>JAVLVB010000779.1:8115220-8185505 GCA_032876305.1 Orestias chungarensis | reverse complement strand
TGTGTGTGTGTGTGTGTGTGTGTGTGTGTGTGTGTGTGTGTGTGCCCTGACCTGCTCTGTCCCTTATATAGACAAATCAATAATTTTTCTTTTTTTTTTTTCAAATGTAGAGGTAAAATTTCCACATTCTCATAATAGGGGATTTGTTAAAAAAAAAAATGAAGGGTAGGAATTTTTATTTATTTATTTTGGAAAAAAGCAATAACATAAAATATTGAAAAAGTGAAACACTGTGAATATTTTCTGGATTCACTTTACGTGTAATTGAATCATATCCATTTGAATCATTATTAAATTTTTTGGGAACAGTAATAAGTCATCAAGTCACAGTCTAACAGCTGCTCGAAGGAAGGATCTGGGATAACGTTCCTTTGTGCACCTACGATGCAGCATGTCTGCCACCGAAGCAACTCTACAGCTCTGCAACAGCTCCTTAAATGTATGTGATACTGGGAATAAATCCACTAATTCCAGCACTACTATGCACCAGTAACTGATGCTGAAGCTGATAACAGATGGTCTGCTTTAGTTGCAGGTATTTCAAATGTAAACGTTCGGTTTTCTCTTGGTGTTCTTCTCTCTATAGAAGCTACACCTGGTCTGGTGTTCTGTTAGCTGAGACAGCTTCTTGGAGGAGGACGTCGGCTGAGATGCTGCCAGCAACGTTTGACAACTGCTGCCATTAACTTTCCTTTTTTTTCCAGTTTTCTCTGCATCCTTTTGCGTCTTCTTTGTCTTCCACCCCCCAGTCAGCCGAGACAGGTGGCCAATCGTACTGAGCCAGGTTCTGCATGAGGTTTCTTCCTGTTAAAGGGGAGTTTTTACTCTCCACTTGCTTTAAAGTCGTGCTGATCCAGGAGGAGTAAATGCTGCAAGTCAATGACTCAATTCAATCTCCAATTTAAAATCTAAATACCTAAACTGGTCTACCATTAATCACACAATGAAGATATTCTCTGCAAAGAGATGCATTAAAACACAATTTGGGGTTAATTACACTTCAATTAATAAAATTATTTTGGTATTTCGGCTACATAATATTAATAAAAAATGCATTAACATATATTTATAGCTATCCAATATGACTGCCAGATTGTTTAAAACGCAGTTTGTTATCTGTGAAGCCTTTACTGGATTTAGGAGCAAAGACAAACATTTCATCTATATGCATTAAGGCTGCACAATATTA
This sequence comes from Orestias chungarensis, assembly GCA_032876305.1. NCBI lineage: Eukaryota > Metazoa > Chordata > Actinopteri > Cyprinodontiformes > Cyprinodontidae > Orestias > Orestias chungarensis. Next base: position 8,184,316 of record JAVLVB010000779.1, on the reverse strand, counting down.
ATAAAGCACGCACTTGACTTATTTCAATTACCTAATTCAACGCAGACTTCTCCTTCTCCTCGCTCATCCCAATGTCCCCACCATTCCTTATAAAGCTCTGAGATCTGAGCCACTAACATCTGCATGTTGGTGCATCAAGGACAGTAGAAATCCATCAAGGTGAGCGGAGTTTAAATGCGTAGAAACGGCTTCTTTTTTACATGCAATATTGCAAACCCGGATACTGCATCCAACACGCTGTGCAACTTTACTACGCATCTCTGCCCACGGACTGGTGCCCAGTGCCACCATTCATGGAGGAAAGCCGGCTGGAAACGATAAGAGGCCTAATTTCCCCCGTTATTAAAATCAGACCTGGAGCTGTTATCCAGCGTGTCTTAACACGAGCATGACTTGCAGTGTGGACATAGCGAGGCTTCACACGCATTGACAGAGACTAGAAACTATCATTGTAACAGGCAAATGCTCAACCCCCCCCCCCCCCCCCATCTCTCTCTCACTCACACACACAAAGGCAAAGCCTGCATTTAAGGGTCACTACAGCTCCTTACCTGGGCAGAAACAGGGACCCTTAATCCAGCAGCCTCGGAGCTTGTCTCTCTCTCTCGCACATCAACCCTTTAACGCCCAATGAAAGACTTTCTAGGTGCAAAAACAAAACTAAAAACCCGATTTCCCTGCACCAAAGTGACCTGGCTGATTGTCAGCTGTCTCCGTCTGGCTCTGAGGTTACACGGGCTGCAGGCTCATTGTTCTGCACGCCCAAAGGTTCCCGTAGCCTGACAGGAGCGGCTGCTTTTCTCCGACTCTGGCATACTTTCCTGTTTAAAGGACGGCAGACAGAGAGAGGGGCGGGGCGTCATTGGCTTATTTCCCCCAACACTCCTCGGTGCAGCATGAACACGGGATATGCTATCTTCCCCTTATGTGACTCTGGAGCTGGAGCTGATTAAAATGGAGAAAACTGCTGACATTTGTGCTCGCTTGTCGCTTTTTCCCCCCCTGTTTTCTCACCGGGACCGGGCTCGCTCGGCTGGGCTCACTTCGCTGTCTTCTCGGGTTTAAATACAGTAAAAAATAAAAAATAAGTTCAAAAACAAAACAAAAAAACGCGGATAGATTTGTTTCGGTTGTTGTCAAATTGTAGGAGGATTTCTAAAGAGAAGACGGGTTATTTCTCTCCACCCCCCGCTTGTTACAATGTAACAATGGACGGAGAAATTCTTTCCTGCAAACGTATTTATACTCATTGCGACGTCGCGCACTCGCCGTGAGACCGCGGCATGCTGGGAAACGGAGTTTTTACAGCGACTGATCTGGCTCTTTGTTCTTTTCACCATTCGAGCTTGATTCTGTTTACAGAAAGACGTTGCGTGGAAGCTACTGATCTACAGAAATAACAAAAATAGATTTAAGGACATGGTTTCTGCAAGAAGAGCTTGTCTCTAATCTGAGCTGCCTCCTTACATCTCATTTTCCAGGTCATACACATTTGTTTTGTCATTTTTCTTTGCTTCAGGTGTTTTGTAAATTTAAAAAAAATGAGTGTCATACCAAGATAACCCGAGAAAATATAAACTGCAGTTTATATGTTAAGATTTTCTCTGTTAAGAGTCAAATAAGATCAAACCTCACCTTTTGTAAAAGTTAAATCATCCCAAAATCCAATATCTAGTTGTATCACCTTTGCAGGAACATCAAGAATGTATGATAAATGACAGGTTAGTGCAAATTAATGTTGGGCTACTTTTTGTTTGGTAAATTGTTTTATTTCAGCCATTTTGGGCATTTCTGAGCATGAATAGTCCATTTACAGCCATAACACAGCTTCTTAGTTTGAGTTTAATTTGAGAAACCTTTAGTTTTAGTTGTATTTATTTTTTGAGCTATTGAGGAATGTGATTGTACTTTATATCATTCTTTTTGCAAATTTGAGATTTTTAAGAACATCACAAACTGACCCGCTCCTCCTCAAGACAAGATCCTGAAGCACCTGAGGAGCCCCAGATACACACTTTTAAATGAAAGAAGTTTTGTCCTGTAAGACACAATTTGCTTTACTCTTAGCATGCTGTTCTGTTTGTTTGTTTATTTTTATTTTTAAGGTTTTTGGCACTATCAGCCTTTATTCAGCTATAGATGAGACAAAAGGCAAAGGGGCAGAGAGATAAAACACATAGTCCAGGGTGGGAAATCAAACCAGGGACAACTGCATTGTGGACAGTGGCCTCTTTATATGATGTGCCTGCTCTAGTACCAAGCATGGATTGATTACCTTCGAGAAATCCTTTAAAACTCAGCTCTTCCAGGAGTATTTCTTACTCTGAAAGCTCTGAATGCATGCATTAGTTATCCATATAGCACTCAAAGTATGGTACTTGTGTAATTTGTGTTTTAATTGAATGTTGTACTTAATATTAATGCTCTTCCAGGAAACTGCAGGTAACTTATAACTTGTAAATTGTGTTGTAGTTCAATGTTCAATGGATAATGTAGACAGACTGATTGGGGTTTAAAACCTAGTATTACAGGATATTTACAGCAGTTTGAAGTTAAAGAAAATGCTGGGGCAAAAGAAAAACAAATCTAAACTTTAGTTTTCTATTACCACAGTTATGAGATATGAATCACTAACATAAGATTCCGCTTATTCTTTGTGAGATTCAGCTACAGATAGAATAGGAAGCTCCACCAGTCAGAGATGTTGTTCCAAAGCATTATGGGACGACCACAACATTTCGATGTGGATCTTATACATGTTTCTGATTTAAGTTTTTGTTGCACATCAGACTGGAAAAAAAAATGACATGAATCTCACTGAAGGCAGTTAATATCCCGTCTAGTTTGGGAACGCATTAGATTGGGGAGCGGGATGTCTGGGTTTTCTTCATGAACTGTTCTACATCTGTGACCCGACCTTTTCGTAAGCAGAACACAGTGGATGGCTGTTTGGATGTTTTCCCTAAATCACGAAAACAGACACTTGTCAGTATATTAGTAATTATTTTAATAATGCTGATGAGACGGAGGCAAAATTGACATCTAAAAAAATATGAAGCCAACAACTGAATGTACAAAAAAGGCCACATTGTCGCATAGCAATATTGACCAATTCGGTTGAAAGGTGTTTGGAGCTTGAAATGTAAAAAAAAAAAAAAAGATAAAAAAAATACAGGAAGAGATGGAAATATGCAAACAATTATTTTAAAAATACTGTGAAGCATGATTCAATATGAGAAAGCACATTGAAACAACAGCTATTACCTAAAAAACTATGTACTCAACGAAATAAGCGGACCTTTTTTGACCATAAAGATCCTTAAAGAACAATCCCATGTGCTTTAATGTTTGCAAAATGGAGTATTTATCGAAACGGAGTAATTAATGGAAAGTATAAGTACACATGAAATCGAGGGACTTTAAAAGACCGCAAAGTTCCAACAATTTCCCTTTATGTCCTGGTTACAGTTTTAAGATGATATGGGTTTTTTCCAGGCTGGCCTAATCATGTAAGGCATGAACACAACAAATCATGTTGCAACGCAAACTGTAAGCACCGGGTGCTGTCAGTAAAATGTTCATGGACGACACCGGACAACTAAAAACTGGCTTTAAAGCTTGAAGTTTCAGCGCACCGGACGCACAGCTGACAGCAGCCGTTTAGGTGACACATACACCTTTATATGTAACTTTTCCTGAAACATTAAGAGCAGAGGAACTGTAATTGTGGGGAAGAAAATGGCAAGGGAGTTTCACTTCCTCAAAAGAGGAAAATTAAGGTACGGAGTGGAAGAGGGCCGAGGTGCTCCACTGGCTTCGGCCGCCTAGCTGCCTTAAGGGGTCATTACTCACAAGAACGTCATAGTATCCTAAAACGGCAAGGGATATGAAAGTGTTGAGTGGCAGACTACAGCAGGTCTGGATAATAAAACAAGGTCAGATGATTCTTCTGCTGAGGATTCACTTTAAGATGATGTGGTATCCATCGCTGGAGTCGTCTGCAAAGAGAAGGATCACACAGGCTTTCGTTGGGCTCATAAAATTATACAATCCATTGAATTTCTCCCATTTTTTCAATCAATTAAAACTACAAAACCATTTTCTTTTTTGTTCTGGCAACACAAAATAAAAAATATTCAGAGATGGATTTAGGCATTTACTTTTACTTTTACAATGCCGCTGCGGCTGTTGGCAAAGGTTCACTCTCCTGATGGAGATTGAGCTGTTGCCTTAGTAATGTTCTTAGTGGACTAACATGTTACTCATAAAATAGCCAGTATTTTGTGTTTGAATCATAACAAAATATGAAAGAGTTCAAGAGGTTGAAGTACGTCAGCAGGTCTACAGAAAAAGGATCAATGGTTAGAAATCTTGAAAGGAATGCTAAGTAATTACCTTTCATTGTGTCCAAAACAAAACATACTTCATCTTGAAAGTTCTGAATCATCTGTAAAGAGCAGAGGAAACATTCACAGCAGGAAGTAAAACACACCACGGTCTTTCCCTTAATAATAATAGGAATAGGAATAATATGTCAAAGTTGGCTTTTTGCATTCATTTATAGCATTTAAAACAAGAGTCCTACCTCATCGCTGACCAGCACATGGATACCAGTGGGGCCCTGTTTAAAGATCTGATTTATCTGTCTGGGTGAGATGTTGAAGAGCTGAGCGAGCTTCTCTGTGAGCTCGGTGGCTGTGAGTTCCTCCAGGTAAATGGCGTGATATACTGCATGGAAAAAAAACCAATCAAAAACATTGAAGAAAAAAAGACAGAAGTTAATGAATTTTTTTTTTTTTTTTTTTATTCAAACAATGAAATTAAATGTAGGAAGTTCCGTTTTAGTTTGTACAGAACAAGTTAAACTCAGTGACAACATGAAAATCGACAGCCAGTCAAGCCAAAACAACAGAAATTTTAGTCGCACAGGTTAAGTATTACCTAAAGACCTCTGATAAATTATACTAATTGCAGAGGATGTCTGTGATCTTAATCTCGTTTGAATGCGACATGTCTGTGATTTGTACAGTAATAATTCAACCTAAAATGGCCTACCATATTTTGGAAAAGACAGATGTCCTATAATAATACTAGTCCAGTGCAAATCGGTATCTCAGTGATTGGGCAATTGTTTGTTTTTTTGTTTACAATTGCACAGGTTTTTCTAGTTTATCCGGGCTGATGGAGGCTGGGGGTTGAAATTAAAAAGTTTTGAAAGCATTTTAAGTCCAAAATTAAGTGTCTCTTGGCGAAATGTCTGGACACCCATCCGCAGAAAGAGATCCACCAAAGGGGCGAAATTTCGCAGGACAACGATGTGGACGATACGTGAGGCAGCATGTAGCAAGAAATATGCTGCGTTCGTTTAACCTTTCCGAGCCGACTCGGATCTCGGATATTATGTCACGTTTCCACTTCGAGCGTTTTATTAAACTTTCCGACGTCCGATTCGAAAGACATGAAAAACACCAGTTTTGTTTATTCCCCATGCGATTTTCATTTAATTTCATTGTTTATGTTAGAAATCCTTTAGCAACACCAGCTTTAAACAAGTTTTCGCCGCAATCACGTACGCAGAAGAGAAAAAAAAGTCATGGGTAACTGAAATGGTCATTTAAACCAACATAGTGGTCCAAAAATAATGAAAATCAATATTTGCAAGCGACACTGGGCGCAACATCTTGAAATCCAAGTCGGGAATTTTCCTCGGTCTCTTCGGAATCATCCGAGCAAAAGAAAAACGTCAGAGTTTATCGGACGGATAAACGAACGCCACAATAGTTTTGATAATATTATCAAGCTATTTATTAGCAATTTTAATTAGCTCTAAGCCTTCCTGAAATGTGAGCAGTACTACCAGCTGTCATAGTATTTTAAAAGTTGTGTTGAAGGAAGCATAGTGGGCGGACACAATGTTACGGCGGTTTTTACATCATATCCGGGCCTTAATGTCAGTAAATGTGAGTAAAACACGGACTTTTCTTATCCTGTATGAATGCGCCACAAGTAACTCAGGGGTGTGTGTGTGGGGGGGGTGTAATTTACAAATACTCAGACGTCCCCATGTGATACTGATCCCATGCAAATAGGGCTTTAGTTGTCTAATTTATCAACATAGATTGATTTGTGCGTGTATTAACCAAAGAAAGTGCTGGCAGCAGTTTCTCCGTTTTCGTGTTTTGGTTGGTGATCCCGAACCTGCTGGGACTCCTGGCAAACGTAGATAGTTAGCCTCGGATGAACCACCCTGCAATATAGTTCAAATAATAAAAAAACTACATTTAATTTGTTTAGGATAATGACGACAAGTACAAATGTTACAAAGTTGGATTTGAAGTGACCCTACCGTCCTTTTAGCGCATTGAAGAGTCTAATACCATCTGCTGGGCCACAAATCTGAATAACATCATCTCTGGTTAGCTTCAGCAGGTCTGACCCTGGTGAGGAAAACCCACCAAGTTTACATGTTGTTGACAAACGGAAAAGCACCTAAAAGATCTGTAATATATAAAAACCCGCTCTGGACCACAGGTTTTAACAAAGTTCAACAGTTCTTCAGTAAAGTAGGGCTGAACAACATAACCTCATCACCATCAGTGCTAAACTGTCCAGACTGGCCAGAAGCTCGGTCATCTAGAAGATGAGTAAATAGATGGACTGAAATGTGATCCTACCTGAGAAGTTGGTGAAGAGGCGACAAAAAGGTGAGAAGCGATTTCTGTGAAGCCACTGCTGCACGTCCTGTGGCGTCGCCGTAGGTAACAGATTCTAAAAAGAGACGAATAATAATTACAGCCAAACCCCCCAGAAGAAAACTTAAAACACCGTCATTTGTTTTTAGCGCTCAAAAAGCAAATATTACATTAAAAGGTTACCATTCGCAATTGGTACAATTTATGGAATAATCTAGATATTTGCTTCCAATATTTTATCTGATACCTATATCTGAATTTAAGTAATAATAGTCTAGGTTTTTTTTTTTTTAAATGGTCTGGTACATAAAAATGAAGATGTTGAAAGAACAACGTCATCTTAACCAGACTGGAAGTAGTCGTGTTACATAAATGCAGCTTTCTTATTCCACTTGTGTTTACTCAAAATCAAGTTAAATGAGCGCCAGATCCAGGTGAAAAAAACCCTAGAGCCGGTCTTTTCTCCAGCTCATTGTGGAGGCCAGGTGGTCTCCTCAGGGCCTGCTCCACCTGGAAACCCAAAAATGCACAAAGGGACTCTCCTGGTATCCCTCTGGGGCTGCTAAAGCTCATATAAGCCGCTTTTATCTAGGATCTCGTTGTTTGGTAACGACCCATATGTCACGGCCATTAATGAGAAATCTTTAAAATGTCAAAAATGTTTTCTGTGTTTTGTTTTTTTTTTCTTAAAGGGTCTGAAAGCCATTCACAGATTAACAGGTGGCAAATAATCTTTCTCTTGGGTGTTTTACTTTTTAACATTGTGTTAAAATATATGTAAAAATCATATTAAAGCAAACATTTGTGCAAACATTTTTTTAGCTTAAATTCTTCTTTTATTAATGTTTTTTTTCCCCTACAATTGATATGAGATTGTAATCATTTCAGAACCTGTCATAGATCATTCCTCTGAAACGATATTAAAAACCCATGTTTTGCCATCATTCTAATCAAAGTTTCAGGTTAACCATGGAGAATGTTTGCTTATAGTTTAATGTTGATGCAGATCCCAGCTATGCACCATCAGCGTCAAGAAGAAAATGTAAGCCTACATTAAAAATCCATAAGCCAACATTAACTTACATCTTCAACCTGAACAACAGGCTCAGGCTGGTGGTTTGGTGATCCGTTTCTAGGACACAAAATAAAAAAAATAACCGTGTTAAAAAGCACACAGCTGAGAATTAATCATGCAGCCTCCTTTGTATTTCATGCAAATATCATCATTGACAACGCACGGACAGAAACTGTGTAACGGACGTACCCTTCGGCAACAGGGAAGCTGTTGTGTGTGCTGTTGAAGCCAGGAGATGGGGAGTTGTTGACGTATGTAACCTCAGGCCAAGGGGAGCACTGCAACGGACCAACACTTCTGTCACTGCGTCGTCTGAATAGCACCAAATGCAACTGCCGAGTTATGGGCATCCGTTTCCTCCCAAAACGGAAATCTATCCAATATTTTTGTGCACATCACTATGACTGTACAACAACAGATTCAAAACTGTTGCCTCCAATTCTTCCATTTCCTGAAATAGTTTTTTGTGAATTCACAGCATGCTGAAAATGTTAACATTAAGGTCCACAATAGGTGTACGTTAAACTTTTTACTGGCAATATAGCCATTTGTTTTGCTAAAATGTTTGCGTCTATGCTTCTGATGTCTGATAATTTGTTTATGCATCTTCATATAGACAGTATAAGCATCAATGGTATCAACAGATTAAAGCTGATACCAATCATTCATGTTTACTAGATACTTTCTGGGAAGTGGTTTTAGGCTCATTGTATTGCAAATTAGGCTTTTGCCTACAGTCACAACCATAAATGCAGGCCTTCAACACATTTCCAAAACGCTCACCTCAGTCAGAATTGTGGTTTCATAGGAGGGCTGGTATTTTTCCTTCTCCTGCGGCGCCCTCTTCTCCATCTTCTCTCGGTCTGTCTTTTGTTTTCTGTCGGCGCCTTTGGGCTGAAACGTGACAGAAGGTTGGGATTTTAATTTCAACCCCCAGGGATTGAATATCTCAACAAAACAATTGCATTGCAGTTAAGTGAGGCTTTTATTTCATCTTTACGCCTTTTCTCTGACCTTAAAGACTTTGACCTGGCAGGATGCAGAATGGAGATGCTCTGTGTACTCTTCGCTCTCGTTTTCTTTGAATGTGTCGATCTGGACGCGGAAAGGGACGCCTTTTTCTCCTCCGTGCTTGCGCATGGTGAACTCGGTGCTAATGCAGTGAACCTGAAAATGGAGGACTGATTAAGATGAAAAGGAACAACGAGATGGTGTCTGTAACTTGTGGCTCTTCGGATCTTCCAAAATGGTTCTCAGCAACTTAATAAGAGGTATATACCGCTTGATCTCTTTGAAGATGTTTCTGTGGAACATAGCTCCAATTCCTTGGTGGATATTTCGTGTTTTTGCTGACTTTTTTTCTAAATGACTCTTTAAAAAAATGAGCTTGGGAAGCCGCTCTACCTTGGAGCAACTTTAGAGGAAGTCAGCCAATACAGAAGCATGGTTAATTTTCTTTGGTGCCAATTAGCTAAACACCCAGGACAGGAGATGTTGATGCTAGCTTCTGCAGTTGTCCTAGAACACTTTCCAGGGTTCTTATTAAGGTATATGTGGTGTTTAAACCATTAAAATATGCAGCTAAAAGCTTTTTATATGGCGTCTTAAATATTCATAGATTTGAGCTATTTGTGTGGTTGTGGTCTTTAACCTCTGCAAATATAGGGTGTCCACATTTATGTTTGTATAAAAACTGATTTTTCGTTGAATAGCATGGAAGAAGAAGAATACAATGAAGCAGTGCTATTTTTTTATTTTACATTTTGTTTTCCTGCCACTAGCTTGAACAATATACATTTTTTTTTAAATCATTTTAAACAAATACCATTATCCAATACAAGAAAATGTATTAATCATTTACTTTAAAATGTTTTGTGTTTTTATTTTAAAACCAAAATATTTGAAATAAATGGCTTAGTTTAGTAAATATTCATTGGGACTTGTTAAGTTGTTTTGTGGCTCTAAACTGGTTTATGTCAATTCACTGAGGGCAAAATATGCTCTTTGGACTGAAAAGGATACAGACCCCTGCCATAGATGTTCAAAACCAATACGACAGCATTACCAGCACTGTAAGTACACTTCTACTTTTAAGTTGGGGAAAATACAACTACAACATATCTTTCCAAAAATGTCAACAGAAACAGAGCCCAACACCTGTAGTTTGTCTAAAAATAAAGGTGAGTGTTCAATTGTAGCTCCTAAAACCACATTGTTTACTAGTTTCTTTTGCGTCAAACACAATTATTTGGATATTCTATTTAGTAGAATGGACAACAGCCCAGCAACCTGTCACGACGCATGTTTTCCAGGTGTGTGCATTTTTAGCTTCCCTCGAACCGTCCCTGCAGCTCAGTTTGTGTGTGATTCAGTTTAGCCACGCCCAGAGGGCAATGTAGCCAATTTTTAAGATATTATTAGCAATCCAAACTTTAAAGACACTTTAGATGTTTATAAAAGAAAAGAGATGGTTATTGTGCTACCTGGATAAAAACAGACGTTCTCTTTGAGGGGTCCCAAAGGAACTCCACCGTGTTGAGCTGTGTGGGGTTTGCCCGGGGGTCGATAATACCCACCGACATGGGGATATCTGGGACGAAACACTGTTTTAAATAACAACTATTACCCATTATATCTCAATTGAAATTAAATAATATTTTAGGAGTCCCAAAAGGGAAATTAAATTCATGCTCAAAGAGCAACAACTGCTCGATCCTCACTACTCACCCAAGTCAAGGATCCGATCTCCGGGTCTGTTCCAGCGCCAGCCTTCCAGCTGCTGGTGTTCTGTATACTGAAGCCGTCGGTCATGAAACACCACACGAATAATGCTCTAATTTAAAAAATAATAACAACAATAATAATTGCACTGAGAAAAACGTTGGGAAGTAAGTGCAGGAGTGTCGTTGCGCAAAAACAGCCAAGTCGTACCTTCACCATTTTCCCAGTGATTTCAGGAAGCTCCCCAATCTTTCGATTATCAAGCATTCTAATTTCATACGACTGACCTGCAAAGATTTGAATTTAAAGATACTCAAAGATTTTTATTTTTTTTATATTTAGAGCTGATATCAACTGCTGATCATACATGTCTTTGAGCAATCCGGACATAAATATAATAACTGTACACAATGCCATGAACACAAAACCTTTTTTTAAAGGTTAAAAATACTTATGAAACAAACATGGTTGTAGATTGGAATCTACACCTCTTATCTCTGATTGTACCTACTTTCTCTTAAACTTGGATTTCTGAGGGGTACCAATTTACAAAGATGTTTCCTAAAAGGCATCTTCTTTCTTTAATCAAAATAGAATATCAAAACTCTCCAAAAATTGTGTGTTACCTATTAATTACAAACACATTGCATATATTTTTTCTCAACTTCACTATTATGTACTGCTTTTTGTTGGTCTGATACATACAATGCCTTTAAAATACATTAAAGTTTGTGGCTATAATGTGCCTAACTATGAAATATTTTAATACATATGAGGAAATTGAGGGTTTTTTGCTTCTTTTTGAATCGAATTGTTTTTAAAAATTCAAATCAAACAAATGAAAAAACGTATTGTGTCAGTATGTGAAGTGCAACAAAATTAGCTTCTACATGCTAACTTATTACCAGAAGTGACACAAAATCAAAAGCTTCTTTCTTAAATATGACCTTCCCCATTCAACACGCACTCTGTAGTAAAAGGAGGTTGTTTTTTTGTTTTGTTTTGACTTTATGTTGAGATCGTGATACATTTGCAGAGTTAAAAAAGCGAACCATCACTGGGATTCTAATACTGACCTTGGTTGAGGTAGGTAAGTGTTTCGTCATGCAGTTTAATGGCAGGCGAGGTAGGTGCACACAAGACATACTGAAAGGGAAGGATCTTGTTTTCGTTTTCTGGAGGCAGGTTGGACTCCTCCTGTTTGAAGATAGGGAGGGCGAGCACGTCGCTGGAGAACAAAGCCATGAGAAAAGCGCTGTCAATAAACTGCCAAACGCCTCTCGCCTCACTCTGACAAAGGTTCATACTTTCAATGAATACAGCAAACCTAAATGTAACAGATCTACTATATCCATCGATGTACAGTAATTATATTTCAAACAGGGCTAATCGAAGAGACCATAAAGCCGAATCAAGAGTTATGATGTTCTCCTGCTGTGCAGCTCATTAAGTATATACCCTGGGGCAACACGGCTAAATAGCAATGTTTCTTCTCAACACAGGAATTTCTGCCACAACTCAACACTTAGGGGAATGATTAATCAGATCTGAGAATGCTAAATGATTGATCCATCACCCACAAAGCAAAATGCTAAAAACAGAAACATTCATCATATTATTACCGTGTTAAAATTCCTGTCATGATAAGAACTGTAATGTGTTGCCATGGTGATAAATTAAGATTAATTAGTTTGTTCATAGATAAATACAAACAAAAAAAAGATTAAATTCAGTTACTGTGTGGAGTTTTGTGTTGGTAACCCCATTTTTTTGTGTAACTACAGTCTATCAAAGTATTTTAAGTTGGGATCTTTTAAAAAGAGCAGTATTTGCGTTTTCTGTTTGTTCGTTTTTTAAACACGACTCAGCCACAAGGACATTGTGATAAAATTTTAAATACATATCACTCAACCCTACAATGCTGTATATTTTTTCCGAGTCATCAAAAAAGTAAAAAAAACAATCAAAGCAGTAGCCCCCCCAGACTAAAAGCTACTTTTGCTGTTAAAATTATTATCTGGGGTTAATCTTAAGGAATTTTATCACAAAATGTATCATTTTTAAATATTATTATACTAATAATATTTAGCTATATTAATTTTTTTTATATAATAGTTGCTACATGATATCCGAATAAAAGGCGGTCACAATACTCAGAGTAACTTAAAATGAGGTGAACTTATTTGGTAACCCATTTATTTCTTAACCATTTCTCTGTGTGTGGTTTGGTTAAAGTGACAACAAATGTACATCACTAATAGCTGCAGTCCATATAATTAGCCAAACAAGAACTGAAATGTAGAGCATGAATGATGGCAAATGAAACACTGGATTTAATCAGACGAGGCTTTAAGGCTGAAATATAGAGATATTCCGATTCAATATTTTTTGCAGCTCTACAATCCCTTCGTATATATATCTTAGACCAATCGATCTAAATAGAAATTTGTGAAAATCCGAACAAAAACTTCCAAGCAAACTAAATGTAGCTCATATCTAATTTAGAATCCATACAGATTGATATACATCAAGCCGTTTCTCAGGTGATTTGATTATTTACGACCAGTTAATAAACTATTTTAATACAGAAATGTGAGCCTGCTCTTAGGGATGTCCGTGAACACCATTGTACAAACAGTCAATACTCCGTCAGGGTTCTTTCTGGATGAATTACTACATCACTGAGGCGCGACGTGCCATGGAGGTGCCGAGTCCAGGTGGCTTCGTAAGAGCGTTAATGGTTCTAGTGTATTTATTCTTCCAGTTCATAAACTCAAATGATTCAAAATAAAAAAAATCCTACATTTCTTGTGCTTGGTTGAGGATTATGGTTGTATTTTGCTGTATTTAACTCTGTTCAACTCAACAGGTTTAGAATTACGAGATATTACGTACTTGCCCCAAAAGTTGTAAACCAAGATAAGCTCATAATTCATTAAAACATGAATGTTCACAAGGACTTTTACAGGTCAGGCCCGGTATGTTCTCTATGGAGCTTAGATCTGGCAAGTTTGCAAGTTAATTTCGCCAAGATGATCATTAAAGCTCTTACTAGCTCTTTTAGTTGTTTAGAAATGCAAATAAAAAGAAATCAGTATTTACACAAAGCTGTCAACAAATTGAAAAATTACGGTGTCCTAAATTTTGTGGTAGACAGTGGCTCTGGTTTCAGACTTGATAAAAAAATGTTGCTTTTAACTCAGTAACCTTTATTTCCATATGAAATATGAAACTGAATTTAATGTAAATGGACTTTGAACCACAAATTAAGAGCTATTGGCTTTTTTTTTTTCTTAGGTCCACTAAGATCATTTGGACTCCCCTTTATTTCTAGCTTAACACAAGAGATACATCCGACGGGAGTCGTTCAATATCAGGTCAGACTGAAACTTCTCACTTTGCTACTTTCTTCTTCTATTGTCCAATTCGCTTTTAGTTGTAGAGATTTCAACTGTTACATTCCTGCTTTCTTTTACTGTATTTCTCTCCATTGTAGCTACACCTGGTCTTCTTTTAGCTGAGACAGCTTCTTGGAGGAGGACATCGGCTGAGATGCTGCCTGCAACGTACTTCTGCCGAAAACTTTCTTTTTTTTCAGTTTACTCTACATCGATTTGTGTCCCTCGATCACTCGTAGTGTGCCGTGTTCTGTTGGAAGTTTCTTCTTGTTACGGGGAGTTTTTTCTCTCCACTATCGCTACATGCATACTGAGTGTGAGGGATTGCTGTAAGGTTGACGACGACGTGTGCTGATCCAGTAAGAATAAATGCACCGATGACTCGATGTGATCTACTGGGTTTCCTTAAATTGGAAATTTTTTGACTATTTTGTTAATGATGCATTTATGATTGAAATTAAAGGATTTCTTTGGAACAAGTGTAGTAAATTGGCGCAATAAAAAAAATGAATCTTGAATCCATCTTTCTGTGAGCACTGACCCATGCCTTCTGAATCTCATTCAAATCCTTTTGTCTTAAATCCTTGTGTTAAACAGTGTTAACAGAGGAAGTCTTCTACTACGTTTTTTTTCTTCCACTCAACTTTCCATCTATAACAGCAAAGACTGTCAGCAATCTTTTAATTAATTAAGCACTTCATAATATACCATTTCTTTTGTGAAACTACATTTTAACTGATCCTATGTGGTTTTCTTTTTGTATTTTAAAGAAAGTAGATTAGGGGTTTTCCAAAATAAGACAGAAATAAACCCACATGTCCTGTTTTTGTTTGCAACACATGAAATTCTCAATGATATTTCCTAAATAACCAACTACACCATTGTTTGTAAAGAATGCAGCAGCTAGATGATGACAAACCTCATGCTGTAGGCCCCGGCTCCAAGCTCCTGTCCGATCCCGGAGAGACTGGCATCGAAGTCCTGGGCCAGTCCAGACTCGATCACTTCATCCGTGAGCGGCAGCTTCAGAGCCCAGGCCATGATCACGCTGTCGGCTGGGCTTGTTTTGCTTTATTCTTTATAAGAAACGAAGATTGCACCTGTTTCCTGCAATCTAAAAAACGTCTGCTGGACCAAAGTAAAAAAAAAAAAAAATAATTAATGGGCAAAAAAAAAAAATAGATATGGATATAAAGTTTAAAGGTGAAGGATGAGAACATTGATTCTGCATTAAAATAAACAGACTTAAACTTGTCAGAAAGTCAGTCTGGATAGCAAACAGAACACGTTTGAGCAAACCCTGAATTATCCTTACTTTCATATCAAACGCGACGCTTCCATGCTCAGGTTTCCCTCAGTCGCACTAAAACAAACATGACGAGCAGCTTTAGCTTAGCTTAGCAGGAGATGCTGCTAGCTGCTCTTCCTCGCCTGTTCTCTGCTGTTTGTTACGATTACACGGGCGTACATTAAAAAAATTAAACAACGTGAAACCAGAGCTCTTAATATTACATAATGTACAATAACGTGGTTTGTTTATCTTGCGTCGTCGGAAAACGAGCCTTCGTAATTTCCTGCTTCTCTTCTATTTCTCGTGTGTGTTAAGGGAGAGCAATGGGCCGCGTGCGCTCACCGCCGCCCCCTTGTGGACATAATTATAACTGGAAATACGGTTTTGAGCGCAAAGAAGGCCAGTCAGTTTACTTTGTTGTAGAGACACTGAGTGTTGCAGGGTTCCTTAAAAAAAGTGATGCTACTTGTTTTACTTTTCCTCAGGTTATCAAATTCCATGTGATGGAAATACAACAAGTAAGGGACCATTTTTGACAGACCGCCACCGTAATAGGTGCAAAAGAGAGCATACATAAGATATCCTTCTAGCAGCTGTTATAATTTCATACCCATCGCTGCTCTCAGAAAAAACATGACGTGTTCACATCTCTGCTGATGTTTGCCGTTTTTCCCAGTTCCTGTAAATGTATTTCAGCAGTTTTGGGTAAAATAACCTTATTGACATATTAATACGAATGTTTGAGTTTTACACTTTTTTGACAGAGATCGTACTCCATAGTTTTGTCTCTTTTTCCATCTTGTCATCTGTTGGTGTTGCGAGGATAAGATCAGCTGTTCCGTTGACAGCGGTTACCTTGCTTGTTTAAGAGGATAATATTAAATTGTATTACAGTATTTAATAGAAAGTTGCCTATAATAAAAATGATAGTAAGTAATACCTTTGTATACTTAAATAAATTCTAACCCTATAAAATTGGAAAAATAACCATGTTATCTTCTTCTGTGAGTGAGCTGAGTGAGCGAGCATTTTGTCAGAGTTGAGCACGTGTCCGAGCACCTTTGAGCGCACGAGCGCACCTATCAAGAATCAAGAATCTATTTCCTATCAAGAATCAAGAATTTATTTATATAGCACCAATTTACAACAGATGTCGTCTCAAGGCACTTTACAAGAAAATCAATTAAAATCAAAGATACATCATTAACAAACCAATTTGAAAAAGTTTCCAATCTAAGGAACCCCAGCAGATTGCATCGAGTCATTGACTTGCAGCATTCACTCCTCTGGAATCAGCAGACCAAAACAATGGCTTGTGTTGTCTTTGACTTTACAGCAGTCCCTCATACTGAGCATGCATGTAGCGACAGTAGAGAGGAAAAATTCCCCTTTAACAGGAAAAAACCTCCAGCAGAACCAGGCTCAGTACAAGCAGCCATCTGCCATGACCGACTGGGGGTTTGAAAAGACAGAAAACTAAATTAGATGCACAGGATACAGAAATAATAGAGTTTGTAGCAGCAGTTGTATGAGCACGCAATTGAGATTCATACGCACACAATTACTGCTCCTTCAGATAGCTCTGGCACAAAAATCACACCATAAAAGACTGGCCTTTTTCATCCAGTAAAATAATTCCTTCCAAATACACAAAGTTGATTCAAACTCTCAGACTCACTAACATTTCCGAGTTGCGAGCGCAGACACAGAGCCGAGCAGGAGCAGAGTGAGCTGAGCGCGTGTCCGAGCACCTTTGAGCGAGCAAGTGCACCTGAGATTCATACGCACACGCTCACAATTATTGCTCCTTCAGATAGCTCCGTGCCCGCAAACCTTAAGGGAAAGAGTAAAGAAATGTAAAAATGGCAAAAAAGGTGGAATGAAGATAAAAAAGGAAGATTATATAAAGTACAAAAGTCAATATTGATTAGAAATATTAATATGAGAAACTGAAGGGAAGAAATAATAATGATCAGATTAAGAGTAGGTCATACCTATTTAAATGAGATTTTATATTTGGGGGGGGTGGGGGGGGGGGTACTGATAAATGTGAAGGGTGTGGAGAGAAAGAAAATGTAGAACACGTATTGATGAACTGTAAAACATATGAACCTGATAGGGAGAAATTGAGAAGAATGGTTGGAAGGACAGGTCAAGAATGGAGTGTTACAGGAAGATTGGGAAATGAAGGAGACATAATGGATATTTACATATTTATGATATTTATGTTTATTTATCTTCAGAATACAACATTAAAAAATAGAATTTGACTAATGTGAAGTAATGTTGTTACACACTTATGCTCCTGGCCCGGCCCCTCTGTCAAATTTTAGAACCCATTCTGGCCCGCTATGCTATTTTTAATAGATGCATAGTATATCATCATGCTGTAGTTTTGATTTTACTGAACAATATACTATTCTTACGTTTGTTTTCATACATTAAATGTTGTTGTTTTTTTATAATTTTACATGCTTCACTTTGCTGTTGTTACATTTAAAATTCCCTACTGTATAAAAAATGAAAATTTGTATTCTGTTTTAAAAGTTAAAATAGTTTTCATTCCCTATATTCTAAAACCTGAAGCTATAAACTAAACTTTGCAAACAGAATGAACCTTTTAATATTTTAATCTCAGCACAAACAGCTGTTTTTAAGAAAAAAAAACGTAATCATGTGGACAAAGAAAGATCAGACATAATGTTAAAGCACAATTCAAAGCAAGGTTAGGTTTTGAAACAACATTCACAACTAGGATGTTAATTAGAGAAGTTAATTTTAGACATGACATTCTGTGGAGAAAGCAACGACTAGTTAACTAGACCGACCAATCTTGTATTTGCAGATTAAGGAGAAAAGAAGAAAACAGTTTTTAAAAGAAAGCCACAAGAAGTCCACTTAAAATTTGAAGCCATTCAAGAGAAACGGACAATCTTTAGAGACAAGTGTTCTAATCATATTGGACTGATGCTGAACTTTTTAGTTGTCATGCAAAACCACAGCAAACGATTCAAATTAAGTATTCTTGCCATGCCTCTGTAGAGCTTAATGGCATACTAATAACTCAACCATTTACATCTCAAGGGATTCTTCTAAAGGTGTTAGGATAAGGACTGAAGTTGGGCATCCCTGCCATATACTCTGAGGAGACTAAGACAATGTCACACAGACATAGGTTCATATCAGTTGAATCACGCAATCAGGATTTGCAGATACCTGGATTTTGTTGAGCAAAAAAAAAAAGAGGTGAAGATTAGAGAGCGAGGGTGGTAACAAATACAAAGATAAGGCACAAAAGTATTTGTTAAAGATTGTTTTTATTTTTCTGCCAAAAAAAAAACACAAAAACTTAGTTTGCCTAGTAAAAATGAGAAGCATCTTTAATTTATTTTCCCATAATGCATTTATTTGTTTTCTTTATTCATTAACTTACTACAATAAACATAATTATAGATTTTGTAAATTGCTGAGAATGAAGGTAGAAATTTTAAAGCAAGTCTGGTTCGGTATACTGCATTAGGAGCCTAAGATTAGTCACAAGGCAAACAGACAGAGAAGGAGCAAAAAAAACCTCCTCGTTTAACACATGATGTTCCGAATAACTGTCATTGCACTTATGCATATTAGTGAAAAATTTGTTGTAATTTACATGTTTCATCTGCATATATATATAATAAATAATAGGCTTGCAATTGTGCCAGTAG
This sequence comes from Orestias chungarensis, assembly GCA_032876305.1. NCBI lineage: Eukaryota > Metazoa > Chordata > Actinopteri > Cyprinodontiformes > Cyprinodontidae > Orestias > Orestias chungarensis. The sequence goes on along the minus strand of JAVLVB010000779.1, from coordinate 8,165,435 downwards.
GCTACAGCTACATATCCCAAAGTTTTCACTAATCAAGAGAAGTAAACAAAAACTTTTCTCTTTTATGTGTAAATCTGGTACCACACCGATAATCTTGATTGCAAGCAACTCATTCGCATCGCGGCTTTCACTAAAGTGCAAACAAAATCCTTAAATAATGGCAAAGATAACGAGAACTGCCCAAAGTATGTTTCCATCAGACAATACCTTCATGTTTCAAATGTGAATTGTCCATACATTTGTTCACATAGTGTTCTAACCCAACAATAAACATATCTGCACTCTGATAAACTGTTAATTACACTGTTTTTTTAAAATCAATTTATGGAATTGGATTTTTAGTTTTACGAGTAACATAAAAACACTGACAATAATATCTACATTAAATAATATTAGGGTTCCTATTGGCCAGTTAGGCTCAATTGGTTGGCACCACTGTTAATATTTGCATGAAGCCATGTAAAAAACAAAAAACAGAAATCCATTGAAATGTCAAAATGTAAACCAACAATCCCTTTTAAATAAACATAACTAGGCCATTTTATCATTAACACTTGACCTTTTTCACTTATCTCAAGAGTTTCTTACTGTTGATTAGTAGCGCATGACTTTCTGTTTCCCAGAGGTATAAATATATTATCATACTTTTAGTTGCTAGGGTAGATTAGGATCTAAATTTATCTCGCTGCAAATATAAGTCATCAAATCTCTATGTCAAACAATTGTGTATTTTAGTTTAGAAATACACAAAATAAAATCAAAATCAAAGAAAAAAGCATACAACCACCTCCTATTATTAAATACAGTGGAGGGTGTGTGATGGTGTTGGCCTGCTTTGCTTCCTAAAGATTATTGGCATTATTTACTGTTTAAAATAGAGATAAATTGAATAAAAAATCCAGCTGCTTCTACCAATAAAGAAAAATTGGGTCATTAACGTTGAAAAATTCCCACAGAAATGATTCAAGGGACACAAATCAACCTTTTTCCATGGAAGTTTCATCCTTTAGAGCTCAATGTTGCAGAGAACCTTCAACGGGGGAAAAGAAAAGAGGGGATGCAGGAGTCCAGTCGGAGTAGAGAACCTATGATAACAGTGAGATCAGCGATCCCTCTCTCTGTTTGTAAAGCTACCGTGGGTACAACCCAGCTAGAAAAAAAGGGAAGTACAGCAGGAGAACCAACAATTGGGCTTTAAGTGGGTAGTTGTTTCTCCACAAACTACATTTTAAGTGGAAGTTAATTTGTAGTAAGTCATACAAAAATGAATTTAAGTCAAGACTGTTTATATATCTTTACCAGGGTGCCAATAAATTTCCTGACTGTAAGTTTCAACTCACTGGTTACGAGGCAAATATTCAAAACAGGAACAAGAGAGAAAATAATATCCTTCAGAACAAAACAAGCACTTAAAAGTGTAAAGTCCATCAAACAGATTAGTGCAGTGAAACAATATCACGCGTCATAGTCGCCAAAGTCAATCATTCTGCTATAATACATGAAAATGCGACCCCTACAGTTTTAACTAACTTGTCAGGTCAGAGATTATGGCTAGGCTCACACAGCTTGACCAAACGAGAAAGGACGTGCTCAACTTTCTGATTATCCATTTTAAAAGGGATGATTGTCCCAAAGCACGGAGCCCAACTAAAGTTTGTGGAGTTTGATAAACAATTAAATCCTAAAACGAGGCTTATTGCCTTTTCAGAGTCTGGCAAACCTTCAGTCTTCCAGAAAAACGTTTCCACTTCAGGTATGAAACAAGACAAAAAAACATACGTATATAAAACTGAAACCGCTAAGACCAACTGTAGAAAAAATGTGATGGGTTAGCTTATAAAACCAATTGTTAAAAAAAAAAGGTTTATCAAGTATCTTAAATATGGCATGTTAACATAACTGGGAGATAAAATGATCATGCAGTATAACTGAGTATGCCCCACACTGGTTTAGTGTTTACATATACAGCCTTAGAACACAGTTCTAACTCATTTTTCATACACAACTTTACAATTTTCTTGACTTTTCTTTTTTTTTTTTTTTTTAAGAAAAAGAAAAATCACAAGTCTTTCCACCCTGATGGAAATGAAGCCGAGTTCGTTCCTAAACCTGGAAGACATTTATCTTGCTGGTGTTCTTCAGCGTCTGTCGTCTGTTGCAGAACCAAACCCGAACAACCTCTCTGTCGTAATTAAGTTCCCTCGCAATCTCTGTAATCTCCTGGCCTGTAGGCAACGCATTCTTCTCGAAGTAGGAGTTAAGGACCTCAATCGCCTGCGGCGTGAAACTCGTGCGCCGTTTGCGCTTTTTGGACGGTTCGCCGCCCACAAACTCCATTAGGTTCTGCTGGCCCTTTTGGTTCCAGTGCTCGGCCTCAGCCAGCCACTTCTCCAAAACCGGCTTAAGCTTCTGAGCACTCTTGGGGGTGATGTCAAGCTTTTCAAACCTGAGGGAAAAAATAGAGTTTTTTTTTTTTTACATTTAGGCCAAATGTTTTTATTATACTAGGTTCATTAACAAGAGAAATAACATAAATACCAGTCTAAAGACATTTAACCTAGCTATAAAAAATTTAACATGACAACATTATTGCATAAAACATTTAACGTACAATCTTATGTGAATTTTATTTAGATTTAATATGAAACACTGACGCAAAGTAGTGCATAAATGAGGAGGGGAGAAGGGTTTGTTTTTAAAAATAAATATCTAAAAACGTGTGGTTTGCATGATTATGGCTGTTGGAAAGCAAACCTTCATTCCAGGCTCACTGTAACCAACAGGCCACCCCCCCCAAGTTTACTTCAATCTACCTTTGAAAAATTAAAAGTCTGACAAGCTTGTCGTGAGCGTCACTACACGATGCAGCCCCAAACACATTTCAACCATTAGGTAGCTTAACATTGGCCTTTATCCCACCTTAATATTGGCCTTTATCCCACCTTCATCCTGTCTGCTGGTTTATTCAGTGTTTTAAACCAAATCTGAGATATGAATACTTTTGCAAGGCCTTTTTTAAGCAGTTGTGGGGGTTTTAGTTTCAAATATTTTAACCATAAATAATTATTTCTAACAGGAGTCGTACTAGCTGTAAAATCCCTTCCCGTCTTTGAGTGGAGCCTTCCTTTGTTCCTCAGCAGAACACGATCATCAAAGAATGTTCCTGTTCCTCTATGAGTCAACATTTTGGCTGTGAAGAAGAGCTGCTGAAGGCACTCCAACACTGTGTCAGTGATGACTCACTGGACGTTTTATAACAGGAAATACACCAAACAGCTTCAGAGCCATGGTGGCACGAAGAACAGGTGAGCCGCTTACCTGCAAATGGCCGACTGGCTGTAGGCGGGACCCTCCGTCGCAGTAAGGGCCTGCCCTACTTGCGTCTGTGTGAGGCCAAGTGACAGCCGACGGATCTTAAATTTCTTGGCAAACTCTCGGATTTCCTCCAGATTGATGCCTTCCTCGCCGCCGACCGCCTGCTGAGGCTCTGCAATTGTGAGGAGTCCTGGTTAAAAATAGCTTGCCCCTTCGAAACATACCTCTGGCAAGGACAGAGCAGCAGGTGTACGTACTGCTGACTAGCTGCCCCACTTTGGCCATGTCGCCAAAGGAAATTGGTGTAGATGAGGCCAAGACGCTCGTGGACTTCAAACCAGACGGCTGCGGTACAATGACAACAGGTGACTGAGTGACACTTGTTACTGAAGCCTAGGAGAATGCAAACAGCGACGGTTACACTTTCTAAATGCTGAATATTTTACGCTAAAACAAAAGAGAAATTAGGATCTTTTTTTTTTTTGCCAGGATTAAAAATTCTCTTTATTTCAGGGCTATCGTTTACTTCAAACAAGATTTGCTCTTCTACCTGTGTGTTTGCTTTGTTTGTTGTAGGAGGCGCTGTTGTTGTAGGCAGAACCGCAGCAGACGTTGCAACGGCAGCTGGTCCACTGCCGACAGTCGCAATAATTTGGCCCTGGGTGTTGAGCAGCAGCTGTGGGGCAATGGTCTGGACCTGGAGACCCTGCAGAGGCAGGGTGGGACTTGCCGCCCCTCCGGCATAAGACGCTGGGTTCAAAAACAGCGGGAGGGTTCCTATTACCTGCATGTTGTGCAAAGCAAAAGATATTGTTTCAAATAGCACAACAGAAATCCAGGATGTATTGTTATTACCTACACTGAATTTAAAAACAACTAAATTTTTTTCTCACTACCAACATGATTTATGTTTGAATCAAGTATCTTTTTTATTGATATAGCGCCAATTTACAACACATATTGTCTGAAGGCACTTTACAAGAAAATAATTGCATTCAAATCGTAAGCAGACTATAAATAAATCAGTTTCAAAACATCTCCAATCTAAGGAAACCCAGCAGATTCCATTGAGTCATCGACCTGCGGCATTCACTCAACACACCGAAACGATGACTTCCATTGTCGTTGACTTTACAGCTATCACACTGAACCTGCACGTGGAAACAGTCGAGAGGAAAAACTCCCCTATAACAGGAAGAAACCTCCAGATGCTAGATGCCACAACAATAAAAACAAGAACACGACTGAGGTTTAGCCGTCATTCACTTCAATGGCATAAAATACGCTCAGATGCACCTCCTTAGTATTTGCTAGCATTACCTTTGCATTGATAACTTACGTCACACATGTTGGGTTTCCTTCCAAAGGCCTCCCACACTAATTAGCTGGAGCTCTGGCCTATTCCTCCTGACGGAACAGGTGTAACTGGGTCAGGTTATGGGCTGCCTTGTTTACACATGCCTTCTCAGATATGCCCACAAATTCTCAATAGGATTATAATTAAGGCTTTGTGATGGTCGTGCCAAAACATTGACTTTGTTTTCAATTTAGAAGACCTTCTTGCATCTAAACTTCAACTTCCTGTTTGATGTATTCAGGTGTACCTGAAATATTTCCACATAATTCTGAATTGAGCCGATTCCTCCAGCAGCACAAGATGTTATCTGCATCCCCCTTGATAGTTGTGATACCGTTCCCACCATTATAACCTTTCCTTTGTCTTGCGAATGTAACGGAGGTCATACCCCATTTCTTTCAGATTAGCGGCTTCCTCCTTATTCAGTGACCTGTAAGCCCACGTTACCGTGCTTATTAGTAGGATGATTAGACATTCCCATCATGTCTATACTTGCATATGTGGGTAGCACTGTTGCCATGCAGCAAGAAGGCTCTGGGTTCGATTCCACCTTGGGTCTTGGGTCTTTCTGCAAGGAGTTTGCATGTTCTTCTTGTGCATGCGTGGGTTTTCTCCGGGTACTCCAGCTTCCGCCCACAGTCCAAAAACATGACTGTTAGGCTGATTGGGAACTCTAAATTGTCCTTCTGTTTGAGTATAAGTGGTTGTTCGTCCTGTATGTTTCTGTGCTGCCCTGCGATGGACTGGCGACCTGTCCAGGGTGTACACCTGCCTGTCGCCCGTTGTAAGCTGGAGATAGGTGCCAGCAGACCCACCCGACCCCAATAGGGACAAGGGTGTAATGAAAATGGATGGATAAACTTCTGGTTTCAACTGCAGCAATAAACTAATTCCACATTTGTGTCCTTTTTGACATTATTTCAGTGGCTCTAACAAAGATCTGTTACATTTAATGAATGCATTGCCAAATCTAGGCTATACAATTTAAACAGTCTTTTAGGATGCTTATCGATATTACAAATTACAAATACAAAATACAAACAGTGGTGTTAATTCCCATGATTCTCTAGTGCAGGTAACTTGAATCTGGAAGGTGTGTGTAATTTGCGTATCAGGGTAAAAAACAATGTGGAAATAAAGCAAGTCAGAGGAAGTGTGATGTTTAAAGTCCTTGGGTCCTGGCACCAACGTTAATGGAACCGTGACATGTACCCATAGTATTCTGATGAATGCGGTTTCCTTTAGCATCCTACTGCACACGGCGTAAGAATGGGTTAGCAAACACAAATCCTACATTGAGTTGTTGGCCTGGCCCCAAAATTAGAGGCATCTGTGGGATTTGCTGGACAAACAAGTCTGGATGACGGAGGCTTCATCTCAAAATTTATATCCCGGATATGCTGCTAACAACTTTGATATGCTCTAAAACCACAATCCACCTTTAGTGGACTCGTGACGTAAATGCGGTCATAACAGCCAGTTATAATGTTATCCATAATCTGTACATATTCCAACAATAGTACAACTTAATCTAACGTTATATCGCTGCTGAAGTGTTAAAGGAACCCACCTGACCCTGGGCATTTGTGATGATCTGATTGGTGATGCCGGCCATACTGGAAATGGCGCTATTGATGATGGGGGTAGAAGTTAGAGAACTGAGGAACTGAGGCTGCGCACCCAAAGAAGCAGCACTGATCTGAGAATATTAAAAAAAAAATTAGGTGGTAAAAGAAGAAACGCAATAAGGAAAGATGTGCAAAGTGATGAGCCGAAGCCCTACAATGGCCGGGTTGATGGACAGTCCTGCTGTCTGGAGAGCGGCCACAGATATGTTGGGCTGGGAGATGGTGTTGGCCATAGAGGTCACCTGGGCAGCCATCGCCTGAGCGGAAGTGACATGCGCGTTGGTAACCTGCGTTTGATGCACAGACGTCTGCACCGGCTGCAGAGATGCTGCTTGAGGCTGGAACAAAGCCTGCGCATTCGTCTGCAGCTGGGGCTGGGCCGAGTTCAGAAATGTCGCAGCTAAAACACAAATGACCAAATGCAACCATTAGGCTTTTGAGGGAAGTAGAAGAACACAGACGTACACATTTTTCAACAACAGAGGCAAACTGTGTTTTACCCTGTAGTGCAGCAAAGGGCAGTTTGAGGAGGTTTCCAGTTGGGGTCGTCGCCGTGAGGCCGGGGAGAGTAGCAACGTTGGTGGTTGGCAGGGTGAGAACAGCCAAGCCGCCCTGGCCGGCAATGGATCCGGCCATGCTGAGGGGGATGAGCAGAGGCTGGCCCAGTGACCCCGTCTGAGCCATCATACCCGTCATCAAAGAGGCCAGACTCTCCTGTGTCAGGACCTGGCGTTGTGAAACGCAGAGAGGCAAAAAGGTTTTAACTGACTTCTAGGTCTGTTTCGGGAAATTACTTTAGTTATGGATTTATGTAAACTGTCTACATGGGTTCAGAATCAGAATCATCCTTGAAAAGTTGTTTTTTTTATTATCCATCATCCTCTTGATCATTGAATGCTTTTCAAATTTCGTCTAAAACTGATTTGTATGTCTGATTTTTCTTTTTATTTAATTTATTTGTCTTTTGTTCTTTCTTTTGTTTTTTTTAATTTAATTAATGTGTTTTTTTTTTCTCGCTCCGTTTCTTTGAAATAAATTACAAATGACTCACCCTGAAGTCTAAGTACAAATAAGGCAAGCTTTAAAAGATGCTTCTTAAACTCTGAACTAATTAAAGCCGAGAAGTTGTATTAGTCAAAAGAAACTTCCATTTTTCAAAAATTCAAAATTCAAAAACAGTAGATTCAATTAATCTATACAATTGATTTAACGTCCAGCTCTGGTTTAAGTTTTTTTTTTTTTTTTTTTAGAAAATTCCAAAATGTTATATGGTTTTTGTGTGTTTTGTGTGTGCAACGTTTATTAAGTCTCCCTTTCATATATAGTATAATTGGGACAAAACTTTCTGTAACAAAAATAAATTAGGCAGAAATCATGGCAGGCCTCGATTGTCAGTACAGTACCTGCGGACAGCCTTGTACTGTAAAGGGCATGGCAGCCTGGGCCTGGGCGAGGGAAAAACTGAGAGGGGTAGCAGGGTTCACCGTTTGGACAGCAGGAGCCGAAGCTTCGACAGATGCCCCCTGCTGCTCACCGATCACTGCAGGAGCAAAGCCGACAGATGTTGGAATTCTCACTAACCTCTAATCCCCATGCAATTCTGGAGATGGCGTAAGCGTGGTTTACCAGCTTCCCCAGAGCGGTGCTGCGCGGTGGGACTGTTCTGGGTGCTGGCAGCCTCAGCCTTCTCTGCACACCGATCCATCGCCCCCTCAGCTGTGCCCTCACTCTTCCCGTCCGGTACGGATGACGGTGGAGGCGCGTCGACCTCGACTTCTAGCACACGAATAGTCTCGTGACCAGACATGACAATGACCTGCAGTGGCAGGAAGCAAATTATGAGTTCCACATTGTTAAGCAAATGGTTTTGTTTTTTCTTTATTCAATTTCAATCATGTTTCAAGTAAGCTAAATTATTCTTAAATGTAAAATGATCTTCCATTGGTTATTGAAAAAGTATTGATTAAATCATTTTTGAATTCTTTGTAGAATCAGCGTTCACTTTGCACATTTATATTTACCGCTTAGGCAGAATGGATGGTGAACTTCTTTGAACATGAATCTTTCCCCAACTCTTTATTATCTTCAAATCTGGACTTTGACTAGGACATTCTAGCTTGTGAGATTGCTTTGATCAGAAGCAGCCCAGTGCAGCTCTGGCTAGGGCCTGTTTTCTCCTGTCCAACCTTCTAATTGTGCTTCCTACTCTATGTGAACTTTAACATTTTTGCAACAGTGTCTGGTGTGAGTTACTGAGAAACTCTGTCCTATGGCATAAATATTTCATCAGCGTGAAAAACACAACTTCAGAATCGTAAAACATATGAACAAATAATTACACATTAAACTGTCCTTTGTAATATAAACATCAAGCACACAAATATTGGGGTGACGGTTTATTCGCAACATATTGTGCAGCCCTAGTTCTCTCAGTACATTCAGGCTTGTCCTGATAAAAGTCTAATATGTGTTGTCCCAGGATTGTGCTGAATTCGGTTCCATATATAATTTAATTAATTAACCAATTTCTCCTCAGCATCACGTTGCCACCACCATGCTCCACATAGTTACATGCAATGTTAGTTTTCTACAAACCTACTATACTTTTGCCTCTTAGTTTAGGTTTATTTTATATGTATATATATATATATATATATATATATATATATATTTATTTTTTTTTCAATTTAACTCTTCTTTAGACTTTGCAGCAAGTTTATCCTTGACCTTGATTAATTCCTCAATCTTCATGTTGCTGATTATTCAAAAATATTGTTTAACAAACTTCTGAAGCCTTCATAAAAAAAACTGAATTTAATATAAGCGATAAACCAATGTCTCAATACTGATTAAATTAGGATTTTCTGGTTGTTTTTATTTAATAATGGCAATTAAATACACCAGTGTTTGTAGATGTAACATGTTAAGTCCTTCAAAAAGTATGAATACTTCTGCAATGCAGTGTACTTGGGCTAACAATAACTCTCCCCCTCAAACCTGCATGTTCTAACACCCGGTGCCGACTTAAAGTTGATGATTCATGGAGTGAAATAATGAAAGACCGAGCAGAGGCAGCAGGGCGGTTGGCAGACAGGAAGCAGAGGAGACACAACGCAGGAAGAGAGACAGAGAGAGAGAGAGAGGTTGATGCGTACCTGGTTGTCCCTGGCAGGGGGAATATCAAAGTGCAGGATTTAAATGGCTGAAAAAAGACTTCTGCTGTCAGAGAGTGAATGGCTAAGGAGGCCAGAGAAGCCGAGCACATGTTAGGACAAGATGACCCAAAATAAAAACCAAAAGCAACTTAAAAAGATGTATGAGTGCATCAACATGACGAAGAGGGCATCAGCCAACAAGCGGCTCAAGCAACACGGTCCCTATGCGCAGCTCTGTGCCTCTGTGAACAGCGTTGCTTCGGCTGGCTGGCTGTGTCTGCACTGAGTGTTACAGGTGGGGGAATCCACAACAAATTATTAATAAGAAGGGTAGTTTAAACACCAATCACCCCTGAAGCAAAGAGTAGCTGATATTATTAGGCATTCAAACACACATCTGGGTCCTGATCTCATTGGAGAAGAACTTGGCAGACAGTTTTCATTTTATTATGATGCTGTGAGTTATCACATGGGTGGATTAAAGGAATATACAAGAAGGTAAGGGAAGCTGCTATGGTTAAAGAATCCCATTTTCACATTTTTCTTATAACAACCACAAACATTGACATATTTTATTGGGCTTTCAAGCAAAACCACCCCAAACATGAACATAATTGGAAAGAAAATTATTACTTTCTCCTCAATTAAATAACAACAATTCTGTTTAACCAGTTGCCTCAAGAAAAATCAATTTATCATTTGGCGTTAGGTGTGACGTTCATACAGAAAATGGTCGGATGAAGATAAATTTAAACATTCTTCTCATTGTTTTTCTGCTTTGTCTATCTTTTTGTAATTAATCATCTTTTTAGTGTTTGGCTTTGCATGCAAAAAAATAAATAAAAAATAAGATGTTGGAGGAAAAATGACACTGTACACTAACCCGTAAAACAGGAATTTCACACTTAAAGACAGTTGTTTAAGTATCATGCAGTGGTACGAGATTACCTTGGCTAAATATATGGGATATGTTCAGAGTTAGTGGGGATCAGAATAAAGCTGAATATAAAACATTACTGGAAGAAATCGGAGGCTACAAAAGACTTCAGGCTGGTTAGAGGTTCAATTTGGGTTAAGATTACGTATACTGATTTAGATTAGAGTTGCATGACACAGAGATACACAAATGATGATGTTCATCTTCATCCACTTATTATAAGGGCAATAAGAGACAATCCAATTGTCCAAATATACAACTGGCATGGACAATGTGAATGCACAGCACGCAAAATATGATGTAATATGATGAATGTTTTATGATTATAATAGTGCAAGGATTATGAATGGGCAGACTTTAATGTGGAGTCCTAATTAGGCACGAATGCAAATGACCTAGTCTAAGTCCAGATGAAAATCCAAGTGACTGGTGGCAAGACTGTAAAAGTTATGTTATTCAATTGGGCAATATGCAAATAAAATACACAAATATTTGCGGTTTTACTGAGACAAAATGTGAAAAAGTGGAAAACTACTACAAGCGTTATTGTTAACAGGTGAGCTTTTACCTGCTCATTGACAGTCGGCGGAGCATCTTTGGCGGGAAGATCCTGGGAGTTCATGGTTAGCTGCACCCAACCCCAGACAATGTCTCGCTGGCATTCTAAACCAAGACAAACCAACACCGGTTAAATGCAAATACTCCACACCTTTAAAATGAATATGCATAAAAGAATAAATGAATACATAAATCTGAATAAAACAAGATTCCCATTTTTGTTTTTAGGCATTTGTGCTGCTATAAATTCAATCACTTCCCTTAAATAAACCAACATATGGATATTCCCTGCGAATCGTGACCATCTGAGTCACTGCAGACTATTTAAATGGGCCTGGGAGTATAAACAGGCCATATTGTGTTGCAGAACTAAATGTGATTTAAACAAATGAGGAAAACGTTAATGAAGTTGGTTCCCCTTTTTATCAGACTTTTCTCTTCTTCTTTCTTTTTATTTTTATTTTTTGAAGTGGGGGGGCCTGAAGATTGGACGTTTGTTGCAGCAGAGCGAGGATCTGTCAAAAAACTTCAGCTGTTGATGGGCTCCCCACCCCCATCCCCATCCGGTTAATAAAAGCCACTTTTTGGAGGCACAGCATCCTTCACAGCCGACGGGAATCCTGCCCAGCCGTGCACGGAGCTCCGATTTGATGCATTCCTCTCTCTTTATCATAAATATATAAATTATGCTAATTACGAACATTGCATATTAACCAAAACTCATTTCCCTCTCGCCCTTTGCGCTGAAGCCGAGCTTCAAACGCGGAGCGGACATTGTTTCGCAACTTACCGGGAGGAACGCAGCTGATCTCTCCGCGTCTTAAAACGGCTCCCCTGTCACAGTTTGTTTCAGTCACACATCATTAGAGATTCATCTCAGCTCCCAGACAGAACTGCACACAAAAGAGAGGTATTTGCATTGATAAGGAGGGCTGCAGCGTCGGGGATCTGCTCTGCCTTAATATTTAATGACTGCGACCTTTCAGGCAACAGTTCACCTCGCCGGGAATCCCATCATCCTCTCCGCCCCCCGAAAAAGCTGGAAACTCGGAATAAATTGCCCCCAAAATTGTCCTTTTGCACTACGTCATGAACATAATTTATGCAAAGGAAAAAAACCTTGCATTGAAAAATGTCTGCCTCGACTCGAGCGGTGCCATGGTTCTCTTAAAGGGGACGTACACCCGAATAAATATTTAGCTGGGATTCACATAAGTAGATTCTACCTAGTAGATATATTTCATGCAGTATTTTTTTTCTTTTTTTTATTTGAATGATTTATTCTTATTACCAATTAATCTCGCAAGTCAAGAAATCCTTTAATAGTTGTAGGGTTTTTTTTTCTTTTACAGAAGCATCAGCCAGTTCTTCTTCATTATTCATGTTTTCACAAATGATCACATTGAGATGTAATAGTTTAGCTCACTAGATTTGAGAGTATTTCCATTTTCTTGTCAGATTACATTTATGTGAAACCTGGATGAGGCTTTGATACATTTATTTTATTTCTAAAAGTGTTGACACTGAAATAGAGCAGTTTTGGAATGTGTTTGTGGGGTTATGCAGTTGTTTGATTAAAATCATTTAAAAAGAACATAAGACAGGGATTTTTTATGTTTTTTTTAATTTGTTTATTTTTTTTGCATATATGAAAAATAATGTAGGTGTTTAGCTTTTTTTAATACCAAGGACTTCAATCTTTGTTGTGACTTTTGTCTTGCAGTTATAATTCTTATATTAAAGTCAGAATTCTGAGTTTAATCTCAGAAAAAGTAATATTTTTAAATGTAAACTTAGAATTCTGACTTTAATCTTAGAAAAAAAAGTCAGGATTTCTAAAAATTTTGATATTCTAATATTTTGGGCCAAACTTTTATGGGCTAATCCTCTTCCGTATTTTTAATATAAGAGAAAAAATTGAAAGTTTTCGTTAACTTTCATTGGAAATAATTAAATGCTCATATTACTATGAATAAATGGATGAATCTCTACTTTTATTGCAAAAGTATAATAGAAATTGAAGTGCAAAATGAAAGGTGCATATATTATTAATAAAGAATAGCTAATACAATTTACAAATATAACTTAATAATTAAAACACAAATAACTAAAAGAGCAACACTCATGAATCCAATCACAGTCTAGAGATTACTTGCAAAGCTGCTCAAGCATATTTTAGTGCTTTAGGGTAGAAAGTGTTTTTAAGTCTGTTTTCATTTTAAATGACGGCAGTTGTTCAGACAGATGATGTCCAAGGTGCGAGGATGTCTGATAATGTTTGTTGGCTTCTGCTGTTTGCAGAATAAAATAACAGTCAGAATATTTTGGTAGTATTTTTTTCTTTTTTTCTGCTAGCCAACCTAAAGCTGGCTGCTTAATTGGGATGAAACTTTTTTACCTTATTAAGAATGCTGGTGATTTGTTTCCACATGATGATTTCTTTTGAGACCATACATATTTAGACAGATCCAGGTTTTTCCTTTTGTGTAAGAAAGACAAATGTGTTAATATTTGCAACTGGCAGTGCATGGCAATAAGTGGGGAAGGGGCCAGATTTTTCACCTTTTTTTATTTTAGACTCTATACAACTGAAAAAAACTGGATATCCGGTATATTCAGGGTTGAGGACATTTACCTATAATCACTTGCTAATTGTACAATTTGCTACTATGTTTTCACATATGATTCCATTCATAGTGTCCTGACCTTACATATGTATTCCTTTGCTTTTGAGCATCTTCCTTTTTTTGCTCATTATTTTTAGGCTCCGAGATGCTTGAAATTTCCCAATCTTATCTTATCTTGTTGTGTAGGCTATTATTTATGTATTTATTTATTTATCTGAAAGATTTTGCTTTTGAAATAACTTCATCATTTGTAATTACTAAATAAATATCTTTTTATTATTATTATTTGCAAGTAAGCTGATTTATTTTTCTTCATGTTTGTTATCATTATTATTATTATTATTATTATTATTATTATTATTATCATCATTTTACCTTTAGTAAAAGTTTGCTCATATTTCAGGCGCTTTTGTTTCGTACCACCTAGCGGCTGTTCCCCGTTTCCACCAGACGGGGGCGCAAGAGTGCGAGCTGAGCCGTGCGTGCGTGCAGCCGCAGATAAAGAACGGGTGACGTAACCAATTCCACAACAACAAGAAGAAACAAGGAAGTGTCAATCCGAAACCTGTACTGAGGCCTAGACAAAAATAGACGCAGAGCTCCGTACAAACTGATGTTCATCGGCCTCCAAATCAAGCAGCAACGATGAATAACAAAGGTATTTCTCCGGGGCGGCTCCGGTTTGTCGGCTAGCTGTTCGTCGGTCGACGCCGATGTTGCGGGGGAAAGAGCCGAGCGGGCTGTCGTTATCTAAACGTTTAGCTACGTACGTAACAATAACCTGACTCCTGGGAAAGCTCGCTTACCGAAGCCGAGTGCGTCCGAAACACTGTCACAAATAGACGTTTTATTTTCTCTGGTTACGTTTTTGCAAGGATTCAATTTAGGTCACGTTTTGATTTTTTATATATTTTTTTTTTAGCCTGAAGCGGTAATTTAAATTAGCGAAGCTGCCATAACTGGATTGTTTTGGTTCGCTGTTGTTGTTCCTGTTAACATGGAAGTTACATTCTGTTGCTCTCATTCTGCTTCAATGTTTTTATAGATTTCTTTTTTTAAACCTTTGCTTTATTATGTCTTCCCGTCTAGTCCGATAATTTTAGATGAAAATAAACCTTAGATCCCTAAACAAAGGGCTGAGGCTGGTTTCTGTCTGAGTGTATCAGTAAATACACTGTTGGTGTTTTTAACTGCTGAACTGCTTTGAGGTTAGTTTTTTTATATATTGGATCTATAATTTTATATGATTATTATTATTTTTTTAATCTTATTATATTCCTTATATTACTGAAAGGAAATTAATCTGGTTTAATCAACATCAGCTTATACTGCTTATAATGTTAATATAAATATTATTTATCTTTTCTTATTGATGCAGGGTGGTTTGGCTTTTTCTAAGTATTTTGTTATCATTTTGCAGCTAAAAAAATAAATGAAACAAATTATTATAGATAGATAGACAAAGAAAACAAAAATATTTGTCTTAAAAAGTTAAACGAAGTACAGATGCGATTAAATTCGATTATTCAGGCCAATATTGATAGTGGTGTGATGAACAGTTACTGATACTATATATAAATAATTTACTGATATTTCTGAAACCAGGACAAAGTGATAAATATCTCAGTTTTATTTGTTGGATCATCATTACATGTTAAGGAATGACTGACATCGTCCATTTCCTGTCCCTAGCAAAAAACAAATCTTTCATGCTCTTACTTTTGTAAAATAACATCCATTTTTTACAAGTATAATGTTTTTTAGCACGTTTCACTAAATTAAGCAGTAAATTTGTAAGAGCTTATTAAAATAATATTGTCTTTTTTTGTTATTCTGCTGTTTATAGAATAACATAAATCTTAATTAGGTAGTTAATTTGTCTGAGCATGTTTTTTTCCTTTTTTTCTGCTAGCCAACATATAGCTGGCTGCTTAGCTCATATGTCACTTTCGCCTTATTAAGAAAGCTTTGTGATTTGTTTCCACACCATGAATTTGTTTTTGACAATAACTACTTAAATAAAAGTTTTACCTTTTGTGTAAGCCAGACAAGCGTGCTAGTCGTACCTCTGGCAGCTAATTGGCAATAATTGGGGAAGGGGCCAAATTTTTCCTTTTTTATTTATTTTTTTCTTTTTCTTTTCTTTTCTTTTTTTTAGGCCCTTTATAACTGAAATAAAGTCCATTGTATTCAGAGATGAGGGTATTTTAGGGACATTTAGCTATAATCACTTGCTTATTGTACAATTTCTTTGTACTTCTATGTTTTCAATTCATTTATTACGTCCTGACCTAACACACGCAATCCTTTGCTGGTGAATATCTTCCTGACCGAATCTGGGGGGATTTTCTCATCGGTCCCTGGGGTGTTTAAAAGTAAGTTGTGTTGTTTTGCAGGTTCATATCCACAGCAGTCTGTGTACCCTCAGCAGAGTGCCGCACCAGTATATCCTCCTGCTATGCAAATGTCTCCTCAGGCACCCCCTTACACCGACACACCACCCGCATATTCTGAGGTAACTTTCTGGAAGTTCAACAACATATTAGTCAATACTCAATGTCTGACTTTTTTTTTTTCTATCCGTGTGTGTGCAGATATACCAGCCCAGATATGTGCTTCCACCTCAGGTGCCTGGTCAGGTGCAGCAGATGTCCTCCCCCTACGCTGGTCATCAGGTGTACATGCCCATGCACCCGCACATGCAGGTTGGTCCGATGGGCCAGAACGTCCCCATGGCCTACTACCAGATGGGTGCCGTTTACCCACCGGGATCAACCATGATGTTGGATAGCGGTTTCGACGGCGGTGCCCGTTTCACAGCCGGCAGCAGCGTTTCCATCCCTGTGAGGGTTTACGGATGTTCTCAAAACGCACTTCTTAAACGTAACCGGTCGGCCATCTTCAATGGTAACCGAGTTTGTTTCTTTTTTTCTCTTCCTTTAGCCCCCACCGCCTGGACACCCCCCCAATGCTGCTCAGCTGGCCGCCATGCAGGGCGCCAATGTCGTCATGACGCAGCGCAAAAACAACTTCTTCATGGGTGGATCCAGTGGAGGTTATACCATCTGGTAACAGCAGCTACGCCCCTCCCGGTTCATGCCTAACCCATGTCCCGACCCCAGTTGTCTCCCCGGCTCCTCCTTTATTCCATACGCCTTCCTCTTCAGGCTGCTTGGCCATGCCACAATATTGATTTCACCTAATGGAATGTAATATTTTAGAGCCCTTATTAAAGGTACAGTACTCCACTTCTGACCAACAGATCAAATGATAATTCTCAACACCTGAGAGGAAAAACCTGCAGATTTTTAACTTAAGTCTCTCCGTAATCCCTTACCGGATCAAAAGTCTTCGGTCACTCCCCAATGGACCTTTTGTCGGGCGTCTGCGTCTCATCGGGGGAGCTATTCTCCCTTGATCAACTGGTCCAAAGTAACACTGAGATATTCATGCATTCCTGTACAACTACTTAGATAAAAAGTTGAAATAACAGACGTACATTATTTAGTTTAGCTGCTTTATGGTGAAAGTAAAACGCGAAGAAACAAAGTTACGAAGTCGCAAAGCGAAAAAACTAAACGAAATCTCCTCTTGTCGTTTTTAAAAGAAGAAAAAAAAACTTTCGTGTAGTTTAATTAATAGGAGTGTAATAGTTTTGTGTAAATACCAGTATGATCATCAGAGGATGTTAACGTCTCTGCTATATATTTAAAAAAATAAAAATTACAAAAAAATATCAACCAGCATCCTGGATGCTTTTAGTTAGACCTGTCTTGTCTTTTGCACAGTATCAAAAGAAAAATGAAAACACCACAATAAATTTGTTGCACAATGAACTGTCTGAGAGATTGTTCCATTTCAATCAGTTGTAAATGAAATAAATTTAATTTAAATAAAATAAAAAATGTCTTTAAATAAAAGAGTTAATGCAATATCTCAAGTGGTTTACTGTACCTTGTTGGGCAACTTATAGATGAACATAGTCGAGTGCAAAAGAGCACTGGGGATAACCCTGAATCGAAGAAAAGTCACTTCAGTAAACTTAAAGGAAAGAAGTTTTTAGTAAATCCGAATAGTTAGATAAACAGAAAGGGGTGGTTGGTGTAACATTATTTTTTTTTTAGCTTTTATTTTAATTTTTTTAATGTATCCTGTTTGTATTTCACAGTCGGATACCCAGAGTTTATCACTGCGCATTATTATTCAAGATTTACAGAGCTATACTGTGGTTTTTTTGTTTTTACACATTTCTTTAAACTTGTATGAAAGAAAAAAAAAACTCATTCTTCTTAGAGGATTGTATCCATTTAACATTTAAAAATGTATTTGATATTTCAGTTTAGTTCTGTCGGTTTCACACTCTGAGCGATTTTTACACCAGTAGTTAGACCAATAAACGCATCCGACAGTATAACCAATGAGCTGGTTGTACCAAAGATCTAGCCGGCAATGCTACGTTAAATTTTAATCGTCACAGTTTTAAAAAGCAAATATATCTTCAAGCGAGAAGTTGTGACACTGTCGATCCATCAAGCCTTCAGTTTCCCATGACTGCAAACTTTGGTGGGTTTTTTTTTGTTTTGTTTTTTCTGTCACAATGTGTGGATCACCCACATCTTTGAGTTGCTGTATACTTTGCACCTTTTTGCTAATGTACCTTTTATCTGAAATGCACTGCTAAGCTAAACTGAGGAGTTGCAGAAACAAAAAAAGGGGGCTAATCTCTTTTTTTACATTTTTTTTTCATGGCTTTTTTTAACTGCTAAAAAGAATTAAAAAAGCTGTGACATTTTTCAACAGTTTCGGATCCATTTTTATTCCATTGAAAGTCAATGTAAAATAAATAAATGTGCCATGTTGTTAAATAGCCTGACCAAACATGTCTGCAAAGATCTTGAAACGAGGCTACTTGACTATCAGCATGTTTTAGTCTTTTTTTTTTTGTTGTGCTTTCAAGCATCTTTGGAGTCAATCAAAACTAAATAAAGTATTTGAAGCTAGACATGTTGTCTCAATGGATGCCACAAACTCAATATTTGTAAGCGTTGTATCATTGTGGTGTGAATGAGCGTCACTGGGTATCCGACACGCAGTTTAAAGCTTTGATAGCTGTGAGCGGACAGAAAGCAAAAGGCTGTTAACGTCAGCCGACGTTTAGTGATGAAGGTTTTATTTAAATCCTGAACCAACTTTCTAAACCTCATTTGTTTTTTTCCTATTAAAAAACCTCTCCTGTCTTGAACGCTTCTGTCTTTTCAGGCAGCTTAACTTTAAAACAAACTTTAAAAAAAAGACCACAGCTATCAAAACTTTAAAGCTGTAACTCAACCGGATGTTTTCTTTATATATTTTCATTTTTTTTCCCCTCCATCTCTACTACGATTGTAAAGCAGCATGTTAGTGGCTTCATTCCAGCAATATCACGTACTGTAAACTTACAGCTGACACTTAGATGCTATGCCAACCACAGCCTGCGAATGGGACGTTCTTTCTTGAAGGATTATGGACATTTATAGTTCAGGGATTCTCTTTACAACATTTTGTAAAACAGATCTATGTGCTAAAGTGGTCTGACGTACTTTGGTACGCATTCTATCTTTTAAGATTACTAAAGGAGATGAGTGTCACTACGGTTTGCTGAGACGTGTCAAAGATTAAATACTTTGGAGTAAAAAAAAACAAAAAAAAGAACTTAGGTGCACTTAACTTTTTTATACTAAACTTAAAATTTAAAATGTAAGTTTAGAATAAAGGTTATTTTGGAAATTTGAAATGTGGCAAGTTTGTTCTTGTATGCATCTGTGTAGTCTTTTGGCCGAAGAGTAAAATGTCTCTTATGTTAACCATATATTCTTTTTCTTTGTTGTTTCGGTTTTTTCAGCTGGTGAATAGTTTTAATAAACATGCTTCCTGTTTCCAAAAGAAATAAAAATCTTTGTAAAGCAAATGCAGAACACAATTATACAGGTACATGTATAAATTAGAATATTGCATAAAAGTGACACTTACGAAAGGGAAACTTTTATATTAAACAAAATCATCACACATATATAGTCATATTTTCATAAGACTAAATCTCAGTGTCACACCCCAAACATCTAATTAAGTTTAATCACCAGCAAAGGTTTTGTGAGCCTTCAAATGATCGCTCACTCTGGGTGACTTAACTAGGCTGTCTGGAAGATATCGACACCCTTAATGTAAGTAAGCTACAGAAGGTCTTTGCGGAAGAGGCAGAGTTTAGACTTCTGCATCCAAGCTGATTAGAAATTTCACAGTGGTTCGAAAAGGTGCAACAGTGAGAACCACAGCCTTGAGGCGACTGTGAAACGAAATGCATTTGAAATTTTGGTGGAGCCCCACAAGGAGTTGATCAGACGAACGCTAGATCTGCGTTATAAATGTTCCATTCTCTATTTCAAGCCTCTCCTGGAGCAGAAATGACACCAGAGCAGCTTACATTGGCTGGGGACAACAGGAACTGGAGAGTCGCTCCATGGTCCAGATTCCAGGTTAAAGGTTTCATTTGGAGGGCAAGATCTCAAGGTCTGGAGGAAGAGCGAAGCGACAGAAGCCTCGTTGCTGGAAGTCCAGTTTGATGTTTCAACAGGCAGTGCTGGTTTGGGGTTCAATGATATCTACTGGTGCAGTGTCCCCCACTCCAGTCAATGCAGACATCAAAAAAAATTCCCAGAGCATTACATACTTCCACATCTGACAAAATGTACTGACCCAATGACCGTAGTGTTGATGTTCTTGGAACCCCATGGAAAATCTTTCGGTCGCTGTCGAGGAGACGATGAGAGACACAAGATCCAATAGGATGGGGGACTTGAAAGCAACTATAAAAGCATTACATTTCATTACACCTGATAATCTGAACCTACACATACCTTTGCAAGGTACTAAACCCTGAAACACTTCTTAGACAAGGCGATATGCGAGGAACCGCTATGAGTCTGTTGGGTACCTTCTTTGCTCAGTGCCATGTTGGGAACAGCAAGTCTCTAAACTCCGTCCGTGTTTTATGGATTCAATGCTCGCAGCTTTAAACAGCGTTAGCTCCACATTTTCAGTGAGCTGCTTGCCTTGTTGGCTGATAAATGGTGTAGTTCCACAAGAGGGGCTATGCGTGTTATTAGAGATCTCTGCTTACTGCGCCTCTGCTCTAACAACATGCACACAAAACGTGATGAAAGTAATAATCTCAAATTCATTGTGTCACAGCCAAGCGTTTCGTCACTATTGTAAGACTGCATTGTCAATAAGCATACAGCTGCTGCATAGTTTACGTTGACCATATGGGCCCAGTTAGTTGTATAAGTACGTCAGAAACCTATCATGTAGATTTAAATCATGTTAATGATTTAAATCTATTTTAGTCACTCAAACCACCAATTACAACCAGTTTACGATTCAATATTTTATGTATCGAGACTTCATACAAATGATTTGTACTCATAATTAAACAGGAACAAAGCTAAAATGCAGAAACTAAACACATCCCATTATTGAAGACCTTGCAGAACCACCTAAGCAGCAAACACTTTATTAAAAGTATTCACCTAAATGATTTTATTTCAAATTATTTTGAGCTCTGGACTTTGCCTGGAGGATGGAAAACCACTTTTAATCTTTTTCTTGGTATTTTGTAAAAGATGTGCATATCGGCTTGGGATTTGGGTTTTTTGACACAGATAAGTCCTTCAATTTGACTGAGTCTGTTGCTATGGAGGTGGTGAAAATCAGTTCAAAGTCTACGAAGGGTCCAGGTTCCCTGACTGCAGAACACACACAAATAATGAAACCATTACCACCATGCTTGACAGTTGGTACGAGATATTAGCCAGAAAGTTCCTCTTTTGTCTCAAGATGTGTAAATGTTTTTTAAGGTACCATAATCATTTTACAGAAATGTTGTTTCTTCTTTATTCCAAACAATCCATTTTTGTTCAGTGTTGCATTTATTTTACATAAAAAAAAGTTTCATGTAAAAGTTTTTGTTTCTGCAACTCCTAAGATTTAAACTAGTATAAGTAAAGCTGCATTTTACTTTTAAAGATGCACTTTCTTCACATAAAATTTGAAGAAATCCTTGAATTATGTTGGCATGTTGCATAAAGCCCCCCACACACACACTTAAAGTAAGAAAGAGAAATCGGAATAATTGTTTGTTTTTAAGTAGAGGAATAGTTTGAAAGAAAAAGAGCATACACAAATAAATATTCTCTTACGTGGTGAAAAACAATCTTTACTGTCTTCCATATATAAAAAGAAATATTCAATAACTATATATAGAAATGTAAATCAGGTATAACAAAAACAGATTCTTTAAAAATAAAAAACCTTATAAAAGAAAACAGCCCAGTTTAAAAGTAACAGCCCACACAGCACATCGTAAAGATTGAGAAAGTTACATTAAGTATCAGGGAAGCAAGTGAACACAAGACATGGCACAAAACAGCAATAGTGTCAGAGTAATCTTGGATTGCGACGGTGGCTGCGATGGTTTTGAAGTTACAGCAGACTGTGGGCGTGTTTAAAATCCCACCACCTGTTTCAGACCAAGTTAGGGTCGTCTGTAATCACCCGTTGTCTTTCAGCTGCTTCAAATCCATCAAAATTCGTGGCTACAGTCTTGTTCCGATCTTTGGCTTCACCAGCAGTTTCTTAAAAACAACAAACCCCCGCCCCCACCCGCCATTAGGATCACATCAAACAAACTTGCCCTGTATCCTGTTCTTGCACGTGTTTTTTCTTTTCCTGTTCTCCTAGCTTTATATAAAGTACTCCTTCTTTTTACTTTCCGCCTGGTCGCTTAAGTCTTCATTGAGCTCCTCTCCTGGAGCCAGCTCCCCAGTCGTCCTGTAGTCGCCCTTGTTGTGGCACAGATACCGGTACAGCAGGAAAGCTAAAACGGCAACTGTCAGCAGGATAACAACTATTACCACTGAAAAGAGAAAACAAGTGAAATTATTATATCAAAAACTGTATACTGAAAGTTACACAAGGAAACATAGCAGGAGAGAATATAATCCAATACCTGCAACGACTGTGTCGTTTGAAACCGCGGGCACTACCGTTGTCAACGCTGTGGAAAGAAACTCAAAACTGTCGTCATTGGGTTTTAAAGATTACATACATGTCAAAGACTAGAACATTATCAGGGTTTGTTTTAATAAATCAATTTAAAAAGCAGTGAATCTGAGATTTATTAAACAAAGTAAAACATTTCAGGGACATTTAAATCATTTCATTTCTGAGATGATGGTTTACAGTTAAAAAACGTAGACAAAAGGCAACATAACTATCTTAACTATTAGTTTCAACAGTCAAACTGAGCTCAATTTGACTGTTGAAACTAATTATTGGAATGTTTAGTGAACGGAAAAAGTCTGTGCACAGCCAACAGAGATGCCTGCACCCTTTAGAAGAGTGTGAGGACTACAAATGTGGCATTATTCGCGTCAAGCCACCCCTGATTCAGAGACGTCAAAATCGTACGTCGTACTCGCTAAAAGCAAAATATATATATATAATTATTTTTAACTTATTGGGAAATCAAAATCCTACCGACTGAAAAATGAAAGGAGAAACAAAAAAAATCTTTGTTGCGTCAGATTGAATTTAAAGTTCAATAGGATGAAGATAAGATCTGAGAAGACATCATTTGTCGGTGTTGGTTTACTGTGTTTCGTGAGGTCAAAAGTCGGAGCAGCAATCAGTCAGGAAATGTTCGAGACAAATCTTCTCTCTCATGAAGAATGCTGCCGTCAGCAGAACCTGTCTACACTTTTAAAAGGTACCGACCCAAGCTTGTTGGCCCAGGTTTTAATGTCAAACTTACCCAATTGGCTTGAGCTTTACCCACTAGGCAATCTACGGAGCTTTGTTAATAAACAGAAGAGATCCAACAACACATATTACTTAAAGGCTGCTAATAATGTAAACCTAGCATCCTTAATACTTCAGAGCTACAGGCTAATCTTCTCCAGGCAACACTGAATTACAGCTGGCCAACCTTTAAATGCATGTACTGTAGTCTAGGTGTATATACCTTTCATTAAGTTTGCAGTTCTCTGTTAAAATCCTCTTATTCACCTTAAACACTCATTTCCTAATAAAACAAGACTTTTCGGTTTTCCCTTGTTGCGCTAATCATTACATTTAACAGAAAAAAGACTTAAAACATAGCCCTCTTTTCAAGAATTCCTATTAGTTTAACTTTTTAAACAATGGGAAAGCATCAGGCAGTTTGTTCTTCTTCTACTTTACATTAAAGGCGTTACCCTGAACAAAGGTGGCGTCTGCTTGTTTGGGAACTGGAGACGGCGACCACACATCTGGGGCTCCTGAAAAACAAATACGATCACGAAACGGAACAACCTAAGGAGGTGGTGATGCTGGAATATCCGCTAAACACTGCGTTCGCACCAGTCGTCGCCATCTCCTCTGTCGACGCGCTTGTTGAGTTCAGATCTGTACCTGCAAGATAAGGGAGCTGGTAAAAATGTCAGAGCGCATAATCTGAACAAACAAGAGTTACTAGTGTAAAAGCCCATCAGATAATCTCATTATTTTGCAACAGGCGTTAAAAAAAAAGAAAAAAAAAAGCAATTGTTCATCTAAAGAAATCTATTACTTAAGAATTTTCATAAAAAGGTTTCTACATGCACCTGGTTTGCCAACATAACTGATACCTTCTGACAACCTTAGTTTCCCTAATATTTATCAATGCTCAGACATGCTTCATGAAAATAGGACTCAAATATGAAACAACTTTCATGTTAAGAAATTCCTTCTTTTCATTTCTTGCCGCACATATTTCTGGCATTTGTAAAAAAAACTGTGTAACTCCGTGGTTCTCAAACCATCCAGCTTTTGACCCACAAAATAAATAAATAGCACAAGAGTCCCAGGAGTCTGACTCAGGGTTGAGCCAACAACAGTTTTCACTAAGTTTAAAACGGCAACAGATAGATAGATAGATAGATAGAT
Organism: Orestias chungarensis; assembly: GCA_032876305.1. Classification (NCBI taxonomy): domain Eukaryota; kingdom Metazoa; phylum Chordata; class Actinopteri; order Cyprinodontiformes; family Cyprinodontidae; genus Orestias; species Orestias chungarensis. The sequence goes on along the minus strand of JAVLVB010000779.1, from coordinate 8,140,860 downwards.
CAAAAGATAGATAGATAAAAAGATAGATAGATAAATAGACATATAAATAGATAGATAGATAAATAGATAGATAGATAGACAGATCAAAAGATAGATAGATAAAAAGATAGATAGATAAATAGACATATAAATAGATAGATAGATAGATAGATAGACAGATAGACATATAGATAGATCAAAAGATAGATAGATAAAAAGATAGATAGATAGATAGACCTATAGACAGATAGATAGACAGATAGACATATAGACAGATAGATAGACATATAGACAGATATATAGACAGACAGATAGACATATAGACAGATAGACATATAGACAGATAGATAGACATATAGACAGATAGATAGACATATAGACAGATAGATAGACATATAGACAGATAGATAGACATATAGACAGATAGATAGACATATAGACAGATAGACAGACATATAGACAGATAGACAGATAGATAGACATATAGACAGATAGACAGACATATAGACAGATAGACAGATAGATAGACATATAGATAGATAGATAGATAGATAGACATATAGACAGATAGATAGACATATAGACATATAGATAGATAGACATATAGATAGATAGATAGACATATAGATAGACATATAGACATATAGATAGACATATAGACAGACATATAGATAGACATATAGACATATAGATAGATAGACATATAGATAGATAGATAGACATATAGATAGATAGATAGACATATAGATAGATAGATAGACATATAGATAGATAGATAGATAGACATATAGACAGACATATAGATAGACATATAGACATATAAATAGATAGATAGACATATAGATAGATAGATAGATATGTTCAGTATTGCTGCTCCTACTGCTAAAATTTTTTACACAATTAATATAATGATTATGCTTTCATCCTACTATTTTTTGCATTTAGTTTTTGTTTTGTTTTTTTCTTTTAAGAGGATCTTAAGACCCCAAAATCGCTGGTTTGTGACCCAACTGGGGGTCTGGACCCCATCTTTAGAGAGCTGCTGCTAAAAACATGCAAAGATTGCTCATGCCTTGTTCTGCATTACTAATCCCTAAATAAGGACTTAATAAAAACTGGCACATACAATTTTAAAAGAAGACATTCCCAGTATGAACCAAAAAGCAGACTCACTATTCATTGTGAATGTTGGGGATGTTTGGCCACCTGAAAGAAAGGAAACGGATGGTAAAAAAAAGGAAGCTGACAAATGAACTGCACAGCACCGACAGCTTTGCAGCCGAACTGGTTTCCTAGAAGGTTTGAGGCTTTTAAAGAGGACGTCACCTCCTCGTTCACCCTCAGCACGGTTCACTTCAGTAATCAGTCACTGTTTCAGCGCAGCTGTTGAGTTTTTTGGGTCTTACCTGTAGGCGAAGCAGCTGTGGGGGTGGGAGGGGGGACAAAAAACCGCGAGAGCACCAAAAACTCAACAACGGCTAACTTTTCACGGTAGCTACAAAACAAACGTAAACTGCGGATTTTTCCCCCCCAAGGTTTGAGCTTTTAACGTCCGGCGTCTCCACTAAAGTGAAAAAAAGGTGGGAGTTGACGGTTTCTGGAGAAATGTGAGGCGAGAGGAAGACGATCTCTGTTTCCGCCCCGCCCTGTCCTCCTCTCCGCATCCGAGATCGTCTATTGAACGGATGCCCGACTCGTATTTAAATGTGAAAACGAAAACTGTGTTTATTTCGGTATATTGTTGTGTCCGTTTACTGGATTACAATTACACTTAACTCATTTTTATATAAATGCTATCTCCTTAAAAATGCTTAGTAGATTTTAAGTTAATTTTATCTGTGATGTCAGCAACATCTAATAATCAATAAACTGGTCCTAACCTCCCAGTACCATAGATTGATATATGGGACCATTGTGTTTTTATTTTGTTTACAGGTACCAGAAATATATGCAGCAAGAAATGAAAACAAAGAATTCGTAGCATGAAAATTGTTTCATATTTTCATGAAGCTTGCCTGAGGATGGGTTAAGTATTAGGGAAACTAAGGTTGCTTTTCACTTGTAAAGTAATGCTTATGTTGGCAAAACAGGTGCATGTACAAACATTTTTATCAAAAGTAATCAGCCTCTGAAAGCTTTGACTAAAAAACACTGAACTCTATGAAAAATGTCATGTAATGTTTGACAATCTGATAACTTATGAACCCTTTTAAAATGAATAGTTGACTTATAGCATAACAAATCTTTATTGTCCTCCAAGGTGGGACATTTGCTACTCCTTTGCTGACAGTAGAACATGTTTTGTATGTATAAGTGTTGGTTTTTATTGCAGGACAAATCTTTATTGTCCCACGAAGTAGGAAATAGGCTGCTCCTTTTGTAACAGTACATTTTAATTTGTATAAATACACATGACTCTAAATGTTAGTTTTTCCCCACTTAGTTTGTCTACAAACCTTTTGGAGAAAGTGCTTCTTCCATGCTGGCATTTTAGCCAATTTCTCTTCACTGTCAAAAGGTATGATAACGTTATAATACCATGTTTCTTTTTATACTTGTATATATTTGTTTAACTAATTAAATTTGTCTAGAAGGATTAATTTTTTATGTTTTCATTACTTTATGCAGGGAAGCTGTGAATTTCAGATGTTTTTTTCATTGTTTTTTTAAAAATAATTATTACTTAAAAACCTAAAAAAAGTAGTGGTTGTATATGTAAAAAATAATAATATTACTGTCATACTGTAAAATCTTATGCTATAGAGATACAGAATTTCAATGAACTCCTTTTTATTATTTGAACAAACATTTTCAGTAAAAATTTTCCTTATGCTGCCCCTAAAAAATATTTCAATACCCCTTAAACCTTTTTCCTGTTTTCTCAAGTTACTTTACAAACTTCAATATGTTTTACTTGCATTTTAGGAGACAGGCCAATAAAATGTAATCCATAAGTGTGAAAGGATTGGGTTGTGGGGTTATATTAGTTTTGAAGAAGAGGGAAGGTGGTTAGTATTGACAACAAGATCAATAGAGGTAAAAGTAAGGCTGTCTTGATTGAAAACCTGTTTAGGGGAACAAAAGACTCCATAGAGGCTCACAATTACCCTGATCATACAGTCAGAGCCAGATATGGCTTTTTCAATCAGAATATTACTGTCAAGGTGCCTACATTGAATCTAGAATCTATAGCTCTAAATCTGATGATCACAGATCCTGAATAAAATACATAGAAGTTAGAAGTTGAAATGTACAGAAATGAACAAAAGTTCAACGTTTACCCCTTTATAGGATACTTAACATTAACTCTGTGGTTTTTAAAAAGCCATTTTAGCTCCTATTAGACCAAACACAATACATGATGATGCATGTTAAACTTATTTATACTTATGATTAAATGTGTAAGATAGTGATCACTGACTACCCGTATAGCAACCTAAAATACTTAAATATCTTTAACTTTGGCCTTTTAATTGGTTTAGTTCAGTCTTTTGTAACAATGGAAGCTAAGCACAATACATTAGTCTGTATTTCAGCCAGTGTTTATCTGCCTTGTGGATTTATACCGGCTTAAACTGAACATTAAAGAACACTCAGCTTTTTTATTTGGTTCGTTTTATTGGATGATTACATTTATAACCTCTTTCTGGGGCATCATGCAAAGTTGATTTCATCGAAACATAAATGAGAAAACTAACAGCAAGGGAACATCAGTCGTTAAACAACAGCTGGACTCTTCTGCGCGGCTGTCCTCAACCTTTTTATTTTAGTCTCTTGACCAGCTGTCGACTTTAGTCTTCTGTTCAGGCAGGAGAAACATTACATCAGATACAGACAGTAACCTGCAAGTAAGGTACAATGGCATAATGATTCCATGCAACAACAAAAAAAAAATTGAACAAACCTTTCTTTTTTTGTGTGTGGAAATGTCAAACCGTTGTGGTTTTCGAGTCATTGGGAGATCCTTTTTCTCCAGGACCGTCCTACACAGGACAAAAAAAGAAAGATCAGCCAGAGTTATTTGACCAGAAACAAACCAGAAATAGAACGGGTCTGCCTCAGCCCTGCCCTGCCTCATCCCTGCCCTGCCTCAGCCCTGCCCTGCCTCAGCCCTGGGCTAATTGGGAGACAAACCTTGTGAGGAATGCTCAGGTCGTTGGTGTCAGAGTTCAACCCGCTGGCGTCGCCGTTCTTCAGTCCATTTTCCTTCTGAGAGTCGAAGGCCGCAGTGGCGTCGTCGTCTTCTTCTTCTTCAATGTGAAGCGTTTCGCCTTGGGCTGCAGACAGCTGCATCTCCAGGCTCTCCGACTCACAGGAGTTGTTCAGTTCAGAGCTGCTCTCACTTGGTGGAGCTTTTTCCCCATCTTTTTTATCTTCCACCTCTTCGCAGCTTGTCTCCTCTTTAGCCCGACAGCTGCTCCCTCCCAGCTTCGGATCGTTTCCAGACGTTCCAGTTTCTTCCTGCACCACAGAGCTTTGGTTCTCTGAGCGACAGGAGGCCGTGTCCAGCTCTCTAGATTCGGTCAGGGTTCTGTCCAGAGTGGAGGACCGTGTGGAGAAGCCGAGCGTGCTGCTCTCTCTGGACAGGGAGCTGTGGCTGGGTTTATCTGGGGACCTCAAACTGGACCGCAGGCTACCTCTGGGATTGTAGTTCTTGTGAAATTCAGAAAAACTAGCTTTCCAGGCCTTAGGGGACATCAGACTCCGTCTCTTCAGAGAGCCATACCTGAAAATGATACACAGGAGTGTGACTTCTCTATATAAAGCTAAAGAGCAGAGCTTTGCAAAAGTATTCACTGCCAAACTTTACAAATGACATCAAGTTAGAACATTAACAAACTTCTACAAATGTATTTTATATGGATTGTTTGAGACAGATCAATAAAAAATAACCGTGCAGGGGAAGGAAATCTTTGCAGAGCTCCACCATTTTTTACAAAATATCTCAGTCTGATTGGATGGAGAGCATCTCTGAAGATTACATTTTTCATCTTGCCAGAGTTCCAAAATTGTATTTAGGGCTAAAGTGTGAAGTAATTATGCAAAAACATGTTTAGGGTATAAGTACTTTAGTAAGGTATTGTATAAAATAAATACCATTCCTGCCTAAAGGAAGGAGGTAAGAAAAATATGTTTTATTATGGTTCAATAAACCTCCATCTGTGATGAATAGATGTGACAAGCTTCTGTTTTGGGTTATTTTGGGGGTGGGGTTTCATCACTAAGATTTAGAGCTTAAAGGGAGAAGCGTACCTCTGTAGCCCCCTCACAGCAAAGGTTTTGTCAGGATGCTGAGCCTGCAGCTCTTTAATCACACTCTGCAGATCAAGATTGAGCTGAAAGAGGACGCGGACGGTCAAAACAAGAAAATCTCTCTGCATCATAATTGCGTTTCACTTCAAAAGCGAGACCTACTGTGCTCATTTCCTTATAGAAGATGTCCCGTAAATTAGACACGGCCAAGAAGACAGCAACGTAGCATCCGATGCGACTGGAGGAGGAAGAGAAACACACAATCCTTCTAACGAAACGTAAAAGAAAGAAGAAAAAAAAAGTGAGACATTACAAAGAAAACTATCATACCTGTCATAGAGAGCAGGCAGCTCCTCTTTCAGCTCAGTGTTGATCCCATCATAGACGTTTTTTGCAGCTTGCATCTCTTGTTTTACCTTCGTAGTTAAAAGGATTTCATTCATTTAATTTAATTTAAACACAAATCCTAAAGGTGTTTGGAGGCTTTTTTTAAAGGACCTTGCTGATTTTGATGTCGTCCCTCTTCTTGGCCAACTGCAGAGACTCCAGGTGATGAAGGGACGAGTCGTAGTCCACCCGTTTTCTTCCCCTCTTGGCGATTTTCTCCTATAGATTAAAAAAAGCAAACCCATAGAAATGTAGATTTGCTCTCAGGCTTGTTTATTGTCTGCATAGTTATTTGCGTTTGCGTGCTTTACCCGAACATCTGGGAACTGGCTCGCATAGGACTCCATGTAGTGCACGGCCTGATCTAAAAGCTTCACCTCATGGTCGTTCCACAGGAGGTCTTCACCCTTCATTAAAAGGGCCCAGCGTAAACATTACATATATAATTCATTAAGAGAGAGGGGGATGTAAAGGGTTTCATCTCTACGGCAATGAATTGATTTCCTTCCCTCTTTAGACCATTTGTTTTACTGAAATATGTTACTGGGGTTTTTTGCTTTTTGATTCTGTCACTAACCTCGACAATGGCTCCTAAATCCTCCTCCCCAGCCCAGTCAGTCTCATAAACATCAAACAGAGACTGAGAGAGGCGTCTTGAAGCTTCCCGCATGTCTGCGAAAAAGTAGAACAACGTCTTTGAGACCAGCAGATGGCACATATTCACATCCCTGCAGCATCGTGCGAGCAGAAAGATTTCTTACCCCTGATTGCATTAATGTAGTTCCGTAGGTCCTTGTATATTCGGTTCCCATCTGACTGCATATAGGAAAGGGATTTGCAGGGATTTTTAGCTTTAAATTTATGAATCTTAATGCGTTTCCTTGCAAAAGTATATAGCTCCATTAAATATTTAAACATTTTTGAAACACAGGGAAAAATATCTATGCATTATGTCAAGATTTAATGGTAAACACTACTCACAGGGGTACCCAACCTTAGGCTATGAAGCCACATGTGGCTATTATGACTTTAGCAATTTTTTTAAATCTATAGATAACTTTTAAAGATTTTCAGATTTGTTTTTATGCAATAGATGCACACCGTGTCTACAATAAATGTACTTCATAGAGTTGGGAGGTATAAATGTTTCAAACCAGTTACTTTTTTTGTTGATAGGAGGCAAACAATGTTTTTTTTAATGTAATTTTCAATCAAAATCGAATGCCGCATCAGGGAAATGTATAAAAACGATAACATTCTTATGCCTTTAAGAGTCATGTTAGGTTTGTGGCTCTAAACAAGCTTTGTTAATTTGACTGAAACATTAAATTGCACTCTCTGTTGTAATGATTGCTGACCCCTAGTTTATCTAACAATAAAAAAAAACAATACAACCTTGAGATTTGTTGTTGTAACGTAAATAAATAAAGACATACAATACCCTGTGCTCAAGCTAAATCCAAGCATTTATTCAGAACTTATAAATACAATTTTAGGTGGCTTTTGTTACCTGCTGGTCATTGAACATCTGAAAGGAGCGTTCAAAGTCATCATCTCTGGTCTCCAGAGACTTGCCCAGTCTTTGCATCACCTGCAGCAAAACAAAATAAAAATCTAAATCTCAGCTTTCTGTCCTAGTCGTGGTATTTGAGAAACAACTCTGAATACGCAAACCTTTTCTTTGCCTCTGCTCAGCTGTCTTTGCACTTTTTTAGCGAAATCTCCGGAACCACCTTTTGGACTTGTGCTGTCTGCCATATTTGAGCTTGTCTTTTTATTCCTGGGAAGAACCAAGGAAAAAAAAAACATTAAAACATACATATTATTAATATGAAGTGAAACAGATGTCTGATTCTCTTTATTTAAAATGATAAGAACAAAAAAAAAAACATGCCTTTTCGGTAAGACTTTTCCCAATGACCGGCAAAACTTAACAGCCAAAAAAATATATAAACTGTGAACAACATTCATCTCAGGTTATCTTAGCTATTATATCATGGGGAGGAGGTGGTCACTAAATCTCCACAACAAACATCATTCAACAACTGGTTGTTTTTGAGTCATGCCAGAAAAACGCTGGCTTGTCACACCATCACTAACAGAAACACGTGGAGTTTGAGAAACGCCATAGGGATTTTGGTCTGATGAGAGAATGATTGAGGCGGGTGGAAGCTAGCGATCTCTAAAGAACTGCCGAAGGGTTGTTTGCAGCCCTCAGTGATTTTATAAGACGAGTGTAATTCAAGAGGGCTCCAGATTCGTCTCGCCAGCACAGAGGGAACCTATAAAGCCTTCTGATGCTCCCCATCCTGTTTATGGTCCACAGACAATAAAAAAAATAAACCAAATAAATAGAATACAGTAAATTGAAGCATCTGATGACATTTTAGTCATTTTTTTGCAAATAGAGTTAAAGACCCATTTAAAATTTGATATAAAAACTTTGTTTCACCCAGATACTGGATGCTGCTTGTCTTGAGCAGTAAAAAAAAAAGGGAACTTGCATTTTTAATTACTGTTAACAGAGAATAATTGAAATTCCATGATTTTGACCCTCGGGACAAAATGTTAGGATAAAACTGGCATTAAATAAAATATTCACATGCATATCTAAAATCTGAAATACCACAGAAAACAGTGAACAGAAAAAAATCCAAAAGCACTGACTGTCCACAAAATCTTTGAGAAAAAAAGCATATACAAGTATTTTTTACAACTGTTTTTTCATTATAAAGGTTTGTTGGTTAGACAATAAAACATGGTCTGGGAATTGACAAGACAAGTTTGTTTTTCTAAACAAAAGTCTCTTATTCTGTTGCGTGACTTATTTACAATGAAATATTCAAAAAACTAAATTCACATATTTGTGAATGAAAGCATCAAAAACAGAATAGCTTGAATCACATAAGGTTTGTCTCTAACTGTCCATATAATACCTTAATACAATGTTTGCTCTCCTTTCATAATAAAAAAAACAAACAATGTTTTAATTGAATCACTGATAACAAAACTAGCAACATAGCTTGGGGAGTAGATGGAGTTAAAAATGGCTTCAGAAATGTACTTTTCTAGACTCACATTCTAAACGTTTGACTCACTGCTTGTTCATAGATGTTAAGGTTCACTTACTATTATTCTTCACTTTAAATTAACTGGTTAATCAGATCAGCAGAGCTTGCATAACCTAACAGTCGACTGCGTCTTTAAACTACAGTACCCAGAGTTCATTGCCAAGAGTACCCGCTTCCTGCTCTGTCGCGCTGCTGAACTTTATCCCAACTGAGATCGTTTGCCTGCTTGTTGGAGGAGTGCCTGCATGACAGCTGAGACCTGGAGCTGTACAGCGAGATCATGGGAAGCACCCTGGCTAGATGCGCCCTCACCGACCTGGGCATCCAGTGGGCCGGCTGGGCTCTGTCTGCAGCTTTCAGGACAGAAAAGTTTTACGACTTGGCAGGTAATGCAAAGCAGACTGTTGTTGTCTTTTCGGCTCGGGAGGTTGCACGATTTTACTAGACTGGAAAAAAAAAAAACGTGCTTAAACATGAAAGAAGTCTGATTCCCATAATTCTGTGGTTTATTTTGTAAATCCTGCTATATGCGCAGTCACATACATTTATGTAATGATTACAAAAGCCAGGATTATCTAAATGTTGTGAAACGAGTCCCGAGAAGAAGCTCCTCCTTCAGTTTAGAAACCAGGAGAGCCAATCATCATCTCCTCCTGCAGCAGGGGCGACCAGAGCAGTCCTGGGTCCAGGGGCCCGGTTACCATCAAACACCACCCAATTATTTACCATTAAACAGGAGGACCAAAATTATTTAGATACTAGGAAAGTTTTGTTTGACAGTTGTGTTTATGTGTATATTTATACACATGGTTAATATGTTAATGTTAACAGTAGGCCTTCAAAGTTCAAACAGTTGGACTTCATCAAAAGATCAAATAAAGATAATTCATCAAAAAAACAATGGAAAAATGGCAAAGGCTGATTAGCAGTCCTACAAAGTGTTAGACTGCTTTAAATTCTGATAGAATTAGTCCATCTGATTTGGAATAAGAGTGTAAATTATGTGTTACATTCCAAAACCGGAAAGCAAACCAGATGCAATGTTTTTAGTTTAAATAAAATAATTCTTAATGACCAAATCTAATCATTTCTGGATGAATACATCTTCTCTGTTTGTTTTTTGGTCTTTTTGTTCGACCATGTTCTTATGAAGAGTTAATGTAGAATTTTTTTTCTAACATAACTATCCCTGTCTGTTTATGCTATATTTTCTAAATGATGTAAACTTTTGCACTGCAAAACCAAAAATCCTTGCCAAGTTTGCAGCAAGATTTAGGGGCCTGTTTTAGGTTAATAGTACATGAATATTGACAAAAACGATTGGTCTCCCTGAAACAAAAATGAAATATGTAAACAATATACTAAAAAGTGACTTCAAACAAGCTCATACAGCTTTGTGAAGAGTTAGTTGTAAGTTAGATATCTGCACTAGAACTGGACCAAAATACTTTTTTGTAGGATTTTAAGCATTTTTTTAAGTATGACTGGCATCACACTGGAGTCTCCCTGCCCATAGTAAAGTGAGACAACGCCTATGAACAGCTCTTGCATGGTAAAAAAGAGAAGGAGACTTTTATTGATGCTACTTGATAATGTTGAGCATTTAATTGGGTATGTATTGACTTTTCTAGTATTTTACAAAGAAACCTATCTGTTTGTTTCACAATTAATATCACTCTTGCTGCAGTTTGGATTTTTTTAATGGGGATTTAACAAGACTAACACGAGTGGAAGGTAGTGGGATTTTTAAGTAGCTGCAGCCTATTTTATTTTTCAAGTGGACATTCCTTTCTCCAAATGAAATGTATTAGTTTTTCAACCAATCCGACAAAATGTGCACCTTAAAAGTCCTAAATTCGTTGAGGAAAATTATTAAAAGTGTGTTAGCATGAAAACAACAATAAACTGCAGTGTCTTTAAAACTTACTTTGAGTAAAATCACAAATGGGATGACCGTCCTAACTCACGAGGAAAAAGCCGAGCGTCCAATCAGGAAGCTGCAGGTTTAAAAAGTGATTTAGACTAACGTAAACAGTCAAACTTGATTGTTGAACATTTCCGAAGACAAACCTTACCTGTTAGTAGCTGTGAAAGATTTTTTTTTTTTATCCACACCAACGAATCACCTTGACGCGTCTTCTTTACTTGTCCTGCTTCTCGTTCTCCAATCTGTGTTGAACTTTGGAACCAATTGTCTGTGGCAGCCCGGGTAAAATATTTATTGGACACGCCTCGCCTTGCAAGAAGCAGAGCTAAACGCCGTATTTTCATGCCAACCTCAGTAATTCAGCCCGGTCTGCCTCCCTGTCTTTCCGAAGGCTCGGGGACGTTTATACTGCTGGCACACCTGAGTCGTATCTGGGGAGGAGCGAGTCATACCCGCCAGAAGGTGCAGACCGGGTTGGTGACGGCATGGGGACTCAGGTAAGCTCAGACCACCAATCCCAAATGTTGCAAAACCAAATCTGCAGTTCTGTGTTAAGCTGAAGCATGGATGGTTCCTGGAGAGGTCAGAGTAGGAACTAATGAATATTAAACTTTAAACTCAGGTCACCTGAGTTAATGAATAATGCCCTAGTTAATGGGAGTGGACGTTAACTGTGTTCTGACTTCAGGCTGGGGACATTCCTTTTCCTCCGAATCTTGAAGGACGGTCATGATCGCAGGTTCGACAATGTCAGAGACAGCCCAGGGACTTTCTTCGTATACTGGAGTGTTCAAGGTACTTGGAAGAGACATAAGTGTCCCGTGAAAGTACAAACCAGATTCCCAAAAAGTTGGGACACTAAACAAATTGTGAATAAAAACTGAATGCAATGATGTGGAGGTGTTAACATCTAATAATTTATTTAGAAAAGAACACAAATCACAGATCAAAAGTTTAGACTGAGAGAATGTATCATTTTAAGGGAAAAGTATGTTGTTTCAAACTTTCATGGCATCAACAAATCCCCAAAAAGTTGGGACAAGGCCATTTTTTACCAATGTGTGGCATCCCCCCTTCTTCTTACAACACTCAACAGATGTCTGGGGACAGAGGAGACCAGTTTCTCAAATTTAGAAATAGGAATGGTCTCCCATTCATGTCTAACACAGGCCTCTAACTGATGTTCTCTAAAGGTGAAAGATCTGGACTGCATGCTGGCCATTTCAGTACCCGGATCCTTTTCCTACGTAGCCATGATTTTGTGATTGCAGCAGAATGTGGTCTGACATTATCTTGTTGAAAAATGTAGGGTCTTCTCTGAAAGAGATTACGTCTAGAAGGAAGCATATGTTGTTCTAGAACCTGAACATAGTTCTGACATGGCGTCCCAGTGTTCCATAAAGAACTTCAAATCCTGACTCATCTGACCACAGAACGGTCTTCCATTTTGCCATACTCAATTTTAAAAGACCCCTGGCCCTGTGCAAACGTCTGAGCTTGGGGAGGTTGCTTAGAAATGGCTTCCTCTTTGCACTGTAGAGTTTCAGCTGGCCATGGCGGATGGCACGGTGGATTGTGTTTACTGACAATGCTTTCTGGAAGTATTCCTGAGCGCATTCTGTTATTTCCTTGACAGTGGCATTCCTGTTTGAGGTCCAGTGACGTTTAAGGATCACGAGCATCCAGTAGAGTTTTACAGCCTTGACTCTTACGCACAGCAATTGTTCCAGATTCTCTGAATCTTTTGATGATGTTATGCAGGGTTGAGGATGATAAATTAAAAGTTTTTGCTATTTTACGCCGGGTAACACCAGTCTGGTATTGCTGTACTATCTTTCTGCGCAACAATGGTGAAATTGGTGATCCTCTTACCACCTTGGCTTCAGAGAGACACTGACACTTTGAGAAGCTCTTTTTATACCCAATCATGTTGTCAATTTACCTAATTAGTAATAATTGGTCTTCCAGCTGTTTGTTATATGCTCAATTTCCTTTTTCCAGCCACTTATTGCTAGTCCTCCAAACTTTTTTGGGATTTGTTGACACTGAAATTTTGAATCAACATATTTTCCCTTTAAATTGTTACATTTACTCAGATTAAACTTTTGATCTGTCATCTATGTTCTATTACGAATAAAATATTGACTTTTGCCATCTCCACATCATTGCATTCAGTTTATGTTCAAAATTTGTTTAGTGTCCCAACTTTTTTTGGAATCCATTTTGTACTCATACCTTTCTTTTTGTCACAATAAAACCAAGGAGTTGGATGTATTTTAGTAGGATTTTAAATCACAAACAAGAGCATGAGTGTGAAATTCAAAAGAAAAGTATTTGCATTTAATCCCCCTTTATTTTATTACCTCCGGATGATATTAGGTGGAACCAATAGATTTCAGAAGTCACCAAATTACAAAACACTTGACTAATGACACGAAGAAAAAAAAGACTAAGCATTAAATATTTCACAGAGCTCTGAGCTCAGTTCCATCCATCGTCTGAATATGGAAAGAGTTTGCCCTCTTAACTCCTGCTGACTGCAGGAGTTAAGAGGGCAAAAGTTGCATATGCTCACAAAATCCAGGCGCACTTTTCCTCCCAGGATCCACAGAGCATGTGGAAGGGCATCAAGTGCATTACAGACTATAAATCTGAAGTTGCACAATGCCCCAAAGACCCCTCCCTGCCTAATTCTCTCAACCAGAATCACGACTTCACCAGGAGATGAGCCCCTCAGTGTGACTCCAGCAGGAGTAAGGAGGACTTTGAGGATGATCAACCCAGAAAAGCTGCTGGCCCAGATAACATACCCGGACGGGTGCTGAGAGAGTGCGTGGACCACCTCTCAGACGTGCTGGCGGACATCTTCAACGCCTCCCTCATCCAGGCAGCTGTCCCCACCTGGATGAAGACCGCCACCATCATCCCGGTCCCCAAGAGCTCCGCAGTGACAGGTCTGAATGACTATCAGCCAGTACCCCTTACACCGATAGTCACAAAGTGCCTTGAAAGACTGGTTCAAACCCACATCAAAGCCACCATCAATGTCACTGTGGATCCACACCAGTTGGCATACAGGAAAAATCGATCCACAGAGGACGCCATTTCCTCCGTGGTCCACACTGCCCTCACCCACCTGGAGCTAAAGGATTACTACGTCCGTATGCTGTTTGTGGACTTCACCTCCGCTTTCAACACCATGATTCCTCAGACCCTGATAAACAAACTGTCCTCACTTGGTCCGACCTCTTCCATCTGCAACCGGGTCCTGGACATCCTGACCAGCAGGCCGCAGTCTGTGAGGATTCACAACATCTCCTCCCCTACCATTACCCTCAGCACTGGCTCCCCTCAGGATTGTGTGTTGAGCCCCCTCCTGTTCACATTGCTCACATATGACTGCTCACCTATCCATCCAGGCTGTCATATTGTGAAGTTTGCGGACGACACAGCAGTGGTTGGATGCATCACAAACCGTGATGAGGCCAGCTACAGGCAGGAGGTGGAACACCTGGAAGGCTGGTGCAGAGATAACAACCTCTGCATTAACGTAAATAAGACCAAGGAGATGCGTCTTGTGCTCCAGCAGCAACGTGTGGCATGGAAGCTGCTCTGGAGAGAGTGGTGAAGGCTGCACAGAGGACTGTTGGAGTCAGCCTCCCCAGCACCACAGACATTTACACCTCTAGATGCAGGAGGAAGGCCTCCTGCATCATGAAGGATCCCACCCACCCAGCACACTCACTTTTTGTCCCGCTTCCCTCAGGCAGGAGGCTGCGGAGCATAAAGTGCAAAACCACCAGACTGAGAAACAGCTTCATTCCTGAAGCTGTGAGACTCTCAAACACACCGCAAAGGCAATTACAAATTAAAAAAAAATTTAAAAAAATTCTCATTTAACCGGCACTGTTCACTTTAATATCACACTTTAATATGTCACTTTAATATGTCACTTTATTAACCATCCATGCTGCTGCAGCAAATTTTTCACTCCGAATTTTCATTGCTGCTATGTCCGAAGTCCCATATTGTAGATTTTGTGTAGTCAAAATCTCATTCTCTTATATTTCTTTATATTTTATTATATTATTCTTATTTTGTAGCTACTTTAAAATTGCTCTCAGGGTGTAAACTGGACCGTGGGATTAGAATTTCGTCCCACCTCATGTACCATATGTGATGTGATAACAAATAAAATTCCTTGCTTCCTTGAAATAGTTTGAGATCTATAAAAACTTGCTGAATTTTTTATTTTCACTTCTTTTCTGTTGTTTGAGAAGTTGTAAATAACAATTAAAAAAAAGAAAATATGATTAAATTGTTACTTTGCGCAGTTTAGCGACAGAAATCACACTTGTTTTACCAAGTGTTTGTGTTTATTACTTTTATCATTATGAGGATGGTACCACAAGATATTGGGATAAAATTTTAAATCCACAACGCCAAACCTGTCCTATAGACTAATGGGAAAATTGGTCAATGGGACAACATTTAGACGTGCAGCTCACAAATATGGCTTTATGAAGGATTGACTTCCCATTCAAATAAGTCCCATTCAAAGTCGCTCTCAGGATGTGTAAAACTTTGCATTTTGCATATAAGCTGTTCTGTTACAAAACCTCCCCTGAGAACTTGAAGAGTTATGCATCAAAATGTTGCTGAGAGTAAAAATCGACTCCAACCCTTTAATATTATTTGGACTCCACTATCATCTACAACTTTGCATTGATCTACCATGTAAACCTTCTAATAAAAACACGTAAAGTTTGGGTTTTTATTGTGACAAATTGTGAAAAAGCCTCCTTAACTCCTCCCTTTGTGTACTAGATCAGCCAACAACAGTATGATGAGGTTCCTAGCATAAATCAATGTCTGCTTTTTTTGCTCTAAATATGCATTTATTCAAGACACTAGATGTTATTTGCTCTGTCTTACATGCATTTTTTCCATGAAAGGATTAAGTCTAAAAGAAACCAATTCATCTCTTTCCATTCCTTCAAGCGGTGTGGATATTTATGACCCTCCTGCCCACCCTCATGCTGAACAGTGAGAGGCGTAACGTGCCTCTGGGGCCGAGGGACTACATCGGTTGGACTGTTTGGGGTATTGGCTTCGCTACCGAGGCTATTGCAGATCAGCAAAAATGGCTCTTCAAGCGCGACCCAGATAATGCTGTAAGCAAGCAGGCTTGTTATTCTGACCCTAAATGTCTTGTTCACTGTAACAAAAACAAACCTTCTGGTTCACATCTACAGGGGAAATTCATCCAGAGCGGACTTTGGGCCTACAGCAGACACCCCAACTACTTTGGAGAGATCCTGCAGTGGTCGGGTCTGTGGCTCTCGGCGTCGTCTGTCATGCAGGGGCCTCGGTACCTGAGTGTCGTGTCACCGCTGTTCGTGTGGGTTTTACTGCGCTACGTCAGTGGGATCCCCATTCTGGAGAAGCAGGCTATGAAGAAATGGGGATCAGAGCCAACATTCCAGGATTATGTTAAAAATACCCCTCTTCTCTGGCCATGGCCAAAGTTTTGATACAGTTTACTGCTGCTGTAACAATAAAAGCTTTCCTTTTTTATATATGCATATATTTGAATGATTGCATAATTTTAACCTAATAAATACATGTCTTGGGATTTCCTGTTATCTATAAGGTATCAAGCGATTTGATGGAAATCACAAAATTATTTTTAAAATACATTAATCCCCAAAAGTAAATGTTGCAGCTCAGATCCAAAGCATTATAATTCACATTATCATTGAATCTGAAAAAAATATCAACAGCAGTTCCCAATCTGTGTTTTTAGAAACCCCACTGAGGAAACATAAGCCGGTTTTGAGAAATGTTTAATGAGCTAATTAATTTGAAAAGGGAAAGCAATCACAGATACGGGAAAAACTATTAACAGCTGAACAATCTGGCTTTATAAAGAACCACAATTCAAAGCCAAACAGTTTTAAGTGTTTTTTGTACTAGTAAAATAGAATAAAAATGATTCATATATGGATAACGTGAGCTACATATAATGAAGTATCTTTGAAAGTGTTTTAACCCTAAACAGGTTAATTTCAACTCTTAACAATTTACAGAGGAGTGGCTAAAGAATTACCTGGAAATATGACAAAAGTAGGGATGCACCAATAGTTAAATTGTTGGCCAATGCCGATGTTCAAAATAACAACTTGGCCAATAGCCAATACCAATTTTTTTTTTGCATTTATTCTGTCTTTAATGCCACAGAAACATAACTGAACAATTTTAAAAGCCTTTCAGTTCTTCATCATATTATTAGTTTATGAGTAAAAATTAAATTAGCCAAATTTATAAAACCAAAACAACCTGTCCGTTCCTCCTAAGCATAGAGTTCATGCAACATTTTAATCAACATAAACATTGGCAACTGCGAATGTTATTTTTTGCAGACGGCAGTTAACAAGCCATACATCAGACGATGTATCGGTGCGTCCCTAGATCGAATGTTTATGGTGTAACCAATGATTTATGTCCCCGAGGTTGGAAGGCCATCGCCCTAACCTTCAAATCCATCCTCAGATTATTACGAATTTTGGCTCGATCACTCCAAAAGTCAAAATATGTTTGTAATTTAAAATAATTTAACATTAAATCTAAAGGTGTACCAAAAATGCCGGATTAAATGTGAACAAAGAAGCTAAAAGTGTGTGTTTATGTGCCACAAAACATTTTTTTAGCAAGTACGTGCAGAAGGGGGGGCGGAAGGGGCTTGAGCACCTGCCCCTTGATGCCCAAAGTGCCTTTTTTTTGTTTTTTTTATTTTATTTTTTTGTGCGTGTGTGTGTGCATGCACAAATAATAATAATTTATATGCCCAGTCAGGCCCTGCTGCTGACAGCTAAGCTGCTCCAGGACCCACTAGACTCCCGATTCTCCAGAAAGTAAACAACTGGTCCGGTGAGTAGATTCTGCAGTGATATTATATTTGTTCACAGTGTTGTTTTTTTGCAGGATGACCAAGTAGTGTGAGCAATGAGCATCTTCTGTGTCATCCACATTTGCACACACACCCATCACAGGTTATAGCTGCTATCCAGCTGCGCAAAAAGTGGGTGCGCAATGTAGGACTCGGACTGGCGTAGCGATCGCAGTAAAATGATTTATAGTCGCCACTATACAGGGTCTTTTCATGCACAATTTGATTATGTCGCTGACTGGTTGCAACCGGTCCATTTGGAATAATTCGGTGACAGGCTGAAAGAAAGCTACTTTATGCATAGCCCCAGAAAGCAACAAAGTTGAAGTTGACGTCCAATTCAGGAATTCAAGATAAAAGGGCGATTCCACTTAATTTTTCGCTATCTTCAGCACTTTCAATCTGCTCTAGATAAAAATAAAAACAATACTACAAAACACAGACACTTCAAACCTACACTAGATTATTCTAAACGAGTTTTAGAATATTTCAAACAAGGTTTGGGATTTTTTGAACCCTTTCACTGATTTGTGAAACTTAACTAAAGGCAACATTTCAGCACTTTTTAAACAACTGCATCACATTAGAAATGTCCCAGCTTAAAAACTACAAAACATTGACACTACAAACCTGGACTGGATTATTCTACAATAATCTAGTGTAGGTTTGAAGTGCCTCTGTTTTGTATTGTTTTATCTAGAGCAGATTAAAAGTCCCGAAGGTAGCAAAAAATTATTTTAAATAGGCCTATGTCTGCTAAAATCCATACAAATTCTATAACTTTTATACCCTTGCTGTCTTGCGCAAAGTCAATAGTAAGAACTAAATAAAAGCAGAAAAAATATTTGAAGTGATTTCTATATCATTAAATTTTTACTTTATAGCTCTAGGAATAATAAGTTATAATAAAGTATGAATGGATTTGTGTATGTTTGTGAGCGTGTTGTATGTGCATCGGATTGTATTTTCAGGATCATGTTTCATGATGCGTCGTCAGGAGAGGAGATTTAAGCAGAAACAAGAGAAGCTGATATGCAGTATTGTAATTCCATGTTACATTCTTTATAGTATGAGTTGGTACAATACAACCGCTTGTATAGCAAGGTATCTCTCTGTATCGTGTTTCAAAACCATAGTACATGTGCCCCCTTTTTTTACTATGAGCACCAAAGGTCTCTGCACGGCCCTTTTTAAGGTACTTTCTGGTAAAACCTACCATCAAGCATTCTAAGTTTACAATTACAGGCCGTTTATTTGTTCTCTATGAAACAGCTGAATAAATGCCTTACCAGAGGTCTACAATACTCTACACATTTACTGAAGTAATTACTTGTTTACAGGAATCTATCACATCAATCATACTCGTGACCTCAAACACTTTGCAACTCACTTGCATGAGATTAATGAGGTTAATCTTTCTATAATGTAGTTCTTAAAAATAACATTCCATGATGTGGTTTTCGTGAATAGACAAAATAGTCACATGTAGCCTGGTCCAATTAAGCGAAAGCGTGGCTAATGATGTGTAACAGGAACAAGCTCCTCTCCAGTCTGCTTGGTTTAGACGCAGGAAAATCCCTTCATCTGCCGAGAAGGAATTGGTTTCTCAAAGAACCTGTAAGTTTGGCTGCCTTTGATTAAGCAGATATACATTTAAAACAGTATTTTAAACAGATCCCGACAGAGTTCAAACCCTTTCAGACTTAAAGAGTGAAATAATAAATGGGTTAGAAGTTGCAGCATTAAGGACAGGATACAATATAGGTGTTAGAAATGTATTTTATAATGTACACAGATTTTAGGGAGAACAGTTTTGCACAAAATTATTTGTATGACCAAATAATGCCACCATTAGAAAACTTGCTAATAAAATCTGTGCCGTTTTATGAACCGTCCCCACCAGGGACGGTTCATTAATTCCAGAATTTAAAAAATTAGGAATAAACACCAAAGGAGTGAAATAATCAGACAAGAAATCTTTGTGATCATTGGCAGTGAAACGTTACCTTTTTTTCTTCTTCTACTTTTCTCAAGACAAATAAAGAGCAATAAAAACAAAAACACCACTTACTGGCACAATTAATAAAAGGACCAATAAGATCTCGTCCGAGAAAGCTCCGCCTTGTAACGATCACTTGAAGCCAAGAACATGGATTCAAAGCTTCTACAAATTTGAATAATAAACAACCAGATAACAAAGACAATCCTCACAAAAAGGAAAACCAAGGATATGAAACACAAATGTTAAACTGAAAGCTCACACAACAATATCCATTACATCCTAGAAAGAAATGTTGCACGGTTCTTCCGCTTCTGAGTGACACATGAGCTGAAGAACCCCCAAAACAAACACAGTGCTACAATAAAAGCTGCATATACATATATATGAATTTTTTAGTTGTGAACAACTCTAAAAAAAATAAAATAATTAAAAAAACACATTTGTCTAATAATCTGAAATAGAAGCGGTATGTTCAACATTTAGTAAAAGCAACATACTGTAAAGCAATCTCTTCTATTTGGTTATAAAACACACTACATCACCCATCTTTTATTGGAAAGCCATATGAATCCGAGTACAGATAAAGATTAGTTGGAGATGATATGTATTATTTGAGGAGTGGAGACGAGAAGAACTTTCCTTGATGAGAAAATCCCACCGCGGATTTACTCTTGCTCCCAAATCTGCAATAAACAGTTCACAAGTTGAAATCAGTCAGCGGTGAATCACGGCGAAGAGCTAGTACAGTCGTTTATTACAGTGCTACGCCCAAGCAACGGGTAAATGTATAATTGTTTACCTGGGTGTCAGAGTGGACTTCATACGCTGCGACAGGGAGCTGGAGGACGGGGTTTTGGTTAGCTGCTGCTCTGGAGTGGTAAGCGGTCCGAGCATGCTCACTGAAAGCGACATTTAACATAGGATTAGATAGGGGATTTCATGAGATTCACAAATGCTTATAAGGGGCTGTACATTTGTAATTCTGTGTAAAAGTATTTTTACCTCTTACAGATTTCTTTAAATATTAAACAAAAGCAAGCAGAGAAGATAAAAGCAGTATTGAAATTATACATAAAAAAAACAAGAACCATTTAAACTAACCTAGCTCTTAATAAAAAAGAAACTAACACGCATGTTACATAAAGAAGCAACCTATACGATTATATTGTCTATTTTGATTTACTATTGTACTGTATAATTTTATTCAGTTTATTTCTATAGCTGAAATTATCATATCAAGGCACTTTACAAAAAAACTGATTTAAACTGATCCTAGTTACTAAGAATTGCTTCACATTCAGTTGATAAATATTTTTAAATATGCCTAGGGAATGCAGATGATAATTAGTTAATGCTATAATCCGAACCTATGGAGTCAATAAAACTTTCCGACAACACCAAGAAAACACAAAGCAGGAGCAATGAGCCTATCAAAGTTACTGTAAGAGCATATCAACGACTAATCCAGAAGGTTAAAAAAAATTTCTTGCAAATACATTAACAGCACAACATCAGTCTCTGAACTTGCATTTTTAATGCTGAAATATTATGAACTGAGATGGACAAAGTTTCACGGCAGCATATGCTCACACTGGATTCTAATTACATTAAATGTGCTAAAAGTATTCCAGTTAAGTTTCAAGGACAAGCCCCATCATATCTTTGTATCCTTTGTAAAGTCCAATGTTCTTCTTACAGCAGCCCTTAAATCCATTACAATTAAGTGAATGCAATTAAGGGTCACCTACCTACAACTCATGGGTCCGAAAAAATAAGGGAATGACACCAAATTGAAAAAACGATACGTGTTAAGGCTTCAAAAAGCCACTTTCAGCCAACGCTGGGGACCAGTTGAAGATTTACTTAAGGTGAACAAGTTTTACAACGGCTGCCCAAAGTGGATTCTTGTGTTAGATCTGTGTGATGACGCTGAGACTACAATTATGATGCTGAAATTGTAAGATGTTGTGCTGAGACGTCTAATCTGCAGAAAAACTTCACTCAGCCAAAACTGTTAATTCTCAAAGTCCTCCAATGTGGTAGAGCAGAAATATTTCCGCCATGACGATCACAGAGATGATGCTAAAAAACTCTTGATGCCAACAGGGTGGCGCAACCACCTTGTAGGCTGAGGGGCCATTTACATTTTTGGAGCACTTTGTCTTTATTATCTAATTAAAAATCATTACAATTAGTTTTACTATCTCAAAAAGCTGTTAAAAAGAAACCATTACGGGGGAAAATCTTTATTTTACAGCACTATACAAGTCCCTCAGCAAGAGAAGAGAAAAGAAAAGTGGAACCGTACTTCTCTCAGGTGTGGCGTAGCAGTTTGCGTTCTCGATGATCAAGTGATTCAAATTGGACTGCACGTTGGCAGCCATCACGTACTGACTCCAGTAATCCACCGGCAGAGACAGCAGACGCTCCATGACCTGAACAAGAAAACAGAATAATTAGTTATTTTAGTGGATCACCTAATTTTACCGCACCAGAGCAGCGCTAATTTAGCTCACCATTAGCTTGACGGAGGGAATTACTAAAACGAGGGCTCTTTGGGACAATAATGGTTTCTTGGCGGGTGAAATTACACGGCTTAATGTTGTGGTGGGAGTCGATTGTTTTCCGGGGGGGGGGGGGTTTGATTCTTATTGATTACAAATGTGGTCGGAATTCTTAAAAATAGTCGCGGATGGATCATTCACCATCTTTGAAAGTTACAATTAAATAGTTGAAATTTTCCACCCAATCTAATTTAAAGGTTTTACTGTTGCACTGTTCAATGCCCCTTCATTTGGTGTTTCCTATTTTGACATTACAAATCAAGTACAGAGGGCGGGGAGGATTAGACTGTGGTTGTATAAAAACACAGAGGCAATCCAGCAACGAGGTTTGCTTTTCCCAGGTACATACATTATTGATGCCCGTCAAATAAAAGGGTTGTTCAGACATTCTTGGTTTTTCGTGAACAGAACCTTTTGACTGTGCGTATAAATGTATTCTGTGTTCTTCACCAACACGCTGATGGACAAAAAGCAATCATGAAAAAGACCGACACTGTCTACCTATGGAGGTTAAGCTTAGAAAAAGCCACTTCCAAGCTGGACTTTCACTGATTCACTTCAGTGGAAGGAAAAACTATTTGGTGGCAAACGGAAGGTATGACTTCAAAGGGTTATGAAATAAAAATCTTTCGGTTGTCCTCAACCACTGAAGTTTCTAGCAAATTTTTCATTTCTAAGGTTTTCAGGAACAAATTATGTAGAATTGAAGCTTCAAAGATGATGTGGAATTAAGGACGTGTTGTGGAAAAACTATTTTATTGCTGCACATTAACATGACAAGTGTGTACTGGACTATGTTGTTGACTTGCATACATGTAGTGGATTGGCAGTTTTCATTAAAATAACAAGTTAGTTATGTGATTCAGATGTGTTTTTTTTATTTTTTTTATCAATTCAGCTCTCAACATAACCTTTTACCAGGAAATTTAGAAATCACACTATTTTTTACACCTTCTGCAGACTAGCCTTAAACAAATGCTCATTTCATTTTCCAGTATGCATTAGCAGCTGACCAGATGTACTAATTCCTGCTCTGACGGTGATGGTATCACTGTGCTTGATTAACCAGCAACCTGGCTTCCACAGCAACTCAGCTAAAGGAATTAGGAAGAAAGCTGATCTGACAATCGTCAGAGCAAAATATAATGGTGTCTATAAGTTTTATATAATAAACAATTCATCGTGGGTTTGATACATACAGCTAACCAAATATCTTGCATGCATTTCAAGAAGCTGTTACATTCATATTCAAAATATTCTTCCACATGAGCCCCAGATGTAGCCTTGATTTTATTTAGCTCATCTGTTACATAATATAAAAATATTAAAATGTGAAATGAAGTTGTGGGAAAACTTCCACATTGATAAAGACATAAAAACAACTATGGTATGGCCGAAGAAAAAAGAAAAAAAAAACAAAGCTTACTTCCCTAAGGCCACTTGCACAGTTTATTGATATCTGCAGCAAAGAGGAATTTCAATGAGATAACTTCATCACACAGACACGCGTGCTTGGCTAAAACCATCTCAAGTGTAAATATGATAAGGAGTAATCGAATCTTAAAAACCGGAGATCTACAGCTGACAAGACGAATGCTTCTGCTGCTAATTTAAATTATTAATTCCAGCATTTGTGGCATATCTACTGCTACCAGCATCCCGGTAGAAACGTTCCATCAAAGGTTTCCTGCAGCTCTTCCATTTAAATGTTTTTATACTTTTACGGTTTTTATTGTTTTCACATTTTGGTCATATGCATTTAGAAAAGTGTGCCACAAGCTAAAAGTGAATCGGCATGTGGTTTGTAAAGTAAACATTCGTGATCTCAAAGTATGTAAAATGACAAATTTAGATTTGGACAGATTTATGGTTGCATCACAGCTATTGCTGTTATTAGACAGACTGCTATAACCTACCATTGGTTGGCGTTTGGTATCCTGAAGGATCATCATTGGTTCTGGATTGGGAACAGAATGGCCGACAATAGTCGGGCCGAAAACTCGTGCCAGGTTGGTGACATCCATCTTAGTGTCGAGACTGTCCGCAACTCTGTAAGATTAATGTCTCATTAATGTACATAACATTGTATTCCCCCTATCAGTAGTGTATCAGTTCTGGTTACCTACTGTAAATTTTACTGATTAAATGATACGGCATTGCTTTTTAAAAGAAAAAAGTTTTGTAAATGTGAACAAACCCACTTTTTACGATAACTTAAAAAAATAATAAAAAAATGTTGACCCGACCTTTTAAGGTGAAGAATCAGGAAAGCCAGCGTGTCTCTGTTGGGCTGCGGCAGGTCACTGATTGTTTGGTACATCAGAGCTATGCTGTTATCCTCGTCTGGAACCTCTGTTGAACGACAACAATAGACACATTTTTCAGCCAAAACAATGCAATGTGCAATTTTTATTGCAGCTTGGGAAAAAACAACAACAAAACATTTCCCACTCAATTGCAAACGAGCACGGGGGAGTGAAACACTTGGAAAAAAGATCTATATTTTTCTGCTTTTCATTCACTCCTCAACAAATGAAACATAAAACAAGCAGCATTAAGGAGCCCCTTTAAATATACGTTTATTAAACGTGTTAGGAATATTTCTAAATTCTTTTAGTTTTAGAGTAAATACTATTTCAAGAACACCTGCAAACAATTTTTGACATATGAATGCAACATTTTACAATCTGACAAGAGAATTAAATCCAACTACACACCAGCTGCCTCCATGAAGGTGCGGTTGAGGCGGAAAGTGAGCAGAGGCTCCTTCAGGTTCCTCAGAAAGTCCTTGAGCAGGCCAGTGATTGCATGGATGTCGTCCACCTTGCTGAGCACGGGGACGGTTTTGCTGCGGAGGAACTTCTCCTTCAGCTCCTTTACTGTGCGGTCGGCACCGGACAGACGATAAAGACCGGCCTAGATACGGAAAAAATAAAAAAGAGGGTACCAACATCAAGCATAGTTAGAGCTTCCCTAAAGGACACAGTTTCCTCCTTACACACACAAAAAAAGAGGAGAATTTGCACTTTAGATATGCCAAAGTCCACGGCATACATCTAATATAAATATTTTATACATGACAGAGGTGTAAAGATCTCTGAAAAAGTATTCAGTTTTTGGACGTTTGCCATGTTTTGTCTTATTACATACTTAAATATTCAGGGTATTAGACCAACAAAGAGTGGTGAATCACTTGCCAAAAATGTATTCACAGTTTAAAGTCAGCGGAGGGTAGAGCTGGGGGACATGCACAAAAAGGTTATTACTGTAATATTTTCTGAATTGAACAGTTTGAAGTATTATAAACACTTTATGCTGATACTAGGGGGTTAATTTCTTAGGTAGCTTCTGTTTCAATACATACTTAAAGAAGAAATTTAATTAAATAGAACATAATAAATACTTATCGAAATAGATTTTTTTTTTTTTATGCCTTGAAGTTAAAGCTGAACCTTAACTATGGTTAAATAACCACACTTTTCTAATGCCACATGAAACGTCTGTCTTT
>JAVLVB010000779.1:8098563-8115120 GCA_032876305.1 Orestias chungarensis | reverse complement strand
GGGGGGGGTGTAACTCCCGGTATGTGAGGTTTTTAATGTTCTTTATAATTTGGTATTAAATCAGAGCGTGGCGTCCCTCACCTCGTGCAGACCCCTCTGTTCGATCTCACTCACACAGTGGACCACGAGGGGAGGAATCATGGGGGCAGTGTCTGGAACGTAGTCTGTAAGGATGCCCTGAGGAGGAACAAAAAACAGGAAACCTGGTTAAACCCAGGCTGAAGACCAAAACGGAAAGTTATCAAAGGCATCACCGACCTCCCCGATTTTGACTGGTGTGCCAATCATGTTGGGGATGCACGGCAGCGGGCATCGTTCGCGACACTCGGGGTGCGTGACCACCCTGCAGTCGCGACACTTCAACGAAATCTTGCCAAACTTGATCCTTTTCCCGCATGGCACACAGGATTCAGGCTTAATTACCTGTAAGAGGCTGCCGTTAGCTGAAATGCATTGTTTAAAAGTGTGTGTGGCAATTAACAAAAATAAAATAAAATCAATAAACAAAAACCTACAGTTTTGGAGACAAACTCGTGCAGGCGGACACCTCTGCCTTGTGGAGTGCTGGGCAAGGGTTTATTCTCTACCTCACGATTTTCAGGTGCCTTAAAAACATCCTCAGACTTGACAGATTCAGAGTCCCACTCCATGGCAGCTGAACACGACAGATTCAAAACAAAAATCCATGTGTCAGATACAGAAACGCAGAATACTGATTAGGGTTACTACTTCTGTATGAGCAACACATTTAAACTTCAATCGAATTTTATAAATTAATATATTTTCATAAAACACCCCAAAAAGTTTTTTTTTCCTGTCACACGCACTCTGAACAGATTTAAATAAATGTCAACCGTGAGATTTAAAAAACATTAGAACAACAAATTGTTATAGTACTCAAAATAGATAAGAGATTTTTTTTTGACTAAACAACGATAGAAAAATATAAAATCTGGCAGAAAACATTTAGATATGAATTAAATGTTGAGATTTTTTATGAATTTTATTAAGGCATCACAGCCTTTTACTTTGTTAACAGCACAAGACAAAAGAAATCATAAGCTCAGCAGTATGAGCTGCTACCACTAGACTATTAACTAATTAACTCAAATTAATTTGATCAAAGCAAGAACAAAAAAAAAAAAAAAAAAAAAAAAACTTTGCACGTAAAGTTATTGAAATTGTTTAAAGGCCAGAAAATGTGACGGTAATTTACAGGATGATCCAAGTAAAACGTATTTTGCCAAGTTACAGTATACAAATAAACGCCTCCACCATGAAGAGACTCTATGATATCACCTTTGCACCAATAAATGCCACCCTATGGTTGTTTTATGTTCTTAGAAATATTTTTGAGAAATTGGAACAAAGTTTTGTTTATAGTCTAGCTAGAGCAGAGACAGGATGCAAACATTTGCCCAGCAAATTCAGAATTTGATTTTAGAAACACATGAAAGAATGAAACCACTTAACAAGATATTTTATGGTGGAATCTAATCAAAACTACTTTACCCAAAATCCTACAGAAACCGTGGTTAAAATGTAATGGTAACATAAAATTATAGCTATAGATGTTTGTAGTCTGTTAAAGCCCAATTCATTTTTATTCTGATTTCTTCAAGATCCACAATGTTTTACACAATGAAACGTGACGGATGCCTTACCAGTCTTTCTCCTGCTGCGAGTCCAGTAAGGAACGGTCTCTATGGTGGAAACTGCCTCAACGGGTCCTCCGTTCACAGGAACAGTCACCATTGTCTTTGTCACTAGTGTCTCACTTCCCTGTCGCATCAATACACACATTCAGAATAACCCCATACAAAGCTAAATTGGGCAAATGCATTAAAGATTCTAGACTTGGCTGCAACAAGACTCTCCCTACTAAAGAAAGAGGTATGTGATTGTAGCCCTGTCCAGTTGAGATAAATTGGATTCTGTGTGATAAAATGCAACCAAATAAACGTCAATGCCTACCCTTTCTGAAGTTCTGCCTGTTGATCGTGATCGTTTAGAAGCACTTGGAGGACCCTCTATGAGGTTTCTTGAGGAGCGCTGAAATCAGAAAATGGTATGGCAGCTGTCCTTTTAAGCCCAATAATTACATTGATTTTATTCTTAATGATTAAGGAATGCACAACATACCCTTTTTTCTCGTTTCTTGAGTCGTACTGTCCTGATGTTGGAAGAATCCCAATCCTGCAACAGGTAAAACATATCAAGTCACATTCTAAATCAAAACAGTGCATCACATACAAGATCTCTGGCTTAGAAATGATGCAGAGAAAGAATAATACTTACAAGAGAGTCGTCTGTTTTGTCATAGCTTATATCTGATAAGATGGAAGCAGACTCGTCTATTGTCACCAGTCTGCAAGAAACAACAATAAAACTAGGATTGAACAGAAGTATTTGATTCAAGCTATAGGATTAAATAGTTTCAGTGTGTTATACTTGCTAGAAGTATATATATATATATATATATTGAATAGAAGTCATATTGGCCATCCAGTGTTGCATGTTTTCATGAGTAAAAAAATAAAATACCAAATCTACCAAAAACACAGGTTAGAAAGTGATCTCTGATATATAGCTTTTTTATCAGAGTGTACTACCTCCGACTGGTATTCTGGTTGTTTGTTTGGGAGTTTGTGTTCAGGAAAGCTAGAGCAGAACGCTGTACAGCACTCAGCTGGATGCTGTTGGTGGATCCTTCGCTGGTCAACAGGTCCCGGATTAACTGAATTTGACGATCCTGCACGTTCAAAGTTAAAGTGGGAGAAAATTAAATGCTGTGCGTATGAGTGCAAACCATGAAACAATGGGTTTAGGTGACCGTACCAGCGTCTCACAGTCAGCCTCTGCCTTCTGTCTGCGGCGGATCTCCACGTCCACTTGGTTGCGGGCATGTTTCAGCTTTACATCCAAGGATCCCCTCTCCATCTCCGCATTTCTGAGCATCTCTTTGCAGGATCCCAGTTCATCCAGAGTCCTCACCCATTTGCGACGGCAGTCTTCAAAATTCTGCACCATTTGAATGAAGCCTGTGACAAAGAGTCCAGGTTGTGAGCAAATCAGCCATTTATGCAACGAGTAAACTACAAATTCTAAGATTTAGGCTATAAACGACTTACTGGGTTCAATACTCTCATTGATGAGGTCAGCATGTGTCCTCAGATTATCATATAGACTCTGGAGGTTCAGCACTGAAGTATCCATGGTGTCCAATAATAGAAATCTGTAGAAGAAGAAAAACACACTAATGGTTGTTTATTTTACAACACAGCTATAATTGAGATGATCCATAAATTCAGACCAAGTTTAAGCTAAGCAGGCCCGAAATATGGTTCCTCTTTACGCTCTAGCTTTAGTTAGAAAAGGTTTTACTGTTACCGATAAAACGTAGTTGAACACAGCTAAACGAACCTTGTCTGTCCTATTAGCAAACGGTCGTTATGCGCACAGTTAGTTACCTACATTTGAAGAAGTTGTGTACAATCAAGCCTTCCGGATAGTTGTTTAATTCAGCAAGTTGTTCTCATTTTCTCTTCGTAGCGTTCACCGTCTTTGTCCGCGTCCTTGTTTAGCAACAGCTACTCTGGGCGCCTTTCTTTTCAAATCTCGCCTCCAGCCAATGAGAGCGCTCTGCGTAGGTGTCGAGACGACCCAGAACAATCACGACTTCCGTTTGAGTCTTTTCAAAATAAAATCGGTGTAACGGTCACTCCTCACTCCTCTCGCATAACAAAGCGTAAAACATGTAAATATATCTAAATAATGTATTATTTGTAATTAGATTCTAACATAATAAAAGTGTATGATGAAAAAGGACTGTGTAAAGTGTTGAATGGTAATCATTTATATTCATGTTTCTTTCAGGTATTCATGTTTCTTTTAATACTAGAAGTGTGTGCATATAACAAGAGGTATGCATTTTCTGACAAGGCCTGTTTATTCTCTCTCTGGAAGCTGGATGAAGGTAACATGGGAAACAGACCATCAGTCGGTTCCCATCAGTCAAAACTGTGGAATGGTGAACATTTATATCCATGTTTCTTTCAGGTATTCATGTTTCTTTTGATACTAGAGGGGTGGGCATGGAACAGGGGCTATACATTTCCTGATAAGGCCTGTTTATTCTCTCTAAGGAGCTGAGTCCAGAGGGGCACGGGAAGGGGGCTATCCATCGATCCCTAGCAATAAATCTGTTAGTTGGGGGGTGTGAAACCAGATGGCAAAGTTGTACTATCTTTTTCCTGTTTATGCAGACTGATCGGGATCAGCGAGGGGTCAGTGAGGGGCCAGCGAGGAGAGGGAATAACGGTTTCTGCAACAGTTTGTGTAAATCACATGTGATTTGTTTTATGA
Source organism: Orestias chungarensis (assembly GCA_032876305.1). Lineage (NCBI taxonomy): Eukaryota > Metazoa > Chordata > Actinopteri > Cyprinodontiformes > Cyprinodontidae > Orestias > Orestias chungarensis. Next base: position 8,110,755 of record JAVLVB010000779.1, on the reverse strand, counting down.
CTCTGTCTACTCCCTACTTTCAATAAAATAGCCTGATGCTGGGCTGAGACCTCAGACCTGATGGAGCTATTGCACAGAGAGGTCCCAGGTCTCCCTTCTGCAGAAGGGATCAGTTTAAAATTCGCGAGATTGTCTTTTGCTGAGCGGATCTGATCTTGTCTTTTATTTGAACATTGTGAGAACCTGAATATGCTGCCCTGATATCAACCAACCTGGGGAAGTAAAGGAGGACTTCAACAAAACTTTCAGTTAAAGTATGTGATACCAGGGAGCGAAACTTCACTCCCTTTTTTCTTTGTGCAGATTAATCAAGGCCGACGAGGCGCGGGAATAACGGTTTCTGAGACAGTTTGTGTAAATCAGATGTGAAGGTTTGTCTGACTCTGTATACTCCCTAATTTTTAATAAAACAGCCTGATGCGGGGGGTAGAGCTCAGACCTGAGGGAACCATTGCACAGGCGGGCTCAGCTCTCTCTCCTGCAGGAGGACTCAGATGATCCATAAGAAGTGTGGACATTGAGTTATTATTGAACATTGCGAGAACCTGAATATGCTGCCCTGAGATCAACCAATCTGGGGTAGTCAAGGAGGACTTCAACCAATTGTTGAAGTCCTCCTTGACTTCCCCAGATCTGAAAATTTAGAGCTCTTGTTATATGCACACACTTCTAGTATTAAAAGAAACATGAATACCTGAAAGAAACATGAATATAAATTATTACCATTCAACAAAAGTGAAAATGAAAATACGAGACTTCCGGTCAGCTTTTTTAAAACATGCCGGTTAATGCAACTTTTGTTAACAAAGCTGGTATTCTTTATATTTCAAGATGTCAGTGGCAAATATAAAAAATTCTCACAATTTATTTTTTACAACTGCAAATCTTTTTTACGAATGCTTTCTGACCTTTATTTGATTCCCTAATATATCCCCATTATGTAAAAATCATAGTTACCGCTCGCAGCATGTTGCAGTGAAGCCACATTCACCACCGATGCATATATCCATAGACAATTTGGGGTTAATGGGCCTTGCCCAGCGGCATGTTAACATGTGACAGGAGTTATGTAGAATTAAACCTGCAACCTACTGATTGCAAGATGACAATGCACAGTCAACCCAAAAAAAGTCATGAAATCAGACATGTTGACATCACACATTACTAATAAAATGAAGTGAGACAAGATTTTTTTTTTTACAAGTACAAATTCTTTCTGACCCTTATTTGGTTCCATAATATATAAGTTAAAACTATTTGATTTTAAACTATTGGGATTTCCTAAATGTTATTACAAAATACATACTTGACTAAATGAGAGTAAGAGAAGAGCAATACATAAAAAGGTTGTCTTGTTGCTGGTTTTGATTTTTACTGAAAAACAGATGTTTTTGTGTGAAAAGCAAGTTTACTGTACTGGACAGCATTGTATTAAAGATTAAGTTTGTCTTCATTTATTTAAAAGCAAGTGGAGAAACAATAATCTCACAAGAGAGATAATGCTCTTAACACTAAGAGAAAACAAAAGGTTAACAAGGTGGAAATAACTGTTTTATACTACGGATGAAATCAGTGTGAAGGTATAAAGGTTTAAACCAAAGTAATACTTTTAAAAGTGAAGATGCTTTGACTTGAGAAGTGTCCATTATATCAGAAGTTATATAAAGAATCAAACAGTTATCAGTACAGGGAAAATGGTTTCTTGTGATTTGATCTACATGATTTCTGTTTCCTAATTGTGTGTGTTATCTAATATCCCTTTGGGATGAATAAACTTTTTTTGGTTTGATTGATTAATTGATATTTCAAATACAAACTTAAATGTTTTATCGGATGATTGTGTGTAATACACCAAACATAAAGTGCCACATAGAAGTGAGTTCAAAGGACTATCATATATGTTTTAACTTTTTTAGCAAAGAAAAATCTAAAATAGACACATTTATTTATGTTCATAGATATTTATATATATTCAACCCCATTTACTCCTGGTTCTTCCAAGTGCCTTAGGGGTGGAACAGCATCATGAAAATCAAAGTAAAGTTATGAAGAGATGGAAAACAGGAGAGGTTATGAGTCAAAAATTACAAATTGAAAACTCTGTATAATACAATTTAACTTGATCTGAATTATGTTATTTTAATACACATTGCTGCACAGTAGCGCAGTGGGTAGCACTTGTTGCCTTGCAGCAAGAAGGCTCTGGGTTCAATTCCACCATGGGTCTTTCTGCATGGAGTTTGCATGTTCTGCCTGTGCATGCGTGGGTTATCTCTGGGTACTCTGGTTCAGTTTTCAACACTAGCAAAAGTTTGTGCAGGTTTGGGCTTTATTAGAGCAAGAAAAACTAAGCTGAGCACACCATCGCCTTGAGGGTGTTTTTGGTAGTTTAAAAGTTGCATCTGTGGAGACGTAGTAGTGAAGAATCTGATAAGCAGACTGACATGAAGAAAAATATGATTTTACAATAAAAAAGCCCAAATGCAGCATTAATCCATGGAGCTACAGTCACTAGTTCTCCTTATAAGATAAAGACAACAATCAAACAGCTTAATATGGGGTGTCACCAGGGCCATAAATCAGAATTAACTTCCATATACACCTATGAAATTAAACTCTTCCACATACTACACTGAACATATACTGAACCTTTCAGTATATGAAAGCTTTTCACTAGTATATAGTTTCAGTAGGTTATTTAACCGGTTTAGGCTGTCTTCTTCACCTCTTCCTAACTATATACTTTATCAAAAAGGAAGTTTTTAAGCCTAGATTTGAAACTAGACAGGGTGTCTGTCTCACGGACTGAAGCTGGAAGCTGGTTCCATAGTAGAGGAGCCTGATAACTAAAATATCCGCCTCCCATTCTGCTTTTAGAGATTCTAGGGACCACCAGTAAACCTACAGTCTGAGATCGAAGTGCTCTGTTAGGGACATAAGGAGTAATCAGATCTCTGATCTCAGATCATTTACGTTGAATTTTTAAGTAGTGGTCTTTACTGGTACACACCTCCATTTATGGTGGCCTGCAGCTTTTTATGGTGAGCACATTCTGTATTTATACCTTCTGGATCCCTCCAGACATGAAGGCTCTAGGTTTAGATTTGTTACTGAGACATTGAAAAATAACCTGTCAAACCTTCTGTGGGGAGGATTTTCCAACATGGTTGCTTGTCAGAGTTAATGTGGAAATATACAATATGAAATATAGGCTATGAAGTAGAATACCAGGTGATCTTATATGAAAACGTACTGCAAACAGTGAGAGGCTTGAGATTGTCAAATGATTCAAATTCCAAAGTCAAGTCAGAGAAATGCAATTTCTCTGAGAGAGAGGGAGAGAGAGAGAGAGAGAGAGAGAGAGAGAGAGAGAGAGAGAGAGAGAGAGAGAGAGAGAGAGAGAGAGAGAGAGAGAGAGAGAGAGAGAGAGAGAGAGAGAGAGAGAGAGGGAGAGAGGAGCCCAGCAAACTTGAAGCAGAGCCTGCTGAGGAAGCTCCACGGAACCTCCAGCGCTGCTGCTCGGCTGGCTGTGAGGAGAATCACGGGAGATTGCTGCGAAATTTCACCATGATTGCCACAACTCAACAAAACATGACCACGGAGCTGGTAGGTGCGCTTTGTTGGGTCTTTTGCTGCTACTTTCTTGCTTCTCTTGGATTTAGTGCAGTCTCTGTGAGGGGGTTCCTGTGTGTTTCTGTGGGAAATTGTTGATTTCTCTCCTTGACACTTTACCCAGGTATTGTCCATCTTCCGGACAGACTTGTTCATGAACAATGTGGTGGGGGTCTGTGTAATTGTTTTGCCCCACAGAGCGATTCCCCTGCACCATTAAGAAAGCTCAATTTGCCTGGATGATAATTAGACCCAGCAGCCTGCAGGGAGAGGAGAGGAGAGGATGAGGGGGTGCAGCCTGCACTGTATGATTGATTGGCTCTCTTCTGCAAAGGTGCATGGTCAATGAATGAGAATCATGAAGCAGGAAATTTTTAGATTGTTCTAACAAAAGGAAAAAAAGAATAAAATAAGTTAAAATCACCGTCTGTGAGGCATAATCTAAATAATATACTGAACTCAATCAATAAAATAGTTGTGATACTTTGCATACATTTTCCATCGCTGGAATCTTGCTTGATCTCAGGAGGGGCTGGAGCCTGTTTCATTAGTTCATCACAGGACAGGCAGCCATTCACACTAATGATGGTTTAACAGTCCTGTTTCTGCACAGTATGATGTTAGAGTACCCAGGGAGAACTTACATTTGCATAAGGAAAACCCCCGGACCTTGCAGCCAAGTACAGTACGTTGTGAGATTTGTGTTGACATGCAGATGTGCACACACAATGAGACAAAGTAATTCAATTCCAACCCTGTTTTTAACTTGTACAGAAATATTTAGTAAATTTTGGTCATTTGTTAGAAAGTTCAGGCATTTCACTGAGTTAAATAAATTAAGCAAAATTAACTATTTGTGATGCCTATCTCCGTACAGTTGATGAATATGTGATCTTTAAGATTAGAGTGTTACATCAGAACAAAAAAAAATTTCTAAAGAAATGTGAACTCTAAAGAAGAGCGTAAAAGCTAACTCTTATGTAAAAAACAAGTTTAATTGGAATGCATATTCTATCTTATTAAATGTGATTTTACTTAACTATGCATCCGTCCACATTCTAGATTTTTGTTTCTACGTCTTATTTTCTTATTGTTATTTATATACAGTAGTTTTAGTGATATTTGGTATTTTCTAGCTTGCATGGTTATAAACATCCTTTTATAATTTAAATTAAATCGATACAACCCTTGACAGTAAAAAGTAAACAATTTTTTTGTTGATTTTACTCTTGTTTGTCTTCCAATGTCAAAAAGAAAAATGGCCATTAATCTTAATCAATGATGTTTTTCAAACCACCCCCAGCACAGCTGTGTTGTTCGCTGGAAAAAAACTCCTTTAAGCTAGGATGCTTCCTAGTTTGGCTTTAGCATTGGCACTATTTAAATAAACAAGCTTAATATGGATTAAAATGTTTCATTTCTAGGCTGCACAGAAAGGTAAAGCCATCCATTCATTAGCAACCAGAAATTTTACAACAGTCACAAGTTTTACTGATTTAGTTTATTAATTTTTACATCTCATATTAACAAATCATTCTTATCATTTACAGAATAAATGAAAATATCTGTTTACATCAAATAATAAGGATTAGTCAAGACAAAATCTGTATTAAAGTAAAATTGACTTATGTCTATTTAATGATTAATTAATGCCCAAAATTAGTTTTTACCATGTAGATTAATGATGAAACTTAATTAGGTCTATTAGGTTAAATTTAACGCAACTTTAATTTTGACATTTTTTTATTAACCGCGCAGCGTGGTGTAAAATTGAGGTTACATCACTGAACAATAAAACAGTCAAAAGTCTTGCAGTTTCAACCTTTATACATTTTCTCTGCTGGAGCTTTGCATATTTTGATGGATAGACTCTTTATACTGCATAAATTGGTATGTTTGTGAAGAATCTAATACTCAACATTAAGTGATCCTGAAGCAATTCCTCACTGTCAGGAAAGACACAAAAGGCTGCAGGATTTATAGATGGGCTTTTTACCTGCAAATGTCAGCTCATGTCAGTCTCGAATCAATACGCTTTTGGCAGCAAAGCTATTGAGACGGTTCAGATCTAATCACTTACAAAAAAGGAAACATAATTGTTGCATTTGGTTTTAAACTTCATGAAGCCATTTGCATAACACCCCCTTTCTTTTGAGCTGTTGTGTAAATTATTTAAAGATACACCAACGATTTGGAATCAAACAGTTGGATTATTTCTGATCAACAACTTTTGCAGGTCGAATACGCACGAAATGAAAAGTTTTTCTTGTTTATTAAGGTAAACAAAACTAAAAAGTCATATAATTTCCTGTTTGTAAAACATCTGAAAATATTGTGATGCTATTTCCTTGATATAACCTGTGCTGCAAAATGAGAAATTGTTTCCTTTTGAGATGCAAACTGTTTTCAAAGGCAAATATTTTGGATGGATGGATAATAATAAATGTAATTAAAATCGGAATCTTCTGTTACTCTCCGGATTTGTCTGTTTAGTATTGTGTATTTAATCCTAATTAATGCAGCTTTTTATCGTGTAATACAGCATAATTGATGCATAAAAACAAAACAAAAAAATTTTAATCCCTAAAAAGTTGTGGTTTAGGCTCAGTTAATGTGCAGTACTTGAAATTGCACTGAATCCTGACCTTATTTAGTGTTAAAGCCTCTCAGAGGAGCCTTGGTGGAGGGCTCTCCATCTTATTTACTCTGACTCTACATCATGTCACCCGTGTATCTCCCCCACCTCGTGTTTTCCTGATGCTGCTTGTTCCCCACGGCAGCGACTGAGAGTGCAGGATCCTTTTGTGATGTAATCATCTTGTTTGCGATTGGGAGCGTGACAAGAACAGAGAGGGGAGCCTTGCAGCGATATACTAAAGCATCTGGTCTTTCATTTCGCCAAGGCTTTTGCTGCATTGTCTTGTAAAACCTCGAGGGGGAAATAAAAATAAAAAATTCTCTTGTTGTAGTCTCATGTGACGTCTTTACTGTTCATTCATTTAATTTTATTTTAATGCAAACTAAGCAGAGAAATTCCAGTGCAATGCTTCGGTGCACAAAAAATGTCTTTAATTTGGAGATTGATAAAAATCAATAGCAATTCGTAGTATCTAATCATTACAGCCGTTTGGTTGCCGTTCATTGGAACCATGCTGAAATTACAGTCCACTCTAATGATGACCTTTATTTTTACTGGGGCAATGAGAAATATTGACAAGATAATGCATTTACTTTCCTTGTCAATCTGTATTTTCCCCCTGCGGGTAATTACAAGGAATCATAAAAATTGTTCTATTGGTTATAGCCTGTGGCTGGCAACAAAATTCCCACTTTAATTTTCGTAATTATTCTTTGATGCCTACCTATGTGCCGTGTGTGTAGCTTGCAATAACACCCAGTGTTGCGGAGGTTTTCAAGTATGCAAATCCAACGTCGCACATAGGTTCACTCATTCCTCTTCATGTGATTTATTATTGGATGCCTCAAAGACACACAAGATGGAGTTAAAGGGGTATCCTGAGTCTAATCTAGGAATTTTAAATATTGCCTGAATCCGGCTCAACCTACTTGTGGTGCAAGCTCTGCAGATTGGAATGATTGTGTTCGGTGTGTGACTTGCTTTCTTTAGTCTACAAACGCAATCAATAGGTTGGAGGGGTTTCAATTATTTTGTTATTTTCTTGGACAACTTTGAGAGAAACAAAGAAGAAGTGTTTGCGAGGAGTTTAATGGATAGCCCGAGTCTAGTGGGAAAGTCTTAGGCTGACGTGGTGTAAGGGTCGTTGTAAATCCGCAAGGAGATGCCATAGTTTTCGAGAAGCAGAGTTTAGGAAGGAGAGCGGCTGTCTAAAAGTCTCCTTCATGGCTGTATTTCCTCTATTAATTGTTTCCCTTCGGACCTTGTACAACTGTGCACCCTATCGATTCTCTCATTTGGTTGAGTGAAAATCCCACAGCACTGCTGCCAAATGAAACAGCCCTCTCTAGCCTCCAATTCAGTTCTGCTTTCTTTGCCCAAAGAAAAAAAAAGAAGAAAAAAAGGGATCTCTCTGGGGGATGCCTTCTGATTTATTCATTAGCAAGTGTTTGCATTTCGCACGATTTGCCGTTTGTCCAACACCACATCTAAACTCCCTCTATTGCTCTTTCATCCAGCTTGATATGGATAGCCCACCGACAAAAGATTCCCTCTGGATGTGGCTCTGCAGAAAACCAGCTTGCAGATATTTTTCCTTGTCCATCAGGCTGCTGACTGTGATAAAGCGACTCTGTCACACAGCTCAGCCCCGTCATCTGTTCACCTGTGCTGGCAAACTGTGCTGCATTAGATTCCTGAAATGCAGCGTGACCGGCGGCCAGCGTCTCCCTCGCGTTCACTCTGGGGAATTCAGCCCAGCGCATATGTACCACATTTGAAGGAATGACAAAACTCCTTTCCTGCCTAGATGCAGGATTCTCCTCCACTGTCTTCTAAGTGATTTTGACCTTAATTGAAAGTAATGTCTTGGCTCCAGGGGAACAACAGGAGATGGGTATTCCCTCCTGAAGAGGAGGATGCTCAGATAATTTGAGGGAGGACATGGAAATAATATGACTGCGTATGGACGTCAGTGAAGCGAGTTGTTCAGCTTAAAGTGTCTCTGTTCAATGCAAGACCCTGTAATCGGGTGCAACGTTGTTGTTTTAACTTATTAGTGTTGCACACAAATACAATGACACATGAGTCTCACCGTGCGTGTTAGCAGCATTTAACCACTGCGCTGTGTTCATTTGGTTTAATTCTATTTCTTTGCTTCAGAAGTCTAAATGTAAGCACCAAAAGTGCATTATGAGGGTGTCAAAGCCTCCATGCACTTTGCATTTCTGTATGAGACGGCGGGGATAATGGATGTTCCCTGAGGCTCCGTGTGCTCCGAGGAGATACACTCTCTCGGACATCAATCACCTTGCCTTGTACTTCACCAAAATTTCAAACATCACTTTGTCCCTGTTGGTGCAGCTTGTAGTGGTTATGTTTCGAACACGTTTTAATACTGTGCTAGATCTTTAAAAGATGAAGTGTTGGCCGTTTTGTCTTTGACTATTCTCCACTACAAATTGCTCACTTATCTCTGAACACCAGCAATCGTGTTGACATTGATTAATAAAAGTTAGATGAAAAATGCACACAGCTTTGTTGGAAAAACTGATAAACAACAGCTTTAGGTGGTTTAAGTGCAATGTTCTTTTTTCTCCACATCCTATAGATGTTTTGTATTGTATTTGCTACTATATTTTCAAAGGTTATATATTTTACCTTCTTAATATTTATAGGTATTGATGAGTTTTTTTAATTTACTTTTTGTAGTGTTATAAAAAAAACTTATGTGTATTTTATTGGTATTTATTGTGATAAACCAAGAAAAAAAAAATGGTACATTATTTTTTTACATTTGAAAGTTGGGACTAAAATAAAGTGCAACTGCTTATGCGGAATTGTCTACCTGTATATAAAGGCTTTAGGGGTTTGTGAAGGAACATCAGTGAACAAACAGCATCGTAAAGGACAGGAAAACACAGCTAACAGATCAGGAATAGATATATGCAGAAGTTCAAAGTGGAGATAGAAAGAGAGCAGCTTTACGTACACACCTACGGACTGTGTACGTAAATTGCTATTAGAAGCTCTGGAGGGTGTGCCCGGATCCTCACCTCATGTGTAAGCCATGTAAGGTTGGTGTTCTGATCAGATGAGAACTAAACTGAACTTCAGGCCTTCCTGCAGAACCTTGTGTTTGCATAATTGAGTGATTTTAAGACTTTATGAAAGAAGGAAAAAGCAAAGGGTGCTTTTCACAGAAAAACAGAAGTTAATTCGCTACAAAGCTAAAGTGCGAGACCATTTTTATGTTTTAGCTTACATGTAAACTGGTCATGTGGAACCTATTCATTTTGTGGGATGTTTACCGTCAGCAAGGATAGGAAAGCTTGTTATGGCTGATTGGAAGATAGATGGAGCTAAATAAAGGGGCAGAAGCCAGGGAAAAATCAATTATGCTTCTGTCACAGTACCTGATATTCACACATCCTATCTATGCGATTTCACCTTTTTTTGCAAAGATTGTTGAGCAAGAACGGTTGAAATATCCTAAGAGAGATCAGCTGAAATTGTTGTAAAAAAAAGGTATCTGAATAAAAGAGTTATATACACTTCTCAGATTTTTGTTATCGAAATATACAGTCAGACGGTCAAAGCATTTGAAGACATTTGGTTACAGAGAGGGGAAATGTCAAGCTGTTAAATGTAAATTCTAGACTGATTTGGTTTTGTTAAAAATAAAATAGGGGACAGTTGGTGCCCTCCCAGGGAGCGAGGAAAAGCAGCAATCTGCTGACCACTGAAGCACATCGATGACTTTTTCTCCTCTTCTGCCTGCTTATTTAGGGCGGGGGTGGGCCGGGCTTTCCAGTTAACCCAAAGGCTCTTCTACCAGTCTCTCTCGCTCCTACGGGCATGCAACTCCAATCTTGTTGCAACAGTGCAGTACAGTGTGACGAAGGCAGCCATTTGTGGTTAATTGTAAATTATGCTGATGCAGGCTCATTCTATCAGTTTCTCTCTGTTGCATTTAAACGGTATACACAGTAGTGTTAGGTTAAACAGGGGGCTAGGTTTTTGTCAGAACGTCCTATATTATAATATGCTTATTATTTCTATTGCCTTGTTAACATAATCTAGAAATGTTGATTAAATCATAGTGAAATAAAATTGCTTTTGGGAGACAAAGTATGACTCATTTTAAAGAAATATATTTACGTAGCATGTAAACTTTCAGTTGCACATAATTTAATTGATGCAGTTATAGTATTTAAAGCTGAAGCTCATGTCTGTCTCCACCTGTCATTTGGTGAGAGGTATGGTAACCCTGGACAGGTCGTCAGTCCATTGCAGCTCTTAAAGCTTAATTATCCTTTTTTTAAACGTTTTTATTTATGGTGGCCGTTTATAAAACTAATTAAATTCTTGTGCACTCAGAGCTCTGTATAAGTGGGTAATGACCCCAAACTTCATCCGCATGTGCAGAAGAAGGACATAGAAGTCCCACAGCAACGCAATATTTACTGAACCACCAATGTGTATTCATTTTACGGTTGTTGAGAAATGGGAGTTGACCGTATTGTGACAAGCTCATAACCACATGAAGAAAGCTAAGAAAAATTAAAAGTAAAAGTTTGGGTGTATGGTTTACATCCAGATTTAGTCCGGCTTCTTCTGATGCACAATTATGACGCACGTTTAACGATAACAGTCGTGTTGTGGGACAAAGTCAAGACTATCAAGACATAACACATGCATGCACAGGGAGACTGTATGCAGACTCCATGCAGAGCCTGGGATTTGACCCCAGGACCTTTTTACTGCAAGGCAACAGTGCTACCACTATACATGTTTTAAATTCAAATGAATAGTTTTGGTTTAAGCATTGAATGCCTTGCACCTAGAAAGTCCTGAGGTCTTTCCTTCATGAAGATTGCATGTCTTTCTGGCTTGTGTGGGTTATATCCATGTATTTTAGAACGGTTAAGAAGATATGGTTTATTGGTTTCTTTATATTTTTCTTAGGTCTGTCTATGTGTGCATGGATGATTGTTTGTCTTGTGTATGATGCCTGCTGGAATCCCTTGCCACTAAGCAAGGACATGCAGGTGTAAATGATGGAAATGATGGAAATCATGCTACATGTGTATGTGCACTCCTCTCCTCCATGCAGAACAGGAAAAAGAGAATATTTGAAGCTGTACTTTCCCATTTTATATCTGCACCCTACAAGGTCACGTGATGAGCTGTGTATGAAAGAAGGCCTCTGAGCTGGGCAGCTCAGAACTCGCTCAGACATTGTGCTGTGTGTGTTTTCCATTTGCAAATGTTTTAATATACCTTGGTTTTAAAAGTTATCTCGTCTCCTCAGCAGTGTATGAAAGGACCTGAAGCTGATACAAATTAGAATAAGCTTCCACACACCAATTGAGAGCCTTTAGAAAACTTTATCTACCCAATAGAGTAGAAACAGACCAGACAGGCAGACTAAACACAGGCAGGATGATTTTTTTAATTAACTTAAAAAACCAAGAATAGTAGAAAGAAGGTAGGAAATTAAACATGACAGGTGTTCCTCCTTTGCTCTACCTTCTTCATGTCTCACTCTATAGGGTTAAGTTACTTAAGTTTTTCTATAGTTATGCTGCTATAGGCTTAGACTGCTGGAGGACAATCTGACCACTTCTCTCTCTGCTACTTTCTTCCTTTGTCCAATCTACTTAGTTACCGTTATTTCAACCTTGTTAACCTTTTGTTTTCTCTTAGTGTTCTTCTCTCCACAGTAACCACACCTGGCCTGGCTTTCTGTTAGCTGAGACAGCTTCTTGGATGAGAACATGGGCTGAGATGCTTCCAGTGACGTTCTACAACTGCTGCTATAAACTCTTTTATTTCAGTATCCTGTGCTTCTAATTTAGCTTTCTGTCTTTTCAAACCCCCAGTCGGTCGTGGCAGATGGCTGCTTGTACTGAGCCTGGTTCTGCTGGAGGTTTCTTCCTGTT
>JAVLVB010000779.1:8060227-8088903 GCA_032876305.1 Orestias chungarensis | reverse complement strand
GTGTGTGTGTGTGTGTGTGTGTGTGTGTGTGTGTTGTCTTTCTGCAGCTGCAGCAGTGTTTAACACCAACCCTTCAAGTGACTGGGATAACATATGAGGAGTTGAATATTTTAAACTGGCTTATTGCAGAAGGGTGCAGTGGGTAGGCAGGGCTCAGAAGGAGAGATCGCTGTGAAGTGTTTAGCAGAAGAGAAGCAAAGAAGTGAGAGCGGGATCAAAGAAGAGGTAAAGTTGGAGCTGCAGTAATGAAATAACCCTGCCTATTCAGTGGGGATTTTTTTTTATAACTTGCAGAGACTCACAATTGCAGGTAGTTACAGATAAGGGGAAAAAAAACTAACAAATTTTAACTCAGTTTCCCAGCCCTTGTATCACCTCACCTCCAGAATTCCCACATATTGGCAACACATTTGCTCAAATGAAACACAAGCTGTGTTATGCGTAAGTAATCAGAGGCAGAGGAATCGCAAATTAGGTCCTCAGCACGGTTTCACCCACATTTTTATTAAAAACCTGCGAGCAGATTTCTCCATCCCATCATTTGTTCAGCGTCACATTCTCCTGTATCTTTCAGGGTTTTTGGTTTTTTTCCCCACTAATCACTGCGTATAATATTTTCCTTGCCTGTGGGGAACGAATGAGCCTGTTGCTGTGTTGCTGTATTCATCACAAAACAACGAGCTTCCATACTAACTAAATTATTGAACGCTTATGCATACATTCAATCTGTTTTTCACAAATCCGTGACGGGAAACGGGCCGAGATCTTTGTTCTCTGTTGGGCTGATTTATAGCGAGTAATTCCCATATTCCCTTTGATATCAGCAGGATTTTTTTTTTCTTCTTCTTTTTCTGCAAACTCAAGGATATAAACAAACTAAATGTTATGAGCTTGGTTGCACATAACCTGGAAGCGTTTGTTTGCTCAGAAAAGAGTATTTGCATGTTGTGTTTGTGGAGCTCTTTCTCCATCCCCCCCCCACCCGTCTGTCTCTGTAGCTGTCTTCCCATCTCTCCTCCTTCATTTGCCTCACTCCCGCTCACTTTCTTCTATCTCTGGGGGGGGGGTTTGTGCTGACTGAAGCATTTTGCGCCAAGCACCATGTCTGCCGTTCAGAAGAGAAGCGGCGGGCTGCTCAGAGTGGCGGAGAATGCAAGAGAAAAACAGAAAGCCGTATACTTTGGGTGGCGGGGAATGATAAATGGGGTTATGGTCCGCTTGCCCTTAGACACACTGTCCAGTTGAAATCAATCGGAATGTTTATCAAAGTGGGTCAAGGATGCAAGAAGGAGAGAGGTGCAAGGAAGAGGGATGAATGAGCGGGTTCTGACTGATGTTAAAAGGTTTCACTAGATCTTGTGTAGGCTCAGGAGGGTTAGGAGGGGTTGTTGCCTGCTGGGTTGAATATAAATTGATTTTTGTCAAAATAAAAGAGAATATGTAGAAGCTAGTTAAGAATTTTGACACGAAGCAACAAAAAAGAAAAAGAAAAAGCTGATCGACTTGCGGGGTAACCTCTCCCCTCGAAGGCTGTTTGAATTAGGCCACGTCGTTGTCAGCGTTTGCGCGTGTGTGGGAGTAGAGCGGATGGAAACAGGAGGGGGCCCTGTGGTGCCTTGCAGAGGCTTCACACCCGTTTAGGAATTTAGAATTTAACGGACAGATCCGTGCTTGCAGTTGAAAAACTGTTTTTAATTTTTTTTTATTTTACTACATTTTTAAAATAAAAATGAAAATATACTTTAATGATACCTGCGCTGAAGACAGTGTTGATGTAAAGCAGTCGAATGAAGATGATTAAATTTGTGCATGATTTTCTGAAGAATCCTTGGTTGCATCATCATCATCATCATCATCTCCAACGGTTTACATGTTATGGGCCAAGGCATGGCAGAAGGACCCAGAATTTCAACCGACGGCTCAAATGATTTAAACAAGGATTTATTGAAAAAAATGCAAAAATCCAAAAGTGAGACTAAAATACAAACTAAGGGGCTTGGCAAGGCTCTTGGTCCGTGATAAAAGAAAAACAGGTTTGTTACCGTGCGAGCAGAACAGGTTCAGGGGTCAGATGTGATCAAGTCCCAAAAAAAAACAACAGAGAAAGGTCAAAGTCCAGATAATTACAACAGCGAGATAGTCCAGAGGGAAAGGCAAGGCAGAAAAAAAAAAACGTGATACAGACACAGGTCAGAAATACAAACAGGAAATGCTGGACATCTACTCATTGTTAGTTTTCAATAATCTGGCAGCTAGACTAGGAAAACTAGGCTGGTTTTATAGTCAGGAAAACGAGTGCAAATCATATGTGTTGAAAGGTGGGCGTGGCCAGAGCAGGATGGATGCCCACATGACATTTTAAAACCAGCCTAGATGCCGGGAACATGAATTACATCACAACAGTCTCCAGAACAGAACCAGTCTTCTTTTATCAGGTTGTTTAGCCTTTTTAGGTCCCTGGCTGTGACAATGCTACCCCTACAGATGAGGCCAGAAAGGATTAAACTCTGCACAACAAACCCATAAAAGACTCATGCATCATCTTATTACAAACACTTGGGGATGTAAGCTTCCTCAGGAAGAACAATCTATCCATTCGTATAAATGTGGAGGTTTACTTCTTTTTTTTTAGCTTACCTGAGTGAATGTTTGTAGAACGGCAATAGCTAATTTTTTGACGTATATTATCTCTGTATATCTAGAGACTTACATTTTTAGACATTTTCCTGTACAAAACAGCTCTGTCTCAATTTGACAAAGGTCTGGGATTTTATTAAAATAATATTTAAAACTATGAACTCTACCCGTTTAGCTTTGACTGTATGTTTTGGAGTTTTATTCTTTAAAATGTTAGATCCTACCCCAAAGTCTTTTGCCGTCTCTAACATTTTTTTCTTCCACTGTTGCTTGTATTTAGCTCTATCTCTAATTGCGTTATGTCTAACCAGCTTCCCTTTACATGGTAAAAGAATACAACGTATGCTATGCAATGTTAGTTTCTGCAGCAAATAGTGTAATTCATGCAAGCAAAAGTACTTCTATTTTGATCCTCTTAGAGCCGAGTGCCTTCTTCCACAAGTTTGCCGCAGAATTAACAGGTGCTTTTCAAAAAATTTTTAAATCATGTAAAGCTATGATATATTTTGCCAGTCTTCTTGGAACGCGAAACCGATTATCTTGAATTGTCACAAGGATGTATTCCAGCAATTTGTTTTTTGAGATTTTAATAAAACATGGCTTACGGATAATTAAAACTGAAAATTAGGTTTTTTACATAATCAGGAAATTAGAAACAAGTTAAGATGCTCATTTTATTTTCCAGAACCTGCCTACACTGTCAAACTTAATAAAAGTCTGTTAAATTATTATAGTGTCATGGTCTTTGCTGGCCATAAACTCCCTTGACCTAAACAATTTGTGCTTAAAACATATATTTTTAGATTGCTCTAATGCAGTCTAATGTTTTGTAACACAATTTGTTTTTGGTTCCTGTAAGCCATATTCATTATTAACTGAGAAAAAATACAAGCCTCAAGTACTTTACTTTGTTTTAGGAAACTGTTTAAAAGAACTGTTTCCATTAAGTTTCCATTCTAATGCTTCCTTGTCTGTGAAAACGTGGTGGAGACTCACCACGTTTTCTGTTTTTGACATATGGAATTGAACTTAGATGTAGGATGTTGATCGCTTGGGATATTGTCTTATAATCCAACCCGGCTCTATACTTGTAGTACCGTCAGCCTGGATCAGATGCAAGTTGTTAAAGAATGTCCTTTAGCAACATCTGTATTTATTCCAAGACTAAATGACACAGGTTGAAAAAATTCATTAATTGTGACTTCTGAGGGCCAAGACTTGCTTTTGCAATTGCAGTGAAATATTGTGTTGACTCAGAGGGTTAAAACTAAATACACAAAGCTAATTTGGGCATTAAAACCATGTCCTAAAAATATTTCACAGGAAAGCACCAGTTTCTGTTAGTCTTTTATGTAAAGTACGGGAAAAACACATTGAGATTTTTGGTTGTAACCTGACACAACGTGGGAAAAGACCAAGCAGTATGGAGACTTCTGCAAGGTCGCTGCAGGTGTTTTCAAATGTTAAGGAGGCATTTTTTCAGTGGATGATTGTTTTTAGGATTGATGCACCAAAACAACTTAGCTGCAGCCTGCCAAGATTGTGCAGAAATAAAACACTTGAGGAGTTGTGTCTGCTCTCTGCGGCAAACAGCAACGTGTTAGAGTAACGACTGCGCTGATATAGTGAAAATGCTTGTGAAGCAAGAACAATGTGGAGAAGAAAGGAAGCTATTATCTCTGTTTTGTACAATAGCTCCAAATATCTGTGCGTATTGAAAGCCTATTGTGATCTACCTTCATATCCTTCATCCCATTGTCCTGCGATGTCTTCTGAGTGTTTCATCTCCGTGCAATCCCCTCCCGCTCCTACATTTTGGCAGTACACCGGATGTGAGTAGTAAAAAGGGGGGCTGACAGGCACAGCAAAGTGGAGGATTCATGATTTGTTCCTGGCATTCACATTAGGATTCCCTTTTGCCTCTCCAAGACAGATGCTCCCTTTCTGTTTATCACACATGCAGCCACAATAACGCGACGACTGCCACGTTATGATGGTAAATTGGAAGGAGAATCTCAAGGTTTCTAAGCAAATGATAAACAGTTGATTGAACACAGTGCGGCTGGCACTGCAGTGTGGCCTTTAGCTTCCCCGTCTCCCTTTCCACTCGTTTTCCTTTAAAGTTTGAACAGATTAGGCTATTTTTCATCTTGCCAGAAGGCTCCTTTCTTCCCAGTAGTAACTTCTGCCCCCCATCCTTTGACTTTTACTCTACAATCAAGCCGCAGTCTCATTTAGGCAGCCTCTGAATTTATTTCTTCTTTCTTTTATGCCCCTGTTCCTTAGCCACCAAGGCCATGCATTTTGTAACAGACAAACAATGTTGTAGAAAAATCCAATTTCACTGCTAAGTGTGCTGCGTGGAGGATGTGACATTTAATTTCTGTTGGGGCCACTTTTCGAAGTGGCAGGGTCTCCCATAGGCCAGCAAGAAAGGACGCCTTTGACTGAACAACAGAGAAAATAGTAGAAATCAATGCTGCACCTCAAGTTAATTTGGCAATCTTTAAATCACCTGAAATATAACAGATATTTAAGTGCGAAAATCTATTGATGCAGACTCATGGTCTTCTCCTTCAGCATGTTAATTTAATCATGCGCAGCCGCTGACGCATGTGTCAGAGCTGCCAGACACAATACAGCTCAATAAGACCAATATTGACCATACTGAAGTTCTTGAATAAGAATCTCTCTTTTGCTTTTTTATTTTTTTTAATTCTCTTGTCATGTCTGTTTGTTTTTTTTTATCTGTTGCTGTCAAGACTGCAAATTTCTTCAGTTCACTTGCAATCAGTGTTATGAGGAAACATGAATGTAACTGCTGCGAGCGTGTTCATGGTCGGTTAGATATAAAAAAGTGTTTAAAACACCTTCTTCGGTTCATGCTAGGGGTTTCTCTAAATTATGTCCTCTGCACTTTAATTGTTAAAAAAGTTTCTGATAAAGCAATAAGTAGTTTGCCAGAACAAATAATCTTTTTGGTTGATGGATTTGCATATCCGCTAGTTTCCTGATTAGTTTGATTTTCAAAAGGCTTCCAACATTTCAAATCAATGGATAATCCCTAATAAAAGTTTTTGTCTTGCACATTCAGCCTAGTAACTATTTAATTTTCACCTATTTACTTTCACCACAGTAATAATGAGAAGTAAAATAGATACTAACTATGATGATCAATAAGTCAATTGACTCTTCTATAAATTTGTTTTTAGTATGATTTCAAAAATTTTATGGTCAAAATTGATGAATTACCATCTTGCATGTTGAAGTAGATGTAGTAGATGGTGGAAGTCTCACCTCTGGTGGAAAGCAGCAGGCATTTAGCGCGAGTCCATTTCTCTATGTCTTTATATATGTAGCACACATGCTGACGTTCCATAGTTTGTATAGTTTATTTAATGAATATGATTGACAATTTTGTCTCTTGGATTGGCTACAAATACGCAGTACAAACATGCAGAGTGAGACAGAAATTACCATGCTGCACTGATTTCTGGGAGTGCTGAGCCCAGTAGGTACAAAGTGCAACATTAAGAAGACTAAAAACGATCATAAAAATACAAAATAATACAGAAAAAATGTATTTAATTTAGGACAACTCTCCTGCTTAGCAATCATCCCTATTAAAGAAGCCAGATTTTTTTAATTGTGGAAGGAAAATGACAAACAAGGACATTGTTTGCGATAGTGACAAGATGGAACAGTATGGAATAATGCATAACTACTCCATAAACAACTACTGTTACTACTACCATTAGCTAATGTTGGTCCTAATTGAAATATAGGTTAATATTTCAGATTGGTACATCTCACTTCAACAAAGTCTCACCAGCCGTGAACCCCTCCACATGTGACTGGTTTTGCCATCCTGTTATCTGTTGTTCAACAGTTCTACTAAACATTAAGAACACTGATATTTTGTTGCTTTTAACTCAGCTTCACACCGCAACAGGTCAAATATAAAATGAAATATTAAGTATGAAGGACCAAAATAAGCTACACCCACCAAAATGTAGCTCTGTATAAGCCGCATGAATGAACAACTTTAACACAGCTTGCTGAACCCCACTGACACAGAACTGTACTAACTTTGGGTCTTCTCCCCACAGTAACAACATCCACACTGAAGAGTGTTGTGGTTAACGCACATCCATGATTAGAGTCACAAGGCCATTTAACCAATGCTTTTTCAATCACTTTCCCAAAACAACGTAAGAATGCTAAACCCAGCTTCGTGTTGAGTGTGCAGGACCATGTGATCTGAAATGTGTTTTCACATGTGTGCGACACACCTCTGTGCTTGATATCCTCTACCTCTTTCAGGTTTTTTCTCAGTCCTTCACAGCCTCCTATGCTTTCTACAGTGTGGCTAATGGGTAGGTGGAACTGTGAATGCCGAAATGCATGGGATGCACGGGGCATGAGCATTAACCAAGCAAGCAGACCTTCAGTTTGATCTTAAAAAGAAATGTCCCCCCCTGAAATGAGTGTTATTGAGTCATGCATTTGTCTGTTAGTGTGCTTTCCGGGTTTCATCAACTTATCTTAAGGTTTGCGCAGTATTGTACCATTGATGTTGCTGCCTGAGATTTATTTCAAGCAATTTGAGTGGAATTATCTTCATGATGTGGCTTTGGGGGATGCCTTAAACTTCCAGGAGATCATAAGGATTTTAAGAAGAAGAGTCGATGCCTGAGTATGCCTTTAAAGACGTTTGTCAGTGTAAGAATGTAAATATGGGAAAGCAAAGAAATGCTCCCAGTCCTGCATGAGCAAACCCCTAGTCTCAGTTACATTTTTCCTCTGCATATTGCTCTTTTGTCCTGTTAGTGCTGCTGCTTTTTCAAGGGCAGGGCGTAGACAGAGTTTAAAGGGGTTCAAGCAGGACAGCTGTCAGACAGTGGGGTTATGTCAAGTCTTCCTTATGTGTGTGTTTCAGGGATCTGCTGGAGCTTCGCCCCCCTGAGAGGAAAACAACTGAGTTGCAGTATGCTTCCTGGGGACCCCAGGGAAATCAGCTGGTAAGCAAGATGCATACTTACACACCAGATAAATGGGCCGCCGCCTCCATTAACTAAAACTGGCAATGTGATTAGGAGCTTGTCTCACCTAACTATCATCACGTCCTCCACTTGACACGGTTTTCATCATGGTAACATCAGCGATACTTAGAGAGATAAACTGAATCTGTACCTCCGCTGTAAATTGCTTTCTTGCTGCTACGTCAGTGTTCATCTTCGCTGCATTAACTGCCAACTAAAGATGTATTGGCTATGAGCTGTGTGTGTGAGTGTGTGCTGGCCAATGATTCATTTATACTTGGAACGCATTTACCAGTCAAATCAGTCAGCCAGCTATGAAGTATGCAACCTTGCCGTCTTTGTCAAGGAATTGACAACGTCTGTTTGTGCTCAATGTTCCAGGCCTTTGTGTTTGACGGAGATATCTACTATAGGCCCAGCGTGGCGAGCGACACTCTGCGTCTCACATCCACTGATGAGGACCAGAATGTGGTGAACGGACTCTCTGACTGGACTTATGAAGGTGGGATGTAGACCAGTTAAAGACTCAGGCTGATCTCAGTTACAAGTAGACTAATGCCTTGCAAAACTTGTGTGCTTTCAAACACAGAGGAGGTTCTTCTGACGTATGCTGCCCACTGGTGGTCTGTGGACGGTGCCCGACTTGCATATCTCCGCATTAACAACTCCGCAACACCTGTGATGGAAATACCTCACTTCCTTGGAGGCCTCTACCCCTCCAATATAATTTTTCCTTACCCAAAGGTAGACACTGTGTTGAAATGAGTCACACCAGCAGCTCTGTGGGGACATACAGTATGGAGGCTGCAATTGTGTTTTTTGTGTGTGTTGTTTTTTGTTTGTCAACAAGAACACTGCTCTGTTAGTTAAAGTCACTTTAAAGTAATCTTGCCTTCTAATCTTTCTTTACATTTGTCATATTAAAAAAACAACAACATATTTGACAAAGATTCATGTAGACTCAAACTTAGCTGTCCAACCCTGTGAACTGGAAGGGACATTTTTGATTGATTACGAAAAAGCTGACAAATAAAAGCCCATAACATTTTCTTTCCTTCATATTCAATCCTTTTGATACCCTTAATTAAAATAAAACAGCCAGCTGTCTTTACTATATAATTAAATAGATTCCAGAAGTGTGTACTTTATTCTCAGAGTAAGTTAGCTGTTCAGTTAAGGCCTTAATGGGTTGCTAGAGATCTTTAGTGAATAAACAAGAAACCTCTTTTGAAAATTATAGAGAACAACTGCTCGCCTATGTAACAATGAAAACTGAGATCCCTAGACGCAATGCTTCTTGACATGCTCTGTGCTTGTGTTTGCAAAGAAGCCAATCCTTAATTTGTCACTGGTTTGCTGTATTCCCACCCACCTTTTCCTTTCACCCCCAAATTCTCACTTAGAAGCTTACATTTTCTCAAAAATCAGGCATGCACACTTTGTTTGATTGACTGTCGGCCCATTTCTATGTCATGATTTTTGTGCCACCAGGTTGAGCGCACAGTGATACACATTTGAGACCTCGGATCTGCTAAAGGAACAATAATTTTAAGCGTATGCGCACGAATCTCACACACCTTTTGCTGACAGGCTCTCAACTCTGACAAACTGCTTGCTCGGCTCAACTCTGCTAGCACGCGAGTCCGGGCGTTCAAAGTCAAGTTATCAGCTGCGTCTTTTAGCATGTGTATGGGTTAAATACAGAAATATTTTAAGATAATCTCATCTATGCACAGTTTTCAGCTTTTCGTTGTGGTCCCTAACCATCATAAATATGGAGGATTATCTGTATTCTCATCTCTGTAATTTTCATTAGCTGGAAGCTAATACATGTTTGAGTTTTAGTTCCTGAATATAATTATTGAAGTAGATTCACTTTTAAAATATATCATAATTTACTGACATTCTTCACCTCTGTTATCTTATGTCCTAGCATTTAAGTTCCAATAATTAGATTCTTTGTTCACCATTTGTTGCTACTCAAGTTAACCAAATTCCCTTCCATATATTCTCTGTCTCTGCTGAACTGTAATATTTCGTTCTCGATATGATAAATTAACCTATTTTTGCCCACTTTCCCCATCAGATTCCAAGAAGAGCACAGATACTTGTTTAGAGAACAAGGAACATGCTGCACACATTATTTTTCCCATTTCTTTTACATGTGCTTACAGGCTGGTGCCAGCATCCCATCAGTCAGTCTGTTTGTAGTGAACCTTTACGGTCCAGCTCACACTCTGGAGATGCTGCCTCCCGACTCCCTCAGGGCCAGGTATACCTATATCTGTGAATTCAAAAATAAAGCTCTATGAATTCAGATAGCACCTGTCAGAGATGATTACCCCTGTCCAGATACCGCTCCCAGTCCCTGCTTCTCTTTATCATTTTTCTTCCTCTGCGTGTCGTTTTCCGCATCACCTCTTCAGGGCAAACTACATCTCCATGGTGAGCTGGATCAACAGCACCCGGCTCGCGGTTCGGTGGCTGAATCGTGCACAGAACCAATCAGTACTATGCGTGTGTGAGGCCACCACGGGTGCGTGCTCAGAGGTGTGCGGCCGTCGCCTGCTCTGTATTAGTAGTCTGAAGGGTTTTCTGCTGCAATACAGCAGTTTAATAGAATTTTGCTTCATTTACACAGTTTGGGGAGTTGAGATTGATTTCCTGAACCCCTCAGATTTGTTCCGCCTGGATTAATATTTGAAGTCACTTGCTGCATGAGAAGAATTTTTTGTGACTCCCATGAACTCCCCTACTTTGGTAATAAAGAAATGTATGCAGTTTTATATTCCAGAGCTGGATTTAATAATCTAAAACAGGGATCTATAATTGAAAAGAATTTGATTACACTTTTTTTTAACAGGCTCTTAAGAGATATCAACCAGTTGTGTTGTGTTTTTTTTCACGAACAAAAGGTAGACCAATGATAAAAACCCAGCTGGGTAATTAAGTATTGAGTTTTACAGCATAAAATACAAAGCTTTTAAACACTATAGACATATAGATTGATAAAGACAGAACAAATAAAGAAAGAAAGAAAGAAAGAACAGCTGATAATGCTATGTGTAGTTGGGTTGATGGTATCACAAGAGGTGCAAGAATCAACTTAGTTTTAACATGTTTTATTGGATTTAAACTAGACCAACAGCTAGTTTAAATCTAAAATGTTGTCCAATAATAATGGATCCAATGTGAATAGTTTTTCAGGGGGGTGAGAGCTTACCCTGTACTACTACATCAACCCTTAGAGCTATAATATTGGCTCAGGATAAACCTTCATGTGCTTAAATGGTTTAGTCCAAACATTGACCTAATCAAGTTAAGAATCTGCAGCAAGACTAGAAAATGGATGCCCTATATCCAATCTCTGCTTTGGTTCTCTTTTCAAATTGCTTCCCTGACTGTTGTTACTGCACACTTTTCTTTTAAACTCATGCAGTATACATAAAAAAGGTTTGAAATTTTGGATGCTATTATGTATTAGGCATAAAATAATTACGTAAGATGGAATTTTGTTATTTTCATGTCAATCCTAATTGAGTTTTATTCATTTAAAAGAAAGGTCTAGCTAGGAATTTTAAAGTGTTTTTTTCCGTCTTATTATTATTATTATTCACAATAATTTACAAGAAAATTTTCATTTAAACTTCATAGAAACACAAGATGACCATGGACATAATGCAGAATCAGCGACAGGTATGAACAGCAATAGTGTTATAGAAAACTGTTTCTCACTCATAATCCTTATTTTTATTATTATTTTTACATATTTGTTACTGAATTGTTTCCTGTAACATTTGTATTCTTTATTAACAGGACCTGCCTTTGTTTACATCAGACGGCTCAATGTTTTATATAATCCTCCCTGCAAAACAAGGTGCTCGTGGAGAGTTTCACCACATCGCTGGTCTGACAGTTCAGGTTAGTCATTTTCCTTTACTTTATTCTTTATCATACATTTCAGGAAGAAGGTTTGCAAAAATGTATTTGTGTTTCAAATTTAGTTGATCCCAAAAAAAATTTCAAACAAGAAGTTTGTAATAGGTAATGTCGCAACAGATGTAAGTCCCTGTACAGTATTGGAAAATATTTAGGGACTATCCTTTTTTTTTTTACTTGTGTTTTTCAGTTGAGAAAGTTATTTAACCTCTTTAAGTTATCCAGTTAATATTTTGTTAAATTAAGGATTTATAAAGTTATTTTTTGTCTTAAAATATTTCCAAAAATACAAAAAGTTTTAATTTTAACATACAGAGAACCTGTTTTTTATTTAAACAACTTGTTGAATATGTTGTTTATATGTGGAAAAAGAAACTTTAGTCTGAACTTCACTTTAAGTTGGAAGAACAAAATGTTAAAACACTATGTATAGAAATATACATTTAGTTTTTTTTACAGAGGCTCTTCATATGGATCTTTTAGCAAATGTCCACATAATTCTGCCAGCCTAATAAAAATATCCTACAGGATACTTTTTGTGAACTCTCAACCGACACATTTTTACTTTGTATTAAATTTCACATTTTAAAACCTAGCTTTCCGCCTGCCATGCTCTAACAGAACCTAGCTGTACAGCTGTACCTATTTTTATTCTGTGTATGTGAATGCTTCTGCTCTGCTCTTCATCTCTGTGTGTCTGTGTGATGCAGCCTGCCATCCCCTCTGTCCCCCCTCGCTTCCTGACATCGGGGAGCTGGGATGTCACCCTGCTCTGCGCCTTAGATGAGGCGGCTGGAAAGATGTATGTGGGAAGCAAGCTGTGTGGACCATCTTTTTATGAACACATAAGTTACAGCCACTGAAATAATCATATATTGCCTCAAATAGAGCCTTAAATTTAAATCTCTCCACTGCTAGAGTGAAACATCCTGATTAGATTTTTGCAATGTAGGTAGAAATTGCTAAAAAAATAATAATAATAACACCTGAACTAGACTGGAGTAGTAAAAGCACTGACAGAAAAGAGGACAAAGGATTACTTGGGGTATTACATGAGACAAGCAGATTATTGCTTAAATCTGCTTTTATCCTGCTGGGGGCATAAATCCCAGACGGACCAAGATATTGAGAAGAAGTAGACACTTGTCGTCAGCAGCGTAACATCTCAAGCTGTCACTGCTTCTTTCCCCTAAACAACTCATTCCTCTTCATATACTCACGCAGACGTGGGAAGTCGACATGACTCCATTGCTTCTTAAAGAAAACACTGCGGTGCAAGGCTGACTTTATTAGAATACTGAAGTATGTTAATGCGTCGGATAGATTGTGACCATGAATAATTTATAGGCAGAGTGAAGGATAAAGTTGGGACACCTGAAAGTTTGAGATTAAAGTCAAAAGTTTCAGCTGTGACAGAAATGCTAAGTTTTTCCACTATTAGATGTTTTGTTTTCATCTACAGCCCCTTGGAAAAGTTTTTACAGCCTAAAACCTTTTCACCCTCAGTTGTTACAGCCAAATTGTTTACTTCAGAATAATTGTTAATAGACAAAGCTGTACTTTTTACCCAGAATATATATTCTGACACCATAACGAAACATATGTCTCTACCAGCTTTGCACATCTAGATATTAAAATCATGATTACATTTTCTAGAGCGCAACCTTGTTCAGATTGGATTTAGGGCCAGACTTTGACTGTACCATTCTAATACAGGAATATGCTTGGATCTAAAACCATTCCAAGCAGCTTTGGCTGCATATCTAGATGTTGCGTCCTTGTTGCTAAAGTCTCAGGTCTGTGGCAGCCTCAAACAAATGTTTCTCAGGAATTGCAATGATTTAGCTCCATCCATATTCTGCTCAACTCAGATGGCATTCACGGTCACTTAATAAAAAAAACAATAACATCCATACAGCAGGAAGCAGTTTGTTGTTAGTTTTATGAGGATCTAAGGGTTAAAAATGTTAAAGCCAGGAATGAAACAAAGATGACAGCTGTAGATCCTTAATAAATAGATGTATGCTTGAAATAATGGAAAAGACAGGCAACAAAAAGCTGCAACAAAAGAAAAAAAAATAAGGATAAAAGACTGATGAAACCAGTCAAGAGAAACACAAACTGGAGGGTTTAAATAAATGCACTGGGGGAAATGAGAAAATGGCATAACAATGAGAAAGACTCATCAGTGTTGAGTGGGGGCAGCTGGAAAAAGCAGCATGCAGAGGGAAAATAGGAGATGTGAAACAGCTGGAAGTAGAATTACTACTAGGCTGAGGAAGGGAGAAATTCAAACAAACTGGGATCCAAAGAGACCATGGATGAATGGCAGGGGTTTCCAAAGCGGGGGTCAGGATGGGACAACAAGTGTGGGGTGGGTCAAATTATGTTTAAGATCATTGTATTGTAATTCCTGAATTGTAATGAAGGCCAAGCAGAATTAAAAAATATGCCATGAAACAACTAAATGTACCAATAAAATAACATAATATAACTTTTAAATGAGGATATAAAACATATTTTTACATTTTTATACAATAAATGTAAAAATATGTGTCATGATTTCACTAAATTGTTATTATCAAATAAATAGAACAAGATTTTCAAATGTATTTGGCAATGTATTCTTGGGATCACATGCTGAAAGGTTTGGAAACCTCTGATCGAAGGGACCCGACTTACTTTATAATAATCCAAGAGGAAAATAGAGAGAAATGTATCTATATAAGAAAGATATGTTTAAAACTGGGACCACACATAAAACGTCTACAGATCATGACAAATATTTGTTTTTCCTAATTAAGAAAATGTCTTTATTTAATCTACGTTGGGTCAATGTAATCTTTAAGGATTAACAAATTGTATTGCCCTGGGTTCTCTTGGCTTTTTAAACTGAGTTTACTTTAGATTGAAGTAATTTCTCTAATTTCAGTTTTATCTGTTTTTAATTCTTCCACCTAGACTGCCTCAAGTGTCATAAAGTACTAATAAATTAGAGCAGCTCTTAAACATATTGTTTATTCTGTTTAAACATCCATAAAGAAAAGAACTGTAAGAAAAAAATCGTTGTTATACTGATTGAATTCTTCTAAAAAATGTCTTTGAGCAAAATTTGATGGACTGGATTATATGATTCAGTTTGAATCAATCCTAAAACATAATATTGACCCGTTCATCTTAGATAAATGAAATTGTAGAATAACATTTGCTTTATCACGAAAGCAAGCCATGTAATTACATTAGAATATGTGATTTCTGGTTAGATTTTTTTAAATAACTTGCTGCCTCTGTCTCCTCACCAGCTACTTTCTGAGCACAGAAGAAACAAGAGAGAGCAGACACCTTTACAGGTACAGCCCCATCTGTGTGAATACTCAGTTTCTTTCATTATAAATTGTGTAATTGTATTCATTATGTATCATTACATTTTACACCAAATGAACATGACAGTGAATCAGAGTGATACGTTTCAAAAACGAATTTTTTTCTTTGTTGCCAAGTGTTGTATACAATAAGAATAAACATTTCGTAGCACAGGATTACGCATTTGTGCGTAAACCCCATTCATTTGTACAGTGCTGTAAAAATGTATTCATGTCACTGTACAGTTTTCTATCCTCACCTTTAAATTTTTCAGAGCGTCTGACAAAAATAAACTAAGAACAAACAGACAGTTGTCCTTTAAATAACATGTTTGAACATACTTTCTTTTCTTTTTTCAGTTTCACAAGTTATTACCAGACCTGATTACAGCCATACTCGTTCAAAATACAATTCCCTTAATTACAGTCTGTCTGACATGATAAATTAGACTAAAACAAACCATGTCTCCGTTAAATTTAATTACGTTTATTTGTTTTTCAGCAAAAAGGCAGTTTAACGTACTTTACACAATAAAAACCAAACCAAAAACATTTCATAGCATTGTAATCCAGACTAAAACAAATCTGTTCTTGTCCTTATTAATTAAAGGCAATACTAAGCAAGGTTGCAGTTTTTTTTTTGGGACGTTTGTTCCAGATCAGTTGAGCCTAAAAACTTAAAATGCTGCTTAATGTTGGGTTCTGATTCTCGGGATTCAGATTAAACTTGAAGCATTAGACCTGAGGGATCTGGAAGGTTGATAAAACAACAGATCTTTAAATGTTTTAAGTGCGAAGTCATTCAGTGATTTATAAACCAACTTTAAAGAAATCTGACCTTTTTTATGTCTAAAACATTTGCCTGCATCCTTTACCACCGAAATCCAGCAAAATAAACCAATTTAGAGCCACTAATGTTATGCTTTTTTTTATTTTATTTAAAAGGACATCTTATAATTTTTAATAAATATCGTCTGAGGAAATGAGTCGTTCTTAAAGGACAGGTGTAATTTTTTTGTGTGAGATGTTACTATTTGTAGAAAATCATTTGTAAAAAAATCTACTTTTTCAACCTAATGAAAAGATTTAAAGGACTTCCGGTTGGACCTCAAGATGGAGTAGACGCTTTTTCTGAAGCTTCCACCTTTAAAATTAATACTCTGCTAAATGTCACTTTGTGTTTGTAAATCCAATAAAAAGATTTAAATAAATATTAATGCTACTTGTAGTATTATCATGTTTGGAAAAGGCAATACAATTATCCTGTTCAAAAACTGGTAAAAGCTGATCAGTTAATATATCTATGTCTAAAAAGATTAGCAATCACTTAGATGTCTAAAGGTTCACTTGTGTCTGTGAAGTTCCAGGTTGGTTACTCTGTTATAAAGAGTTAGAACTCTATTTCTAAAGCTGTTGGCTTCATAAACCACACTGAGAGCCACAACCGTGGCTAAAAGAGCTCAAATAATACACAACGACTCAGACTAAAAGGCACTTTGCAAAAAAACAAATAAATAAAAATCGCAATGATCCTTTTGGATTTTTTGGGGGGTAAATATTTTGTGGACTGACGAGAAAAAGGTAAAACTTTGTAGAAAGTGTGTATCCTGTTACATCCTGCGTAAACTAATAAATTAATAAAACCCTGAATTCTGCTCTCTACAAGCAAACCTTAAAGGGGAATGTCGCTGACTCCTAACTTCAAGGATAATTTCATACTACAGCAAAGTTAAAGCAAAAGTTAAAAAAGCATAACAGCAAGTCCAGTAGCTGGACACAACTAAAATAATGTTTTCCAATGTTGCTAAATCAAGACGGCTGCATTTTGTGAAAAGATAGGTTTTCATTTGGCATTCCTCAACTATTTGTCTCTGAATTGTTTAATATTTTTCTAAAAAGATCTAAGCTTCTCTTGGAGTAAATCAAACAGTCCTGTGTCTTTAAACATTGTCTGTTATCTGTTTTTTTGGGGGGGGTTTTGCTTACTTTTCCTATAGTGTGGACCTGAATGGAGTGTTTCAGCGTCACTGCATCTCATGTGGCCTCATTGATGGATGTAGCTTCGTCAAAGCTGTTTTCAGCCCCAATCAAACGCACTTCATCCTCTATTGTTTAGGTAAATCCCAAAAGCATCCATTTCCTTCAAACCTTTTCACATTTGAGTTCCATGGCATCCACAAATATTCGCTGAATGTGTTGGGATTTCAAGCGATGGATTAACTCAAAGAGGAAGATAATTATGAAGAGGAAGGAAAATTATAAATCTTTTTTAAATTCTCAGTAAATCTGTCACATGCAATTGTCTTTAGCCCTTTTTACTCTGATAGCTCTATATACAATCCAGTTCAACTAGCTGCTTGCATAAAGTTATCTTAGTAGTTAAAAGATTCAAACTGACAAATTTAATCTATATAATTAACTATTTTGTAAAGGCTTTATAGGTTTCTTGGAGAACAGAATCGAACAAACAGATCAAGTATCAAAGTTTAAGTTTAAAGGAGAGTCAGGTAGAGATAAGTGGAATCCATCACCCCAAAATTCAAAATTTAAACCAGGACTTGTCCTCTCAATTAAGAGGAGAGGTCAAGCAATGAGAACAATATTCCAAAAAACAGTCAAAAGGCTAATATAGCTAATATATAGCTATCAAGTCCAAACCTTAATCCTACTGAAAGTTGTTTTTTATACATTCTGACTGAACAAGTGCACACCACACTTTTCAAATTTGGACAAAGGTTTGAAAGCTATGTAGATAGGTGTGTAGAGTACACAGAAACTTTACTCAAGTAAAATTAGCTCTTCTTGAAAATATTTGTATTTTTATTAAAGTAAAAATTAGTCATCCAATAAGTCACTTAGGTACAGCACAGTATCCAGAAAATGTACCCAAATAAGAGTAGTGATACTTCTCATTATCTCACTGAAGTGTGAGTAAAAAGTAGAGTGAAGTAAAGCTACTTCTAAAAGGGAATTATTTCCAAAAAGTTACTAAAGTAAATCTTACTAGCTAAACTACGCTAGTTACAACGCAACTATCTATCTGTGTCCTCTTCACAGTTATCTACAACTTTAAGGTTGTTAATTATAAAGAATACCAACAAAACAAAAAGAATTTTGTGGCTATAATATGATGTAATTTCAAACTGCCCAGGAAGTAACGATCATTGTTATCGACCAGTGTAAATAGCTGTGATGAATATGATAGCTTCCCTCTCCTTGGTTGTTTTCCCCCCCCCCACTATTTTCTTGTATTTGTCTTCAGGCCCAGGAATCCCTACAGTGACAGTTCACAGTATGAAGGACCCCTCCAGTGAGTTACATTATTGCTGTAATGCTCAGGAAGCATGCAGTTCCCTGTGACAGAATGCAGAGGGCACTGTTTTGAAGCAGACCCTAATGTTGGATTTATTTGTGAACGCTTCCATCTGCCTGTCACTCTCTCAGCAATAAACATTAGTGTGATGTTTAATGTTTTCACTTGTGGTTTAAGTAAAGCTGTAATAAGCTGGTGTTTTAACCGTGCTTAGGTTATGTCATTCTGGAGGATAACAGCCCCCTGTCTGACGTTCTAGAGGACAAGAGGCTCCCTGACAGTCTGTTTGAGACAATCCAGGCAGACAACCACGGTACAGAGCAACATCATGTCCCCCACATTTTGCATGTCCTCTGTAACAATGCAGCGCTGGTAAAGAGTGAACCTGCATTGTTTTCCTTCTACAGATCTGCACCTGAAACTAACTCTGCCTCAGGGCTATGAGGCCAACCTGCTCCCACTCCTCGTTATTGTGTAAGTGTCACTGAACATGCAGGGCAAAATTGGATACCCTATTTTTAACAAGAGTTAAAACGTACATTTATTTTCAAACTTGTCCCTGTAATAACACTCAGGGATAACACTCCTGGTCGGCAGACGGTGACGGAGGAGTTTTCTCTCGGCTGGCCTCAGATTCTCTGCAGCACGCACTACGTGGCTTTGGCTTGGGTGGACGGCCATAGCGGGGCGGGCCGTGGGCAGAAGACCATGGCAGTCGATCCTCGAAAGCTCGGCTCGCTGAGGGTCAAAGACTATCTGGCTGTCGTGGAGTCAGTAACATTTTATACCAGCATTGCGTTAAATATCTTAATATTTTTTCAAAATTAACAGACATCTCTGCTTCCTCAGGTGGTTGATGCAGCTGCCTTACATTGATGAACGGAGGATAGCCCTCTTTGGAAAGGTTACAAAAAATGCTTAGACATGACGATGTAGAATTTTGCTTTGCTTAACTCCTTTCTGCTTCTCACCATAGGCCCTCGGAGGTTATTTATCCCTCAAACTGTTAGCTGCAACGGACAAACTCTTTCAGTGCACTGCAGCCGTGGCACCAATAACTGACTTCAGGCTTTATAGTGAGTTAAGACCAACACACTGAAACATTCTCTCAGCAAGAGAATGAAAAATTGTATTTCATAAATCAGATCCAAGTAAAGAGTTGTCATTAAAATGTTCTGCTGTTTCTTAGGTGCAGCTTTTTCTGAAAGGTATCTCGGGCTTCCAGCGAAGGAGGAGCATGCTTATACGGTAAGGCTTCAAAGCCAGATCTCCAGTACCATCCAAAAGTATTCACACCCCATGAGTTTTGAATATGTTAATTTTTTTTTTCTATTTAAGATCAGAAGTTCAGATGTTACCTAATTAGTAATAAATAGAGGCTTTTTTACAGACAAGCAGCAAAGAGGCCGATGTTGCAATTGGTGGTACTGCAGAAATATATGAATGTCTACAGGAGAGCCACACTTCACAAATCTGGGTTTTGTAAAAAAAACTAGCGAATAAAAAAGGTATTGTTGAAAGAAAGCTCTGTTTGCAGTATACCACGGGCCATTTAGCCAAGAAAGATTTTTTTTTTAGGAAAATTTGCTCTACTTAGCTTATTAAATACAAACAAACTTGAAGTTTAACATGGACAGTGGTGGTGCAGTATCACTTCATTGGGGACAGGGAGCCTGGTCAAAGATTATTGACAAATAAGTGAAGCGGAATTACAGCGTAAAGCCGAAGGAAAATCAATCAGGCTTTGCAAAAAGAATAACAGGAGGGTTCGACAGTTGATCTGCATTCCATAAAACTCAGATGTGCGTCAACAGAACAAATTAGATTGAATGAATGTGCTACACCAATAGAGGTGCACAAATAAAATGTAGACATTTCTCAATGTCACACAACCAAAAAAAAGCTCTCTGCTGCAGTATTAAAACCATGTGATGGGAGTGAAACAAGTGTTAGGTGCTGTTGATGAAATAACGTTCAGGGGAAGTATTGAATGTTTGAATTCTTGTGAATGTTATATTTACTTTAGCATCCCACATAAACATGTTTGAACAGCACACACAACCTTTCACACCAACAACAATAAACTCAGCATCCGCTGACGCATAGGTTTTCCTCACACCGCACCATGACAAGTCGTCCTAAGAGCGCTTGAAAACAAGTCAAAATAAGTCATTGCCTCTATTTTCTGAAGTCTGTGACAATGTCTATGGCTATGGATAGGCAGATCAGGTGTGGCCTCCTAGCAGAAGACCTTTCAGCAGTTATAAAAAACAACACATTGGACGGATAATTTACCATGTTTGCAATATTTAAATGCAACATTTCAATAAAATGGAAAAACGTTGGGTTAAACTAAAATACGCTTTCCTGTAACAATGCTGTTTTTTCCAGACTGCCTCTGTCCTTGAAGATGTCAACAAACTTAAGGAGGAGAACTTTCTTATTCTACATGGAACTGCAGATGGTGAGTTTTCCCTAGGTCATATGCTCACCTTTTTGGAATAATTGAATCCTAATTATTTTTTTCTGTCTCCCACCGAAGCGACGGTCCACTTCCAGCACAGTGCTGAGTTACTGAGCCGCCTTGTGAAAGTGGATGCCAACTACTCTCTGCAGCTGTACCCGGATGAGGGCCACGTCCTGAGAGAGTCTCGCAGCGTCAAACACTTTCAGCGGACTGTGGTGAACTACCTCCAGAACTGCTTGAAACACAGCGCCCTTCAGGATGCCCCAGAGGAGGAAGAAGAGGAGGAAGATGACTGACCTCAGAGGCCTCCATCACTTCTCAATGGACTCACAATGAGGACTGTATGCATTGGTTATGCATTTCATTGGGTCAGTTCATCAGGAATTAGAACAGAGGAGTGGGGACCAAAAGCACCAGATCAGCTCCTGTAACTTCTGGGGAAATCTTTGAAAGACACGGCATTTTGCGCACAATTAGTTCAGCCGTTTTTTTTGTCGTTTGTTTGAGGAGCAATATGTTTACAAAATTCACGCAAGATGATGTTGATGAGACTGCCACAGACTCGAAATGTTTACAAAGATTATGAAGCGTGCATGTCATAACGGCTGCATGGTGTAGATTATTGTATTTTGAGCATTCTTCCAGGATTGTCGTTTTTTGTCTTCAAAGCTCGAAGCCGGGGTCTCTATATCCACGTCGTGAAATCCACTTTACTGCAAGTTTTAAATGCATCCGGACTCAACAGTTCCTCAGTCAAATGGGTTTTTACCTCCTTAGCATGTCATCAGATTCTGAATACACCCAGTAATCAGTTGCTAATTTAATTTAGTTTGGGAACTTACATGCATCTAAAAGTTGAAAGAAAAAAGATCTTGAAATGTTGGAGACCACTAGCTTAGAGTCCACAAAACCTGCCGAGTTGCTGATATTGAAAATAGTAACTGATTCCATAAAAGTAACATCCTACCACGCTGATAACAAAACTAAACATTTCAGCTGGTTAGTGATTAAATAACTGTGAATATAAAAACTCTTAAGAAAAGCAAAATTGTAACTTAGGTGCTAGTCTGCTGGTAGTGATGGCGGAAAACATAATTGATCACCGGTCTGTTCAGTTACGTTTGCCTCTCTATAGATTAGGATATCATCAAAAAGGAGTTATTTCCATAATTTATTTTAAAAAGTGAATCTCATACGGATTTGTTGTACAGACAGGGATATGGCTCTGCAGACTTTAGACATTATTAAACACAGTGAGCTACTGCCAGCATACGATATGGCTACCCCATTCATTACAGATAGTGAAAAGCTATCCCTGTTGTTGCACCTATTTATTTTAATTTTTTACATTATTTGCTTTCCCTTCGCATTTTTATTTTTTTTCCCCTTTAGTATACTTAATAAAAGTTTCTTTTGATGAATTGAGGAGTAAATCAACCCACTAACTCTTGTTCATTGGTCATATAATTATTGTTCTCCAGGATTGTTTGGGGTATAACTTGGTCATTGCATGAATTAATGTATTAAAATCACTTTTTACTGGTTTTATGTTACATTAAATGTAAACCATAATCTTGTAAAACAAAAATCAGTTACTAAATTCAATTAATCCACATAAAGTATGAGTTTCACTTTTTTATCTGAAAAAAATAGAAAAACTACATTTTCAAATGTATTCTGATTTATTGAGATGCATATATATTTTTGCATTTTTTTACCATGTGTCACTGGATTATACTGTGTAACCTTAAAGTTAACGACCGTTCTAAATGTGCAAAATACATTTTATGGATTTTGATCTCCTGGTTTTGTTTGCATTGTGTGAAAACAAAGAGTTTGCAACTGAAATACAACAGAAACTATTTAAACCATGCTCCAGTTCAAAGTGAGTGTAAGTTACAGGAACCTATAACCGTCTGTGCACTGTATTTAGATGTATTATTTTGGATTTGATACCTTGTGCCATTTTAACCATTTATTGTATAATGCAGAAATAAATTATTTATTTGGACAAACTGTTCAGGCATTATCTCAAATCTTACAAAGGCAACCAAACTATCATAGTTATAATTATGATAAAAGAAGCAGAAGTTACATGATATTGTATATGTGTAATACATTGAGGAGCTTCTAGACTATTTGGATTATTTGAGGACATGATGTGATAACTGTTCCCAATTCCAGTCCATTATAAAGATTGTTATCACAAGCACAATGAAGCCGATGTTGAAGAAGTGGGGACAAGTTACACGTTTGTTAATTACATTTATTTTGTTATAGGCAGGCAGTAAGGTTACAACCCTCGCAAATTTGAGGATATTTTTGGGGGAAATAAGAATGAATATGTAAATATGTTTGCGGAGTTTATTTGTGTAATCATAGTTTCAAAACAAATGAGGGAAAAAAACATCTTATAATAAGAAACCTCCTGTAATTGGGAACATGGGGACAGACCATTTTAAACCTGTCGTCATAATCTCAAGGAAAGCCCTATCCAATCACATCTCACTGAGTTCTACGTAGACCAATCAAACCCAACAACGTCATTTCACCCATCCAGCTCGCCGTCCAATCAGCGCGGCGGGGAGTAACGGGCCCGAACCCTTCTTCAACCTTCTGGTTTCTGGAGGGGCACCTTCAACCTGGTCCGCTGGCTCCATTTGTTAGTGAAATAAAAAAGAAGTAGAAGTAACACTTTGATTCAGACACAATGTCCTTCCTAACTATCAGCAGGTTTGCACCTAAACTTCTCAATTCAAAGGTAAGACGTTAAAAGTCGTGTTTCCGTTGGTTTTTTCGCTTATCCGAGAGCCGTTGACGTTATGTTCGAGCTAACTTTTAAGCTAGGCTGCTAACAGTGCTGCTAGCCGGCTAGCTGATGTTAGCTAGGCACAATGTGTTCTACACTGCTGGGGGGGAAACTGTGCAAATGTTGCGCAAACATTGTAAGACTTGTTTTGACAGCCGTCAGCGTTTCTCCTTTGCTCCATGCTTTAGTTGTGTAATGGAAACCTTTTGGCGAATATGAACTCGTGTAAAACAGGCCTGCTAAAGTCTCAACCGGGACATGTTTCCTCAGCCCGTTCCCACCAGACTATTAAACCTCTAAGCACTGTAGGAGTTAATTTAGTTTTCCTATTTGTTCTCACAGTTTATTATACCACATATGTGCCTCAAACGTGTCTTTTGACTCAAATTTCCGACCTGTTTCCAGTTGACCTTCACACTACAGGGATATCTTAGCTGTGTCTAAAGTCTTACCAGGAGAAAGTCTACAGTAAAGTTTTATGAATCTAATATTTAAAAAGACTTGCTCAGAATAATTTTTGTGTACATCTTGATGTTAATCCAAAGTAAAAGGGGTTTTAATGCATGTTAATCTCAGTCTGTTTCATAATGGACACATTTTTGTTTTATTAGCTAAAATTGGATGTAATAAAAGGTTCTAATCTAATTTAATACCCTAAGTTTAAACTTTTCAGTGTCTAAAATCGGTTTTCCTATTCCACTGAAATTTCAATTACCACATCCTTATATCAACGTGTCTCTTACTACTGAAATATTTTAAGTTTTTTTTTTAAAGAGGGTCCTCTCTCAAGGAAGTAACTGGTGATTGAAGTAGTTTCCCATCTTGTTGCGTCTCTGGTGTCCTTATGGATGAAACTAACCTCTGACACGTTTAACTTTTTTGCTTATCTCCTGTTATCTCAGCTGACAAAAAATATGAGAAGGCTTTTTTTCCCCTGCAGTTACATAACATCTTATGATTCCAAGCTGTGACAAAGCTCATGTGAGACACTTTTATTCTAGGAAGACAAGAAAAAGCGCATGACCCACTTTTTTAAATATGGAAAACCTTTATTTTATATATAAGGCGTTTTATGAATTAAAATTGAAAGAAAATTTTTTTCAGAGATGCACAGTTTGTAATGGTTATTTAGTAGAGGTTGTAGCTTTGAGTGTAACAGAAAATTAAGGATAAGAATATCCATGGTAATGAAATATGTTATTTTTTAGTTTGATCAAACTTAAAATGAAAAAAGTGCAATGAATTGCATGCGTTTCATATGGAAAATAATTTTTTTTAGCATTTGACATTCTGATCAGGAAAAAGACCATTGTGATCTCTGCTGATTGATTGGTGCATCACTAATTGCCTTGCTTCTACATATTGGCAGTGTTTCATCCCTAAACCAGATGGTGGTGTGTTGGTAAACTACAGAAAATGCTTGTTGTTTACGGTTGAGTGTTTTTGTTTCTTTATAAACACAACCTTTTGGATGCTGACTCCTTTAACCTTTCTGGCTGATTGCAGTCGGAGATCACTGTGTGAAACTACAGCTTTCTCTCTCTCTCTCTCTCTCTAGATAGATAGATAAGTACGTACCCATACACACACACACACCTAGAGCTGTTGCATACTCTTTCTTTCAGCTATGTAAAGACGGTGTAGTGATTCAAGATCCTTCCCCTTTGCCCTTGCAGAGCAATTTGCCAGAGTTTTCCCTGGTCTGTTGTTATATTTGAGAGTGTTGTCAAGCGAAAACTTTCATAACTTATGCTAGTAATATGTCTTGTTATATAGTTAACAAATAAATCTTTCTATTATCATGTAAAATTTAAAAAACTGTATTTGTTGAATTTTTTTACTTTATTTGTTACTATTTATTGTATTTGTAAAAAAAAAAAAAAAAAAAGTCAGTGTTTTAGCAACTTGGAGACAGTACAAGTTGCTCACATTTCATAATAATAAACAAAGTTATACTAGTTATACTTTTACCAAACCAAATTCTTTATAAATGATTAAAAATGGCACTTCTATACAATAAGTTTAAATAATAAAGCACAGCCCTGAGGAAAAAGGTGATTACCACAGAAAAAATTTAGTATTAGAATACCAATGAAAATAAAAAAACATACTATTTGGTCATAGTCAAGCAGAACAACAAAAAATGGGAAGGAGGGGACCATAAGTCACATAATGGTAGAAAGTGTATTTTGACTCATTTTATTGCATTTTGGACAAAAGAATGCTTGTAAAGTATGAAAATGTTTGGACATTTGCATAGTCTATTATACCAGATATTGAATTACTATCACAAGACTTTCTGGTATAGCACAAATTGTAATCTGTCTCTTTACAACTTAATTTAATTCACGTTTATGTATTTTGTATATATTTTTGGAAATGTTCTGGATTTATTTTTGATTTCCAGTTTTTACTGTTCCTTGTAAGAATGTCATTTGACAGGCAAAATTTTGGGAAGTTTTAAGCGCAGATTGTTTTCATGTCAAACCAGAATGACTAAGTTAAAAATAGAAACTTGGATCGATAAAGTACATAGTAGCTGTTTGATTTGATTACTTGCTTTTTTAGCAACCATGGACTCCATGTTGGGTTATTCAACTTTTTTACACAGTGTGAAATACTAAACAAAATGTTAAATTGTCTAAATGATGACCTGGATATACCTTTTTACTCTAGATGATTTGTAATTCGCTTTTATGAGCTTTTTATTTTAAACATTTAAACTGTTTTGTATATACGATTTTAAAAAATTATATTTTTTTTACTGTGGGGATCTTGTTGAATGTAAAAGTTTAATTTATATTTATTGTTCTTACAATAAAAATATTTTCTGTTTTCTTCCAGAATGCCACATATTTATTTGTGGCGGCTAGGAATGCTTCAGCATCAACAACCGTAAGTATGCATTTAATATATTCTCACTCCTGATTGTCACTATATTTTATTGTATTTGTTTCTTGTTATGAATAAAATACTGTAAAAAAAAAAATAGCATCATAGTAATTGTTATATTAAAATTGTTTTTTTCCCCAAAAAGAGTGTTTTAGTTTAAATTAATAAAATAAAGGGTCTTATTAAATCAATATTGGTTTTGTTTTTCCTCCAGAATCTGAAGGATGTGTTGGCAGACCTCATCCCCAAAGAACAGATCAGGATTAAGAACTTTAAACAACAGTACGGCAAAACAAACATAGGTCAGGTTACCGTCGACATGGTGAGTGATGGCTTTTTTTTTTTTTTTTTACATGTTGAAATAAAAAAACTTTCCAATGTGGAGAATAGAACAAATTGAAAGATTTGCCTGTTTATAAGGAAGAGGAGGTGGAGATCTGAGTCAGTATATTAATTTAGGGGGGTCTGTCTCAGCTGTTGACCAGAACAGAGTTTAATAATGGCATGGCTGCAATACATAATCCATTTAGGCCTGCTGTGGCTGGTTTATTGTGTCAAGTATCACTGAACGGTCATCTGCCCTTGAGATCACAGTATGAACTGATTCCTGCCAACATGAATATTTCAGCTGAGTTGCACAAAACCTCTGCTGTAAACTGCAGATGGCAAACAAGCATGTTGAGGGTCACAGACATTTACACGAGCTCTATAATGCTTGATGGCTGGTTTCTAGGTGGACTGAAGAGGAATTCATAGTCTTGTGGGTTAGTTTTATGTTTAAAGCAAGAATAATTAGCTTTTAATCCAGGCCAGTGTGGTTTTCAGTTTGTAGCTTAATTTATTTATTTTTTATATTATCATAACCTAAGTTCTTA
The DNA here is from genome assembly GCA_032876305.1 of Orestias chungarensis. Classification (NCBI taxonomy): domain Eukaryota; kingdom Metazoa; phylum Chordata; class Actinopteri; order Cyprinodontiformes; family Cyprinodontidae; genus Orestias; species Orestias chungarensis. The sequence continues at coordinate 8,061,567 of JAVLVB010000779.1, read as the reverse complement.
CTATGATTATTTAACAGGTCTATGGTGGTATGAGAGGAATGAAGGGTCTGGTATACGAAACATCTGTGTTGGATCCAGAGGAGGTACGTGTTTAACTCAACAAATACAGCATAAACACTTAAGAAAAAATGGTTCATAGTGTCGAAAAGCTATTAATAAATAAAAAATCTTGAGCTTAGCTGTGTTAAACCGTCTTTGACTAATCAAATTTAGCCTAAATATACTTACTGTCCTTCAGGCCAAAGCAGATGATCTGTTCAAACAGAAAAAGCATTGTTAAAGTAAAAAAAAAAGGCTTGTGTATTTTTCAATACAGTTTATTTATATAGCGCCAATTAACAACACATCATCTCATCACTTTACAAGAAAAATCATTTTAATTTAATTGTACATTCCAGTTTATCCTGGTTATCACACGATAGCTATTCAGTTTAATACTCTAAAAGATTTCAATTTAAGAAAACATTTAGAAAGGAACTACATAGAACGTGATATTTCACAGTGTACCGGCTCTTCTGCCAAATTAGTAAGTCTTTTAAAAATTTGGTTGATTGCTGTAATTAAATTTAAAAACTGACATTTTCCTTTACTTTTTCCATATGTAGGAATATGTTAGATAATTCAAACTCAGAAAGTTACTGATTTACATGTATGTGCAGCTGTTGAGCAATCAGGTTTTTACATTTAAAACTTATTATTATTATGTTTTCAGGTATTTTTAAGAAAAGTTCTTGCTGCAAGTTTGATTTGCTTTCTTTTTGTTTATTTAAAGTCATTTTTGTTATCCTCTTTCGGTGTGCAGGGCATCCGCTTCAGAGGCTACAGCATTCCAGAGTGTCAGAAGTTGTTGCCTAAAGCTCCAGGTGGCGAGGAGCCATTGCCTGAGGGCCTCTTTTGGCTGCTGGTAACAGGACAAATCCCAACCGAGGAGCAGGCGAGTAAGACAAAGGGTCAATCCAATAACTAAACCAACTTGCTTATGCAAGAGCGCCAGGACCCATCCCAAGAAGTGAGTAAAGGGAGACAAACTGGGCTGGTCATCAACCTGTCGCGGGGAAACAAAGACAAACAGGACAAATGTTCATCTCACACCTTAAAACATAGGGACAATTTAGAAACCAATTACCTCAATAGCCATGGTTTTAGATGGTGAAAGACCCCAAGCCAGGGTTTGAACCCAGGACCTTCTTGCTGCTTTGCTACAAACTGCGCTAGTTTTTAAATTGCTTTATCATAAATGACTGAAGTAAAAATGAGAAACCACAGATGGCCATGGCATCAGGCCATACAAAGCAAGAAGTAAATGAATAAAAAAAGCCATTGTTTTTTTTTTTTTTTTT
>JAVLVB010000779.1:8043057-8060127 GCA_032876305.1 Orestias chungarensis | reverse complement strand
TCGTGACAAATGCTTATTCAGACATGTTTGTCTCTGTCTGCCGTGCATTTTGCCAAAGTGCTGATCAAGGCAACATAGTTTCCTCATCTTCTCTTTTGCCTTAACAAATCCATCCCTGAGGTATTTCCAGTTGGGACGACACTGCGCCTTGTCTTCTCCGAGGGTCAGAGTTGTATCCTCATACCAAACCATACATGTTCCCTCTTCTCTGATGTCCTCGTATTCCCTTATCGATGTATAAAACAGGAGCAAACATTTTCTGATCTCCTCCGTCAGAAGGGCTTCAGAATTTGACTCCATATTACCCACAAGGTGATGGCGACTCTCAATCTGGGCAATAAAACAGAAGCCGTTACCAGATGATAATCTGAAAGAAAAACAAAAAACAGTTCCTGAGATTTCTATGTAAAAACTACCTACAGTACCAAAAATAAAACTGACTTTGCAGTATTGTTTTATTGCTGCAAATAACCTCTCTGAAGACTGATATGGACGTAACTGGAGCTGATTGTAGTGGTTCATTCATGTCTTTCACCTCCCTGTCCCCAAGTCTGGGATTAAAACCATCTCCACAGACTGAATGAAGGAAGCCTTATTTTATTTTCTTGTAAACAAGTTGATCTTTGCATAAATGCAAGTATTTATGTTTTCTTACCGTTTGTTTTTTCTTTGTCCTTTAGGTAAACTGGGTGTCCAAAGAGTGGGCAAAGAGAGCAGCACTCCCCTCTCATGTTGTCACCATGCTGGATAACTTTCCAACAAATCTGCATCCCATGTCCCAGTTCAGCGCCGCTATCACAGCTCTGAACAGCGAGAGCAGCTTTGCACGGGCGTACTCTGAGGGAGTGCACAAGTCGAAGTACTGGGAAGTGAGTGTAAATGCACATAACGCATAAAAAAAGTGGAGCCCAAGATATCAGAGCCGGTTGATAAAGGGGAAAAAATGTACAGATAATGACTCCTTCTAATCTTTTAAACTTTATTGTTAGTTTGTCTACGAAGACTCCATGGACCTGATTGCAAAGTTGCCCTGCATCGCTGCTAAGATTTATCGTAACCTCTACCGCGAAGGCAGCAGCATCGGAGCCATCGACTCCAACCTGGATTGGTCCCACAACTTCACCAACATGCTGGGCTACAGCGACGCCCAGTTCACCGAGCTGATGAGGCTCTACCTTACCATCCACAGGTGTGACTTAAATTGTGTCTTCACACAGCAAACCGGGTTTTTACAAGACTGTCTTGTTAGATTTTACATTAGTGATGGTGCTGAAACTTTTGTTAGAAAAATAAAATACAAATTGATTTTTACTACTGTTATAAATTCCCTACAAAGCAGAAAATTTCAAATTGAAGTTGATTACAATGATTAGCACAGTTTTTTCTTGTTTATACATGGTGAAATTTATTTATTTAGTTTATTTTGTACAAATTATTTAAATTTTTCTTGAGCTGAACAGTTTGTACTACGGCAGACCTATGTACGTTTTTATTTTTGTTTTGTTAAGGTTTTTTTTTTGTTTTGCGCTTCAAATGAGTTTAGCAGCATTTAACTCTGTGATGATCAACGATCCCAAATAATGTTGTTTTATTTTATGTCTCGACACAAATGTGCTCTAAACTTAGACTTTACTATTGTGGGTGGGAAATATTGATTTAAAATGACTATTTTGATAAAAGTACTGCTAAAAACACACTTCTCTTGAAACACACCAATTCTAATTAATTTACAGAAACTGTTACATAATAGTTGAATTTCTATCACTAAACCGATCACATTAAGTGCATTTAATCCTATATTTTTATTTATCAGTGCTGCAATAAGTGGGGAAAATAAAAATTCTGCCAGGTTTTGGCGTTTTCACACATTATTAATCCTAATTTATCCCTTTAACGATAAATCTAAATTCTTGTAATGTTTGATCATGAATGCGATAACTGCCCACTCCCAATTTCCATTCAGAATCCCTAAGCATGGCTTCGATGAGGGTGTTTGAACATTAAAATTGGATTTGTTTACAACAAAAATAATAATGTTCAATGTTTAACATCACTAAATGCTAACTCAGGGTTCCGTGTGAAACAAAAAAATACCACCTCCCTTTCAGTGCTGCTTTGGGATTGATTTCTGCCTGCTTTGTCCCTTTGGTGGAAAACTACTAACCAATAAAACTACAATGATTACTAGAAAAGGCTCAAGCAGTGGAAAAGCTGCATGACAAAAAAAAATGACTTTACCACAAGACTTACTCATTACGGCTCTAAATAAATACTAGTAATTTATTTAAGACTCTAGGGCTTCTTTCCTCTCCCAAAGCAGGATTTTTATAATGAAAGTTACACATGAAACATGTGTTTTACAAGAAACGTAATGCTGTAATTTTCGCCTGAAAATTGTTTTTGTTCCCCTCCAGTGATCATGAAGGAGGCAACGTCAGTGCCCATACCAGCCACCTCGTCGGGAGCGCTCTCTCTGATCCCTACCTTTCCTTCAGCGCAGCTATGAATGGTCTGGCTGGTCCTCTTCACGGTCTGGCCAATCAGGTTTGTACATAGTTTACTCATTTGATAAAATGCCTTTATGTATAATAGCTTGTTCAGCCTGTCCTGTTTGCTGCTCACAGTGAGTTTATTTAGAAGCACACAGAAACTCCAAAGATGTTTACTAAAGGGATTCTCGTTCAAAATCAGATACTTTTTTTTTTTGTAAAGAGATTTTTCTGCATATTAACTAAAACGAGTAATCCCTAATAAACTTAGTAAATGGTAATATTGGAATGTGGATGTTAAAACAAACACAACTAATAAAACTCTGTCCCTGTAAGGTAGTCCTAGAGATCCATAAAAGACTTTTCTCATTCTCTTCCCTCACTGTTTTAGTTGACGTCATCTGACTTTTGGTACCATTATCAACTAAAAAAATTGTATAACCATTATTTTACTCCTATTAAGTGTAACTTTTTTTAAACAAGGAACTACTGAACTCATGTTTACTAGTACCAAATTCAGCAGTGTTTTTGTCTTTTGTTGGACAAAACAGGATTCTGTTTGAATTTGTGTACTTAATTGTTTTAATTGACTTATTTCTGCACTCTACTTTTCAAAGTAAACTATTATTTTTCGTTGTTTTCGATACCTAAAATGTTTGTAACAATTAAACTTCTCTTAGATCGTAGTGATCAGTATTAACTTATTAAAAAACTCTCCAGTTAGAAATGCTCTGGTATTCTGATTAAATTTAAATGGATTCCGTCTTACTCAACACACTGTTCTGCATTTTGATAAAAAGTAATAAGTTAATATTTGATAATTATGATTGAAAACCTAAATAACGTGTTGAAATATGTATGTCCTGTTGCAGGAAGTGCTGGTATGGCTGACAGCCCTCCAAAAGGAGCTTGGAGGAGAAGTGTCTGATGAGAGGATGAGGGATTATATCTGGAACACACTCAAATCTGGAAGGGTAACAATCCAACTCAATCATTGTCATTCAGTCTTGATTCTGTTAAGCATTAACATTCAGTTAATCTTAAAGGCCCTGCAAGAAAGTTTTGATCTCATCTAAAGTAGTTGTGTAACCAAGTTTACCAGCACTAATTGTTTATAATAAGAATAGAATTTTTTTTGCTGAGCATAGTCTTATTTTCTCCGGCTCTAGGTTGTTCCAGGCTACGGTCACGCTGTCTTAAGAAAGACTGACCCGCGTTACACCTGCCAGCGCGAGTTTGCCCTAAAGCACCTGCCCAATGACCCCATGTTTAAGTTGGTTGCTCAGCTTTACAAGATCGTACCAAACGTGCTGCTGGAGCAGGGTAAAGCCAAGAACCCTTGGCCCAACGTGGACGCTCACAGCGGAGTTCTTCTGCAGGTACGCCAAGTGAATAATGCGTTTGCTTTTAGGGATGTACGGATATGAAAATCTAGACCGATACCAATGTTTGATAACGTCGTTAACCTATATTTGTTAATTGAAGCCAAAACATGGCCAAAACATCGACTGTGCTTCAGCTTAACACCACATACTTCTTCCATTTAACGCATCACTCTCACTGTTACCTCCCCTGCCAAACTGCACGTAGAAATGGCAACAAAATAGAAAAAAATATCCGCCCGGTTTTTCTTATCAGACAGATTCTGATATCCTAAAAAATTTACAAACATTGAACCAGATTTTGATGTTGATAAATCTTGCAATTTTATTTCTTTATCACCTTTTGACACATAAAATAATTTTTTTGACAAACCAACATAATACACCAACCAACATTGAAATAGAAGGAAAAGGATTAAAGGTCAAAGGTTTTTGTTGTTGTTGTTTTTTTAAATAAACATGTTTATTGAGGTTGTTCTTAGTAGGCTCTGAAAGGAAGACTTCCCATGTTGCCGTGTATTAAGCTTCTTCCTCTTAATTTTTTTTATCAGCTTCTCAGTCCTTACTAAGGAAAAGCATTCATATTCGCCCACATGGCAGAAACTCCAGTTATTAGAATTATGTGGCTTTATACATTATATATAAAGAGTTACATTTACTTGTAAGTGTCATGTGAAATTTTCTAAATGTTGCCGAAAACGTTTTGACAAATGTAAAAGTAACAAACAGGAAGTCAAAATAAATCTTTCCTTCTCCCCTTTAAATCTTACTTACAGAAGCCATAAAACACATCAAGCCAGCATAAAGACTTTTTGTGAAATTGAGCAAGTTATTGCAGATATTGGCACTTCCAACAACTTTTCTTAACTTTATATTTTAAGATGCGCCTAAATGTTGATTTTAACAAACGTGGCTTTCTTCTCACTTCTCAGCTAAAAGCTCACATTTTTGGATCATAGTCTGTCAAAATAATTAAATCCTGCTGATCGTAAAGAAATGATTCTTTTAAGTTTCTTATTTGTGTCGAAGTTGATACAAACGGAGCTCTTTTTAATCGTCCATTCATTAATCTTAACATCAAGTGTTGCAAGTGTCAAATTTACTAATATAGCACATTGAAAATCAGTTTACCGAAGTGCTTCAGAATTAAACATAATAGTAATTACACCAAATAAAATAAAATACACATTTGCAGAAACCTTGCCTTTTTTTTTTTCATAAAAATATAATTGAAAACTTCTCTAAGGGAAACAAACAAAAAAAACAAGTTTAATTTGAATGCATAGTTCAATCTATTGAATATAATGTTTCTACTGGTTTCTGATTTAATAAGGCAAGCAATATTGTCATATTATTGGTGATTATATCTGCATTATCGGTTTCAGACCGGAGGCAACGCCTTGTATGCGTCTTTCGTTCCAGTGGTCTCGGCTTAATTAATTAATAGATGTTTGAGTCTCGTTTTCATGTGACTTTACACATTTCAATAAAATTTAAGTGTGTTGGTTGTAATATAGGAGAATAGAATAACCAATATGTTCTTTCTGGAGTTGCTGTACTTTGCAAAAGCATCAATGTGTGCCGTTTTTTCGCAGTACTACGGAATGACTGAGATGAACTACTATACCGTCCTGTTCGGGGTTTCCCGCGCCCTTGGCGTCCTCGCGCAGCTGGTGTGGAGCAGAGCCCTCGGCTTCCCGCTGGAGCGCCCCAAGTCCATGAGCACAGATGGACTGATTGCTCTGGTCGGAACGAAATCGGGCTGAAGCGACGCCTGAACAGAGCTGGGGGTTTGGCGTGAAGGGGTGAGACGGCGCCAGAGTATGAGAGGGCAGACATCAGTCGATTCCCTTTGTTGTCATTTTCAACCCCCGGGATTTATTGGGATTCAAAGAGACAGTACACTTTTAATGTTATTTAGCTAAAGAAGGGCCTTTTAAATCGTCCTACCGGTAGAGTTGAAGTTTATTTAGTAAACCACTGACAAGTTCCCTCATCATGCTGTAAAATTTTCCCCTGAGCACCGACTGCATGATTCACACTGAGCACCGAGTCTGAACTTTGACTAGGCCGTAGCATTTGAAGGGAATTGTGGGAGTGAACTACACTTACTAGATTTTTGTTGAATGATCTTTTCAACCTTGTAGGATAGCGAGCCTCCTTTCCCCCATACATGTAATTGGTGTCTTTCACTCCCACAGATGAACACTCCAGTTTAAAAAAACTACTTATCATAAAAAGGTCCTTAACCGTAACCCGACTAGCAATCAGTTAAAAGATACTGCCCCTTTAAATCTTTAATCTCCCCCATTTCTACTGCTTGTATTAGTTTTTTGTCTTTTTTTTTCCTCTCTTTTAAATAAATGACCTCGGTTACCTCTATGATCAAAATGCCTGGCTGCATATAAACATCTTCGGTTTGTTTTTTTGTTTAACATTTTAATTAGTTTCTACTGAACGGGTCTTAAGAGTTGTAGAAGCTGAATGTACATGATTAGTTCGACGAATTCTACTAAAAACGGTGTTGTGATTGCCTCCAATAAATGCTTAAGAGCAAGCTTGGGATGAGAAAGTTCGATAGCGAGGCTTTAGTTGTCTCGGGTGTGTTTTTAAATCTGTAAAGTAATACCCCCCACCCCCCCACAGCAGAGCGCTTTGACATAATCAACTCCAAAAATGAGCACTTGCTTGATCGGGTTCCCCTATTTTGTAGCAGTAAAACCCTTCCAGGTTGAATGTGTAACTTTTTTTTTTTTTTGTGTTTAAAAAAATGTAAAGATCGTAATCTTCAGGTCTCATTGCGTGGTTTTATTTATACGTTGTGTACATAGGTATATATATGTATAGCTTGAATGTATGAGCTCTACGCGATCAGCTGCCTGTTATAACCACAGTGAGTCCCACAGTTTACCGATGATGTAATAACGACGTCCGGTGTCCCGCTGAGCGCCGTCTCATCCTAACGATGAACAAAAGAAAAACTGCAGCTATCTTGTAAATATAGTTTCTTGCTTAGCTGGTGCTGGTTTTTATTTTTTCAAATAAACATTACAAGCTTGCTCTTAAGTTTTGGGTTTGTCAACACTCCATGTTTGTGATTTTTTTTTTTTAAACCTTTTTTTTTCCTTCTATTCCCACCCCCCCAAACAAACTTGCAGCCTGTATTTCTCGCAGGCGTTTGACTCACTACTCGTAAATCAGGCCTAATCAGATTTCTTTTCGTTTGGTGTTCTTCCGTGGTGATGGATGGTTTGTCAGTCGGCCGTCGGCGAGGTCATTTTGATCGTAGAGGGCTACGAAGGTTGTATGTAACTTGCCAAACTGATTGCAGGTGGTTTCGTTGTAAAGAGACTCTTTAGGGGGTTTGAGTTGAATGGGCAAAACAATAAGCTTAAAAAGCAATCGTGGAAATAAAAAAGCTAAGAAAAAATTGAAAAATAAAGGTTTTTAATAACATTTTTGTGTCACTTCTTTTCTAATTCTTTAAAGTGTTATGTTTGCACATTATAACAAGAAAGTTAGGGTATTTTTAATAACATTGTATGTTATAAAGCAACACTAAAGTTTTAACCAAAATAATGTGTCCTTTTAAATTGAATCCCTCGTATTTAACTATTTCTGTTATTTATCTTGGACACACATAGCCAGACTCCCTGAATGTAAAATACGTTTTTTTAGTTTTGCATCTTAATTTACATCTGGACTTTGACTAGGCCAGTCTGATGCAAAAACATGGTTTCAGTTCAAAAGCACTTAATCAAAATTGATGCTTTTACAAACTCCTAATATAGATTTGTCCTAATGGATTCAGTGAACAATCAGTTGAGCTGTAACATTAAAATCAATTATTTATCTTGACAAATACATTTCACACACTCCTACTGTATTTTGGCCACATACATAATATGACTCTGACTTCAGGTTTTTATTTTCAAAGCTTGGGATTTTTATTTTTTGACTAATCCTGTTTAAATATTCAAGATGCTGCTGGTTTTTTAACATCACTTTACGGACTTCTAGTCAAGTTAATGATTAGGAGACCTCTGAAAGGCCGTTGTGGCACTACATTGTATTTGAGTAAATAGGGCTAAATAAAAATGCATTTCACTTTTTATCTATTGATTTAAAGGTGTGTCTTTTATTCTTTTAACTGAATCCATCCATAACAGGTGTTCATGATGGGGGGCTGGCTAATATTTAAAGTTAGCTAAATATGCTAAGTTTACACTTGGCTTCATTCAGATCTCCAGCACAGTGATCATGGAAAGAAGCATGTATAAATGCCCACCACTCTCACATGCGCCGTTATTAATAACTGTCCCACATACCTTAACCCCTCTCTAGTTTCTTGCAGGTCAGCTGAGTTCCTCTGCTATGCTTTTTGCCTTAAAGGAACCCTTGGTACTAAAAGTCCTCCAGTTGAATATTTACCCCGCAGGTTGAGAAACGCCCTCGTCAGATGAAACGTTTGAAAGGTGGAACGCGCTGAGGTTGACTTTTGATTTTTAATGCCTGTCGCCAATAGAAATCTGGAACCTTGTTTATGAACAATACACAACGTTGAACATGAAATTATTTTGGGGGCATCATGGTCCAAACAATCGCTGGAAAAACTGCTGGTTAAGCGGTTGTCTAGCAGACGGTCACAAAAAAGTATTCTTCATTCAAGGAAGAGGGATCAGCGTAACCTTGAGAGGAATGTGTAGCGAAACACAATTGAGACACCCAGGATATGAGTCACAACTGCCACTCCTTGTGGCGAACCACTGAGGAGTGACCAGGTCTGGTCTGTCAAGAGAACAGTTTCTGGAAACCCATACAATCCAATATTAAGGATGCATGAAATAATCTGTATAGTTCCAGTAAATACAACTAGGCTGATACTAGCAATCGATATTTCCATATTGATGACGTTTGTGATTTCGTATAAAACATTTAATATTGATAAAGATCAGTATCGACCCAAATTTTCCATATCTGTGCATCCCTAAGGGGTATCTTGTTTAATTCGGGATTTGGATTCGGTCGCGGCGGCAGAAAAAGCAAACTCCAGACCCATTTCTTCTGAAGCCGCCCGAGGTCTAGTGTGACGTTTCCAGACAGTGTTCCCTAAATCATCACAAAAATCTTACCAGTAAACATTCAGAGCCACCCTTGCGGTTCCGTAATTCATATCCTGATAGTTCATTTTTAATTCAGAAAACAAAAAGCATTTAGGCATAAGACAATTTGCAGCAATTTATTCTACAGCTCACCAGAAAAATAAAGATATCATGGTCCGAATCCCCTCCAGAAGATGAACAAAATACAGCCGGCCAATTACAAAAGCACTGTAAGAGGCAAATCATTTCAAACGGCATTTTAACTTTGCATCCTTTAACTTTAATAGGATTCTATAAAATAAAACTTGGCAAATATAGTTGTAGTTTTCTTTTAAAATCTTCTGTCGTCAGCACTTTTATTTTCCTCCATTCTTGTGATTTCATTCAGGTTTTCTGTGCAAAGTTTGGCTCCTTTCAACTTAAGCTGTCGTTTTTCCGACAGCTGGACTTTTAAATACGGCGTAATAGAAAAATATTAAGCGAGTCCTGATGCATATTCACAGCAGAGCAGCTAGGCCAAAGCGATTTGTTTTTCCCAAACCCCTTCTAATGAAGCGAATCATCAGTCATAATACTATTACAGCGACGAGGCATGATGTCCCCAAACAATGGTACCTGCAATACCCCCAAATGAAACACATTTTCATAATCTACTGCAAAATAAATTAAAAACAAAGAATAATTAGAAGCTGCTGCACTACATTCTGATGAATATATATTAAAAATCCATTTGCACTGGGTGAAAATGGTAAAAGGCAGAAAAATAGAATGTGCTTTAATCGTATAATGTGATTGGCCAAAGTTTTCATGCTGTGTCCAGTTTCCTCAGATGATCGAGATCCAAGAAGAGATTTGACTGTTTAAAAAAAAAAAAAAAAAGAAAGTTAAAAGTCAACGTCACGCTGATAAACGGTGTTTTAATCATTCTCTGTTAACATAAATACAGCTGGAACTGCTGTGGGTCGAGTGCAATGGTGGGATCCGCTCAACGACAAAAACTAAACTGGAGGTAGACGGACAGCAGACAGACCGGAGGAGAGGAGATGAGACAGAACTCGAGGTGGGACTTCCAACACGAGGGGTTATGTGTCCATGGTAGCTGCGGTGTCAGGTCAGAGTGTTCCAACAGGGGCTCGATGTCGGTACGGTTTAAGGCCGGGAGAGGAGGCGCCACGGCCGCGATCACGTCTGGTGCACCTCGTGGAACATCAGCTCTCGTGGGATTCGAGTCTCTGGGCCGTATATCTTGCAGGCTCGCCGCTCGAACGCGGCGACGTTCTGCTTCACGACCTCGTCGAAGAACATGGTGGCTAACTGGGAGTGGAGCAGCGAGCGGAACTCGAAGGATATCTGCGAGAGATGGGGAAAAGAGTTAGTGACAACAGAAGAGGCGGATCTGTAACACACACAGCACTTAATACAATCATGTTTGTCTCGCCGGGTGATAACCGAGAAGACGGCTGTCTCAAACTAAAGCTACAACGATGCAAATATTAGAGTAATCGCATCCGGTTCCAACTATTCTGTTCTAGAATAAACCAGAATTATCCAATTTCCCTTTAACAGAATTCACTAAAACTGCAGCCTCATGGTATAACATGCAACAGGTCAGGTCTTATTCATTTAATTTGATTTCCTTTGGATTTCTAAACAACAGCAGCTTCTTCACTAAAGAGAACACGCCTAAAAGTAGATTTATTCCTGTAATCCAAATCAAAAAGGAACAATCCTACAGGTTCTTTGCACACAAGAGGGATATTCAAATATTAATTGTGATTAATTTGGATGTTTTAAGGTACATTAAACAACAAAATTCAGTACAGAAAATAAAGTTTTATCCAAGGGTCTACGATCCGTTGTTCGATAGGGCTCCTTTTTTATTAAATACTGCATTATTAAATTAAAAACTGAAAGCATTGTCTGCTGTTTGTCATGTATCTCACAAGTACGTGCGAGTGTGCTGAGCAGCCAGATTTAGTAATAAGAAAACTATTCAAAGAGATATTTCTGACAGCAAGACCTGCAAGAAAATACAGCAAGAGTCTCTATAAAAATTGTCAGCTCAAGGAAGCGTGAACTCTTTAAGGGTTTCCTGGTAGAAACCCGAGTCGACTTTGTGGAAACCAAAACAAACGGACTGAAAACTTCACACTTCGATTCTGCGCCTTCGCCACTCTTCTCTCCAGACTAAGGTTTTAAAAATGAAATGACATTTGGAGAGAGGACCGTCGAGTCCTTTTTGTCCCTAGACCCTGTAGGACATTCAGACGTCTCCGGTTCAGGGCGGGATTAACAGAAGGAATTTGACGGATGAAGTCCAAGTTTTATGTGTGGCTGTCAAAGCATCGACTTCTCAAGCAAGGTTACAGTAGCTACCAAAGCTACAATAGCTTATCACAATATCAAAAAAGAAAAGCAAATCTAAGCATTAAAACAACATTTAATTGGCCTTTGTAATACATTTTTTTAGGAAACAGAATGCTTTTATAAGCTGTGAGTTATCAGTTTGGAAAGTGTCCTAAACTAAAAGCATCACTCTGTGTGTAAAGAATCTCTGCATTAGTTTGAATTGCTTCTTATTGAAATTAATGATAGTAAATATATGTGATACAGGTTTCCTAAAAAATCTAATCTATACACATGCTTGTGCCTCAAAGGTAACTGATAAAGTTATACCATTAACTGAATGGACTTATGGGATTTATGACCAGCTTTGGCAATGAAGCATTTCTCCCTGCTGAAGTTTGTGGGTACCTACAGAAAAGTCTACAGTGCAGGTGCGAGGGTAACCGGGAATGCCAGGACTGAAGCGCCATATCGTCTCCAGGTGATTAAAGAGCTTTCCATCCGTACACACAGCCTAAAACAAAACAAAAAATATATATATAGCTTCCGGTATTTACTAAATAACATTCAGTTCAGCTAAATGTGGCGAGAGTTTGTAGTCACATTTTCATTTTTAAATCACATTTTTACCATACAGACGACATAAGTTAAAGACATTAGTTGAATCCTTACTTTGACTAAATGAGGCCGAACATTAGTGATCATAGACGTGTATCTCTCCACTACAGGGGGGAATCCCACTTCCAGCTGGGCTTTGGAGTGGCCTGCCCTTCTCATGACAGTTTGGGACTTGGTACACCAAGGCACAAAGTGCTTGTATTCGTCGACGTTGGCCACCACGTCGTACATTTCCTGCATTGAAAAACTGCAAGAAAAAAAATAGAAAAGAAAAGAAAGAACTGGATTGTTAAGATGTGCATTTTTTTCTCTCAGGCATAAGTGATGAGGCATAAATACTGATTTATTACCCAAGTATTCGACGCTCTGAGTATTCCTTCCTTTTGTTGGTGAGGCTAAGGAAGTTTCTGCTCTGCGGAACGGCAGGCATCGTGTCCCACTCTTGAAGGCAAAGCACCTTGGGACTTCTCGTCATCAAAATGCCACACGAAGACAGGTGTCTGGAACGTGAAGGTGACAGCAAACGCTCTGTAAGTGACATTCAGGACGGAGAGATAGGGGTCCTGGGTATTGGAAATAAGCAGAGAGGACGCCTGTGTTCTAGTTTCCAGCGACAACAAAGACTCATTGTGCTCGACTAAAATCGCATAAAGAGGTGAGTTCTGGGACAATGCCATCACTTCCCGGGTTTGGTCTTTTTGTGTAAAAAATAAAAGCAAATCAAGCATGTTGGGATCTTTGTATGTTGAAAAATATTGGTTATAAGACCTTCATTTAAAATTTTCGTTTACTATTCCTAAGCATAAAATATAACAGTTTACTCTTAAACATTTCAGGCTTTTTAAATCGACTTCAGTTTGAAAGAATCGAATTATGTTCAGTGCTTAAAATGAGCTGGCCTGAAGCAGAAGATTCTCCCTTGTGTGTGTGTGTGGGGGGGGGGGACATGCGTCATGTGTCATGTTTACAGATCCACTTGGCCCGGAGACATTGCTTTCTACGAAAAGAGATTCTCCATATCAGTGCCATGAGATACAACTTAGTGGAGGTTTGCTGTTAATCCTGGGGAGAATCCTTTTAAATCTGGCTGTTCTTATTGATTGATTGTCAGACGAGTGTAATCTCAAGTGTTTCACGCAATATTGCACGAGGAAATGATGATCCTTGATAAAACCAGAATAACTATAAGATACATTCTGTTGTGAGATATATCAATGACCGATGGGAAAGGCTCAAATAGATTCAAAACTATTTTTATTGACCAGCCCAGTGGCACATTCGTCTGGACCAAAGTATAATTTTATGAAGGATGATTGCACAGTATTTTGCCCCCTTACTATTTTAATTTTTTTCCTTTATTGTGTTTTTATATATATATATATTCCAGTTATGTAAACCTATTTGTCATTTTGCTGCTGCTGCACCAGGATTTCCCCATTGTGAGTCAGTCACTAAAGAAATCTAATTAAATTCAGTTTCAATGACAAACATAAAACAAATTATATCTTGCTATGAACATTTTAAGGCAAATTTTTATTTGAAACAGGTAGATTAGGGAAACTCTTTGAATGTGCACGTCTTTAAGACAATTTAAGTAGTTATTGGTAATTTGTCAATCCCAATTTGGCTTTTAAAGTAATTTATGAATGATGTACATACAGCTAGGGGACAATGAAGGCTCTGAACCCCACTCATTACAATATTGTTAACTTAGCAGCTTTATGAACAAGAATAACAATCTTCTGCCTGAATATCAACTATGAGTCAGTATAAACAGATAAATAAGCTCCCTGGTGTCAAGACCAGCCATATTTTCCAGCTGCTGCAGTCTTACCTGATGTTCTGTCTCAAACATCCTCTCTGTAAAGCAGAACGACAGGAGCGAGGAGAGCCGACAGCCGCTACCTGGAGGAAGTCGCTGAAGGTCCGCACACCCATGGGCAACCTGCGGGCTCCCGCCGTGGCTGCCATCGAGCCCGCCAGCCGCTCTCTGCTCCAACGAGGCTGAGTACCGAAGCTCCGGGTTCGGGACGATGGGGAGTCCGGACGCTCTTTAGAGTCGGCACGGTTGACCCGAACCGAAACACCAACCGCCGGCCTCCCGGGAGACTCCTGTAAGCGCCGAGCCGGACCGCGGCTCCCAACGACGGTAGTCAGCTGCTAACTGCGGCTAACGACGTTTCATAACAGCCGGATAAAACGCGACCACTCTGACTTTACACTCACATCATTCTGGGTCGGTACCGCGGAAAACCTGTTACAAGTTCCGGTCCTCTCATCTGGACGCCACTTGACTTTTATTGTTGTTTTGTGTTTTTGTTTTCGTTTAAAACGCCTCCAGCTGGTGACGACCTTCTGCTGCTGCTAAATAAAACGCCGGTGACGGGACAAACTGTTCCTTTCTTCCGCAGGAGGGCAGGGGTAGCGCTGCAGCGCAGGAAAGCACGGCGCCCCCTACTGGCCTGGCGGCGAAGAACGCCATGTTTGGTAAATCCCAGTCAATTTAGTGTTTGGTTCCTCTCAATCAAGTCTAAATGCATTTATGCTCATTTACATATAATGTATTTTTTACATCTGATAAAATAATTTTATTATCACTACTAACTACTACTATCATGTTTTTTGTCCCTGCAGTTTCTCAGTGGATCCAACTTTCTGCTTCATGTTTACACTTCCTATTTTATAAAGCTGGATTTAAAAACTTTAAAACTGATTACTATGATTAAAACCCGTAATAGAATAACCTGCCCCTACATTTTGAAATAATATTTAATAGCATTTCCAAGTGTAAACATAAATCATCCATGTTGTTTTTTTTTTTAGTTTTTGTAACATGTTTTTTGAATTTTTGTTGCCCAGGTTGTTTTTTATATTAACATATATTTATTTTGGGGATTTTCATTTATGTTTATGTTTTTAGCTGCTTGTGTTATGTAAATCACCTCTTTTTGTTTTTTAAGTAAAAGTTCACATATAATATTCTAAATGCAGGTAGTGTTCAGTCCCGGTTCTATATATTAGAACTACAATAATAGCATCTTATACTCAACCTCTTCCAAATTACAATGCTAAATGTTTTATTCTTTATTTACTTAATCTTCTGAACATAGACTAAATAATCTGTAGACAAGATTATTCAACTCAAATGATGTTATTCCATTTTGTTAATAAAATGTCAATATTTTCGTCTCTTAAACTTAACCAACAAATTATCAATTAATTAAATGATTATCGAGATTATTCCAGAATTTTACTTTATGATAGAATTTAGAAACAATAACAATAAGAATAACAATTGGAGGGAAGGTCCCACTATTATACATTAAGTTCTCTTTTGAGTGAGGCTCTAATTGCAGCGGTCCAACAGTTTCCTACTAAATTTACCTCACTCTTTAATTTCAGCTATCCGATATCTGAGGGGTTTCTAACATGTACAGCTCATTAAAACTAATCTCACAGCATCTCAAGAGATCTAGATCCAGGGACTATTTCTTAGTCAGTACTTGGTGGATTTACTGGTGTGTTCTGGGTCTAAGGAAATAAATCTCAGAATGTTCAGTCTACATTAATAATGTATTAATATGCTTACATTCTTCTGTTAGTTTGCCTTGGATTCAATACCGTGAGAACAGAGAGACTCTGTTTGTCCTGGGAATCATTGCATGACCCCAGTTAAACTCAGACAAAAGTGAAATCATTGTCTGTGGCCCACAGAAACAAAGAGAAAGTGTCATCAGTTACCTTCTGACGCTCTCTCTGGAACCTAAACATCAGGTCAAAAATCTTGGGGTAGTACTCAATTCTGACCTGAACTTCAACAGCCACATTAAATCAGTAACATCAGCAGCCTTTTACCATCTTAAAAACATTCCCAGAATCAGAGGAATAATCTCTAAACCAGACCTAGAAAGACTTATCCATGCTTTTATCTCTAGCAGGTTAAACTACTGTAACGGCCTGATCACTGGGCTTTCTAAACGGGTCTTAAGACAGCTTCAGAACATCCAGAATGCTGCTGCTTGAGTTCTGACCAAAACCAGGAAATATGACCACATTAGTCCAGTGCTCAAGTCTCTGCACTGGCTTCCTGTCACTCAAAGAATAGACTTTAAAACAGCCTTGCTTGTGTACAAATCTCTTCATGGTTTAGCCCCAAAGTACATATCTGACATGTTAGAGCCATATGAACCAGCCACGACTCTGAGAACCTCAGGTAGTGGCCTCCTGCTGATGCCCAGAGTCAGGACCAAACAAGGGGAGGCTTCATTCCAGTTTTATGCTCCTAAAATCTGGAACAGTCTTCCTGAAGAGGTGAGACAGGTTTCAACTCTGCCGTTGTTTAAATCCAGGCTGAAAACAGCCTCATTTAACTGTGCATATAGCAACTGAGAATATTATTACTATTATTATTATTTTATTTTTATTTTATTTCTTTTAAATTCAAAGCTGATTTTATTGTTTCATTTTCTGATCTTTTTTCCTATGTAAAGCCCCATGAATTGTCTTGAACACGAAAATGTGCTACACAAATGAACTTGCCTTGCCTTGCCTTGCCAAAAAGCCAGTGTATAAATCTGAGGCCCCTGAAAGCTGGGGAGTCTCAACCAAGCCAGATGTTGGGTCTGTATGTTTCAAAGTAGTTTAAACATTTGAGGAAGGCTGTGGGTTTTTAATAACTTCTGAGCCCTCCCAAAATCTATTTAATGTAGAAAAGAATATTAGTTAAAAAAATTGTAATAACAATAACCGTCACACCACTTTCACTTCTCGAAGTTATAAAATAAATCAACGTTTTTTACAACAAAAACATTATGAAACTATTACTTAAAGTTTGCAATCTAAACATGTTAGAACGGACCAGAGTGCCTCAAGTAACGGTAGGTGCTTGTTATTATACGTTCATTAGATCTCCAAATTACACAGAAATATCAGGAAATAACATTAGGTCAGTGAAGATGTTTACAAACCAGCAGTTTCTCTTTATTATAAACTGTAGGAGGGTGTCAGCTGCCGTTTAGTTAAAACTATCTATCTATCTATCCATCCATCCATCCATCCATCCATCCATCCATCCATCCATCTATCTATCTATCTATCTATCTATCTATCTATCTATCTATCTATCTATCTATC
>JAVLVB010000779.1:8019267-8042957 GCA_032876305.1 Orestias chungarensis | reverse complement strand
ATTCAAAGTCTCGTTTGACCTTCAGGATAATTTTGTGTGTACATGCATTACCACCTCCCGCCACCAGGTGTCGACATTTCGCCGCAGCAGCAGGAAGCGGACCGCCACACCTGTAGGCGGAGCAGCGCCCTCGTCAGACCAGGCGCTGGGTTTAGACAACAACAGTGAGTGACAGACCGAGAGAGAAAGACCGCATTTCTGTTGTCCTGTTTTTTTTCTTGCTTTCGATTATGGGTGTAGTCTGAGAGGCGGAAAAATAGCAATTGCACTGCAGCTTTACCTAGAAGTTTAATCCTCATGAGGGAGCTCCGTCCTGGCTGAGTTGGGAGATGGGAGTTCTTAACATCACAGACCAGGTAGGCTGAAAGGAAAGCCCTCCGTGTTTGTGCTGTGGCGCAGTCTAGTTGCTGAAAAGGAACCTGCTCTAGTGCGCAACAAGCTACGAACCGCTTCCAGAGCAACGATCGTATAATTTTATTGCATGCTTTTTATTGTTTGTTGTTGATTTAATATTTGCGGTGGTATTTCCCCCTCCTTTCATCATTTTTTTTCATGCACTGTGTAGTTTGATGCTACGCTGGCCTCCGTAGCTGCGCTAGCTAGCGTTAGCAATTTAGCTAGCTGACGTAAGAGAACGGGGCCTGCAGGCCTCAGGCGGGGCTCCGTCTAATCTCTGGGGGGGAAAAATAAAATAAAGGGATAAAAATAGCGCTGATTCATGTGTTAAAAACAACAAGCCATCATGATAACGTCTTTAAATATTTACCATTAATAAATGTATAGATTATCTACTAAATTGGCCATTCGGATGAATCGAAACTCTTTGTAATACATTTATTTTTTTAGTTCTATTTTTAAGATGTAACCCCCGTGTTTTTCAGCCTCCTCTGGTCCAGGCCATCTTCAGTCGTAATACTGAAGAAGCTCAACTGTTGTTGCACAGAAAGGAAGATGTCAATGCACTGGTTTGTGTCCAACACAGCAACATCTGATGCAGATCACATTGGGTGGCATGCAGATAAACACCTAATGCATTGTGCATGTGGTTTTTGTTTTTCCTTAATATTTTTCTTTTATTTTTAGGACCATGAGCGCCGCACACCACTTCATGCTGCTGCCTGTGTGGGTGATGTCCAGATTATGGACCTCCTCATTGAATCAGGTGACTCTGCTGCATTTATTAGAAATAAGGCCCTGCAGCTTCCCATCTCGGTTGCCCAATTTTTTAGATATCCTTGATCCCAAGATATCTTTGGGGCAGGCGACGGTGTCAGCAAAATAAAGAAGAGAAAATAATCACACATATATATAAATTTGTGTATTTTTTGTGTTTATCTTTCAGGTGCCAGTGTAAACGCTAAGGACAACGTTTGGTTGACGCCGCTGCACAGGGCGGCTGCTTCAAGGAATGAAGTACGTGTCTGACATTTAATCATACATTAACTGGAAGTTTATCTTTTCATTATGTTAGTTTTGGTTCTGAATGTGGTCCGATTTAAACTCATAAACGTAACGTTTCTTTTTGCGGCTACCGAACAAAAAGAACGCCCTCTTTGATTTGCTATTGAAATTATGTTTCATATCATACTTATTTTGAAAATGTGGACTAAAGGGCTAAATTTGGTAGTGGTTGTTGCAAAAATATTTGTGTTTATATGGGTAACATAATAGTGCTTGGCTCATTAGTTTAGCCATCTGCTGTTTTTCAGCTTCGTTCACATGGTGCTTTTGTTTTGCCATTTGTGCTTTTTAAAATGTTTTTTATAATAATATTGACGGGATACTTTGATTTCTATATCATTAGTGTTTATTTGTCCCACCAAAAATATAATAAGTGATTCGTTCAAGACATGGAAATCATTAGTGTTGCAAAGTATGGTGTAGCTCCAGCAATTAATTTTTTTCCGCTTTCTTCACTATACAGTCTGGGAAAATTCAGCTTTCCTTCCTTACGTGATGATTAAATTATTTGAAACGGTTGCTTTGCTAGTATGCAGAGATATTTTTAACTCCTGGCGATGGCGTGCTTCTTCCTCAGAGGGCAGTGGGTCTCCTGCTGAGACGTGGAGCCGAGGCGAACACGCGAGACAAGTTTTGGCAGACACCGCTACATGTGGCCGCAGCCAACCGTGCCACGCGCTGCGCCGAGGCTCTGCTGGCCCAGCTGAGCAACTTGAACATGGCGGATCGCACTGGTCGGACCGCCCTGCACCACGCGGCTCAGAGTGGTTTCCTAGAAGTGAGACTGCGAGGATTGGCCTTCTATTGCGTAGACATAGTCTTGACGGTTAAACAAAAAGCCTTATGTTAATTTTAACTATTTTATAATTTGTGGAACAGATGGTGAAGTTGCTGCTGAACAAAGGAGCCAACCTGAGTGCCATAGATAAGAAGGAGAGACAACCTATTCATTGTGCCGCTTATTTGGGTAAAAAAATCTGTTTGGATTAAGACACTGCAGATAAAAAAAAAAGCTTGATTAGTCGAAGAAATCAATTAATCGCCTGTTCTTAATTCAGGGACTTATAATGAAATGTTTTTTTGCTTTATGCCGTTTTTACAGGACATTTGGAGGTTGTGAAGATACTGGTATCCCGGGGTGCTGACAAGAGCTCCAAGGATAAACTGGGTTACACGCCGCTCCACGCTGCTGCTGCAAGCGGCCACATCGAAATTGTAAAGTACCTTCTGAGGATGGGAGCAGAGGTGAGAGGTCATGCTTTCGTGTTCACTTAATTGGTGTTTATGGTGTTAGTGAGTGGATGTTTTTCCACAGCTTCGATATGGTCTCATCAAAGTTCGATGTCCTGCTTGTTGTTGCCAGATCGACGAGCCCAACGGCTTTGGGAACACTGCGCTCCATGTCTCGTGCTACATGGGGCAGGAAGCCGTGGCCAATGAACTGGTGAACAATGGCGCTAATGTTAACCAGCCCAACAAGTGCGGCTTCACCCCTCTGCACCTGGCTGCCGTCTCCACCAATGGCGCCCTGTGTTTGGAGTTGCTGGTCAATAACGGGGCCGACGTTAACCAGCAGGTATGAAAAACTGACGCCGTTCAACATGTTCTGTCACAGATTAACTCCGCGGACTTGGACCCAAACCAAGACGGTAATGAGATTAAATTACATTGTCACAATACACAGAGAGAGACAGAATAATTTTAGGCGTTTGGTTGTAAAGTATTTAGCTGCATTGATACAGATTTCTTAAAAAGTACAACGTTGTTAAACCTTTTCTTCTATTTACATAAAAACTGTTTTAAAATATATAGGCAAACTGTTGCAACGGGTACCCTAAACATTAGTAGTTAAGTTTTTTGGAAAGCAGTTATTTACCATTTAAAATTTGTACATTGACCAAGTTGGATGAACTGGATAAATTTATAATAAACAAATGAACGTTTTTCTTTGTTTTGTTTTTTGTTATTGTTTTTTTTAGCCAGTACTTAATAACCAGGTAAATCCTTCATTGGAAACTGCTCAAACTTCAATAATTGGTGAATTCAAACCTCAACTTAAGTGTTCTACATATTTTTTTTTTAAACTCATTACAGTTTTATAAATGTTTCATAAAAAACAAACTTCTTCTGAAATCATTAGATTCTTAAGAAGCTGAAACTATGTTTTGGGACGTGTGTTGCATCGGTTTTGTCGATGCGACGGGTTAATGTTCGAGAACGAAACGATTAGTAGACTTTCGCATCGTAGCGTCAGCCTCAATCAAAATGTCCAAGAGAAAATAAGTGACATCACTTTTCGCCAAAAATTTTTTTGTTGCTCCCTTAATCAAAAACCCGCTATTGTTTAAATGAAGCATTTTAAAAAATGCACCAGATGCATTTGGTGACGTCTGTTTGGACTTTCTTTTTATTAATATTCATATCGACATGCCTTCTTACTTTCTAATGTTGACCCCTCATGCTTGCTGTAGTTCAATATCTCTGAGTCAAACTATCATAAACTCTCTGCCTATTCAAAACAATCTTAGCTTTCAAGTCCTTTTCTCTTTCATGGTTTGGTATTCTGCCTACATATGTCACCCTCTTATTGCGTCGGAGCCAAATAACATACAAAAGGTTGACTTAAATGGTTTCAGCTGTTGTTTATCCTGAACATTATGAAACCACTGCAGCCGTTCTGCGACGGAGACGCCTGATTTGATCTGATCATTTGATTCAAGAGGTGTTTTACAGAAGGGATGCGTCTACAAGTAGAAGAATAGTAGCTCTCCGGGTCTGGACGTAATATCCCTTGCGTTGGATCCTATTTTTTTTATTTAGAAAAAACAACACTTTTATTTCTTGTTTTCTTTAGAGCAAAGAAGGGAAGAGCCCCCTGCACATGGCAGCCATTCATGGACGCTTCACACGCTCTCAGATCCTCATCCAAAACGGTAACCAAGACGTTGTGCTCAGACCGAACTCCTTTAGAATCCTGTTTTCTGCTTTGAATGTTTGCACAAAAAAAATTGCCGTCTCACTCCGACTTGCTTTGCGTCAGGTGGGGAAATTGACTGTGTGGATAAATATGGCAATACCCCCCTCCACGTTGCTGCTAAGTATGGCCATGAACTGCTGATCAGCACTCTGATGACCAACGGAGCAGACACGGCCAGGTATAGCAGAAAACAAAGCGTATTTTTATTTTGCAGTGTTTCGTTTTTGACGTTATTGGTGTTGTTCCTGATGAATTTGATTGTTTTCCAGACGTGGGATCCATGGAATGTTCCCCTTGCACTTAGCTGTGCTGTACGGGTTTTCAGACTGTTGTCGCAAGTTACTCTCCTCAGGTTTGTGCTGTGAATGTAGTTTGTATGGTTTGATAAATGTGTGTTTAGGTGTATGCGAATAACCTCTTGAACATTCCTTCAGGTCAGCTGTATAGTATAGTTTCATCTATGAGTAAAGAGCACGTGCTCTCGGCTGGGTTTGACATCAACAACCCTGACAACTTTGGGAGGACCTGTCTACACGCTGCTGCCTCCGGAGGGTGAACGAACACAACCGTCCCGCGCGCAGGTTTTTTCTCTTGCGTTTATCTCGTCTAATAAAAATATCCTTTCACAGAAATGTTGAATGTCTGAACTTGCTCTTAAGTAGCGGTACTGACTTGAACAAGAGAGACATAATGGGAAGGTGAGTTCTGCATCGTATTGTCAGTAATTTGTTTTTGTAAATAAAGGTATATCCGAGCGTCATTGTCTGAATGAACCTGGAACGCTTTCTCCAGGACACCATTGCACTATGCGGCTGCTAATGGAAGGTACCAGTGCACTGTGGCTCTGGTGAACGCTGGCGCCGAGGTTAATGAGCAAGACCAGACTGGCTGTACTCCCCTGCACTACTCTGCTGCCTCCCAAGCTTTCAGCAGGTAAGGAGCATGTTTTTTCTCCTCAATGTTGCATTGACTTCAGCCGGGAAATGTATGAAATTAAATGTCTACGGTTTCATTGACAGACTTTTAAAAAATGGTTGCATTGTTATGCAGGATTATACTGTGCGGTGGCTATTCTCAACCAGACATGCGGCAGCTGGTTAAATGCGAGATGGAGCCAAATACAGGGAAATCCAGGAACAGGAGAACCTGAGGCGGGGATTCGGCAATAACGCTAAACACACAGCCATGGCTGCCATGACATAGTTCAGATGAAAGCTTTTTTGTGCTTTCCAAAGAGTTATATAGAAGTAGTAGTCAAAGGAGGCTGAGTAAAAATGACAGCTCTACCACTTTTATGTAATAAATCAAAGAAGGCTGTATA
This sequence comes from Orestias chungarensis, assembly GCA_032876305.1. Taxonomy (NCBI): domain Eukaryota; kingdom Metazoa; phylum Chordata; class Actinopteri; order Cyprinodontiformes; family Cyprinodontidae; genus Orestias; species Orestias chungarensis. Next base: position 8,037,198 of record JAVLVB010000779.1, on the reverse strand, counting down.
TTATTTTATTGCCATTTCATTTACTTGTCCTACATTAGGGCTAATCTTTCTCAATAAAGGCCTGTAAATCCATGGAAGTGGGAGGAAATGTCAAAGTTCAACAGTTTTGAATACACAACAACATCCTGCAGGTTTTAAAATAGCTTGCACCTAAATTAACACGAGAGTCGCAGTCCCATATTTCCTGCAGTAAGAGCCGCGATTCACAGATTGGAATCCGAAGCATTTATACACATTTATCTGTGTAGCTGTCACTATACTGACAATCTGAATTGTGTTGAAACATTGCAGCGCTGAGGAGTTGTTGACAACTAGGGCAAATTAAGCCGTCTTTCTACACCCGAGGGAGATTCCGTGCCTCTGGTTTCAGTTTTCTGCGTTCGTTCACTCAAAAGGTCGACTTTATAGGGTCTAGCCTTGTTGAGCAAATATTCACAGGACCGTTTATCGTTGCTCTTTAGAGCCGATCGTCATTTTTCTGGGAACCATCAAAATACAGAGGATGAGACGAAGGAATCGTACTTGTGAGTTTTTCCCTCGCTTTGTTTTTTTTGTCTCAACAGTCATATTTACATTTATTTGTTATGGTTATACACTGCAGCTTGGTGGTTACTGTTCTGTGCTACTTTCTCGTAACAGTTGCTTGGAGCATCTTCTGGACAACGGTGCTGATCCATCCATGGTCAACTCTAAAGGTTACAGTGCTGTTCACTATGCAGCTTACCACGGCAACAAGCAGAACCTGGAGCTGGTGGGTTTTCAGTACTGCTGTTTTCAGGGTAGCCCCATCAGAGCTTTTTTTTTGTTTTTGTTCGGTTTAACTTATAATATGATTTATTTTTTAAGTCACTCTGAGCTTTTGGGTGATGCTATGAAATTGAGTCTTAACTTTCACCCCTGCTTCTTACTTTTCCAGCTCTTGGAGATGTCCTTTAATGCACTTGGAGACATAGAGAGCAGCATTCCAGTTAGTCCTCTCCATCTTGCTGTAAGTGTCACACACACACACACCCTGGTCATTATTTGCTCGTTAATCTTGGCTTGATGCAAATCTGAGACTTGATTCGCCCTCCTCCCGCAGGCTGATCGGGGCCACTGGCAAGCCCTGCGCGTACTCACCGAGACGGCGGCCTACGTGGACATGCAGGACGCCGCTGGGCGCTCCGTGCTCTACCTAGCGGCGCAGAAAGGCTACGCACGCTGTGTGGAGGTGCTTCTAGCTCAGGGGGCGTCCTGTCTGCTCAACGACAACCATCTCATGTGGACTCCGATTCATGTTGCAGGTATTATCATCACAGAAACTAAAATCTTCCTTTTAGCAGCGTGTTTTAGTATTTTTTGTTTTTGTTTGTTTGGTTGGTTTTTAATGTCTATTTCAAATTTTTTGTTGTCTTTGGTACCCAGCTGCCAATGGTCACTCTGACTGCCTGCGCATGATGATTGAATACGGGGAGGAGGGGGATCTCATCAATGTCGCGGACAAATTTGGCCAGTGAGTTGTTGTGTATTATCTACGTCAATTTAAGACATTCATGTGAAAAAAGTTAAATATTTGTGCCTTTTTTGAAGACATAACGTATCTGTGTCTAATCTATTTTTAGTTTAATCTCTTATGAAATAATTAACCTTGCCCTATTCTTTAAACAAAACAGGAAAGGACACATTAATGACCAATGCAATATGTGGGCTTTGACTAGGCCATCTTTGTTCTTTACCCAAATCTGCTTTACTGCAGGATCAAATTCTGCCTCAGCTTTAATGTTATTTCTGGTGAGCTGCTCAGGTTTTGCTTCAGCAAAGGATCCAGAAACCATGACACTTCTACCTCTGTGCTTCATAGCTGGGGTGACGTTTTAATTGCTTGATGTCTGCTGTCAGGATAAAGTCGCTTTGATGGCCAGCCCTCGACGTTTTGGCAGTGGCTTTGAATGTCCACTACTTTGTACAACATTTTTTCAGACTGATGATTAGTTGTTTTAAAGTTTCTTTTTTTAATCCTTAAGCTTATCAAACTAATTTTATATTTAAACAAGGCCAACCTTCAACATCTGCATTTCATTTTAGTTATATTAGGTGGGAATAGATGTTAAGTATTATTGGCTAAAATATCATCATGCTAAATAGAACCTTTTTTTTTAGCTGTTTAGTGTTTTGGGATCTTGAAATTTAATATAACAAATCTCCTTATGTGAGGAAAATACACATGTTTACATAACTTTATTCACATGACTGTAAACCCTGAAAACGGTTTATCATTTCAAAAGCTAGTTTGCATATTGAACGTGCCTTTATTGTTGCTGTTTTTTGTGTGTTTCGTCATCAGAACACCTTTAATGCTCTCTGTCCTGGGAGGACACACTGACTGTGTCCACTTCCTGCTGGAGAAAGGAGCTCTGCCAGACGCACTGGACAAGAGAGGACACACAGCTTTGCACAGAGGGGTGAATTTAAAACACTTTCAACAGAATAACAACTTATTTGGCACAAAGATTAAATAGCATGATGGATGTTAGCTTTGGCAAATGGAGAATTTCTGAACGCAGCATTTGAACACAGAATAACAATATATTCGAAGATCCTACAAAAAGTTTTTCGCTTATGGCCAAGAAACGCAAATGGGGAAAAAAGGAACATGTCAATTTTATGAGTTTTACTGTAAGTTCTGAAGCAAAATTTCCATATAATATCTGCCACATATATTCAAAAGTAACTAGCGTCAAACTATTCTACCTACATATTTTAGTTTATTTTGTAACATGGGAATGGTTTGAGCAGTTTGAGGGGTTGATTGGGTGTAATCCCACATTTCAACATATGGGGGGGAAAACAAATGTGAGGCTCCATCTCACACATTATAAGACTTAAAGTATCTGCTGGTTGCATACCAGACTCCACAGTTGATCTTAAAGGATTTAGTCGATTTTTGTAGTAAAGTTTGATTAATACAACAAATCTTGAAATTGTGTTGATGATTTGTATCACTCTTTATGTTTATGTAGGCCGTGCTTGGACATGATGACTGTGTAGCAGCTCTGCTGGAGCACAAAGCTTCTCCGTTATGTCGGGATGCCCAGGGTAGGACGCCGCTGCACTATGCTGCCTCCCGAGGCCACACGAATATGCTGGCCAGTATGGTACAGGCCGCCGTTGAGACTGACCCTCAGGATAAGCTGCTGGACAACAAACAATACACCCCGATACACTGGGCTGCCTACAAAGGTCTGCTCAGTTGCCTCCGTGGAGAATCCTTAAATATTAATTTTGCGGGTGTTAAATGTTTTGCTTTTTCGTTGTCTGTTTTTAGGGCATGAAGACTGTTTGGAGGTTTTACTTGAATTTAAAACATTTATCCATGAAGAGGGAAACCCTTTTACTCCCCTGCACTGTGCTTTGTGAGTATTACCGTTTCATTTAATCATCTAGTGTCAGCGTTCATTGCTGTCAAATAATGAGTTGCGTTTAAAAAGCAAGTCTATTTATGTGTTTCATAAAATAAAACGTTGCTTTTAGGATGAACGGCCACAGCGGCACTGCAGAAAGGCTGCTAGAGTCTGCCAGGGTCCACGTGATTAACACCAGAGACGCCAAAAGAAGGTAGGAGTGCTGACTTGTGATGTGGACGGAGGTGCTTAGTTGTGACATGAAACGCTGCTTCTTACTTTATTCCATGATCTTTGGAATTAATTTAGCTGTTTCTGCATGTTTCTGCAGAACCCCCCTGCATGCAGCTGCTTTTGCTGAGGATGTTGCAGGGCTTCAGCTGGTGCTCCGCCATGGGGCGGAGATCAACGCCGTGGACACGAGTGGACGCTCTGCTCTGATGGTGGCTGCTGACAGAGGACTCAGCGGCACCGTGGGTACGTCTCAAAGCCTGGTTCTCTGAACAAATGCCCTGTTTGTTCGCAAAAGAAAGCTTTAATATTTAGGGTGAGTGTTGTCAGTGTTGCTCCGAAAGAAAAACATGCGTTTAAAAAGAGTATAAAAACAGAATCTACCTGTAAATTGATTTATATTTACCAACTGGAAGCATTGTTAGTGAGATCCACATTATTACATGGAACTATAACATAATTTGGCTTTTAAACTAAGTCTTTACAATCCAATGTCAGCTGAAAACAGAAGAAACGTTGGTTAAACTGGTTAAAGCACAAAAAGAAAAGCACGTCTGTCACAAATATGGATTATTATAGTCTTTGTTTTCAGTTATTTAATTTGCAACTTTAGTTTGTATTAATAAGACATAAACTGTCGTCCAGAAGACCTAAAAAGAAACCTCGGCCTTCATTATTCAGCCGTATAAAAATCCTTTTCCCACCAGTTATTCTGCAGTTTTAACAGATTGTTATGCCTGTCTTAACTGGTGTGATAAATGTTTGTTTTTTGTCGATGCTCAGCCATCCTCCTCCATCGCGCCAAGGCCGACCTGACGCTGCTGGATGAGAACAGGAACACTGCCCTGCACCTGGCCTGCAACAAGGTACACACTGTTATCTGTATCATCTTGTAGTTCAAACTCTTACTAGCAGCATTAGCGTATTGCTAATGTTAAAACTAGTCAATCAAATACTGTTTTAAGGTACTTTTTCCTGTCGATAGATGATGATTCCACACGCTTTTTTTAGTGTTTGATGTATAGTTATTTGATGTTTGTTTTTTCAGGCCCATGAGATGTGCGCTCTGCTGATTCTGGGAGAGATCCACAATCCCACGCTCATAAATGCCACCAACAGTGCTCTGCAAATGTAAGCACTTACAAACTGATTTTTGTCAAGTAAATCATAATTTACAGTTTTAAGAATGACTACAGCTAGAATAAAACCTTGTTTTCGAGATTTAATTCTGACTAAAAGATGTTTTTGAGTCCTGTGCAGAAGAAAGATCCCATCACGAAGCCTCCTTGATGGCGTACAGTTGTCATCTACCCAAATCTCAGGATTTTTTACAGTAGTTACATTTATGAGACATCTTCACTCACCAACGTTTGTTTGTGTACACTTTTGTTATACAGTCTGTAAACCACATAGTTTTATTATTCTGTATTCTAATAACACCTACATATTCACAATGAAATGTCATAATGCCATAATGATTTGTTTTTTTATATTTTAAATGCTTCATGTTGGTGTGTTGGAATAATTGTTCACCGTAACGTTTTGATTCTTTTGATATAAATGCCTTTTTAAAGGGAAGTTTTCTTGTTCATGTATTTGTTTTCTCTTGTGCAGGCCGCTCCATCTTGCAGCTCGTAATGGTTTGGCCACGGTGGTGCAGGCGCTGCTGAGTAGAGGAGCTACGGTGCTGGCTGTGGATGAGGAAGGTGAGAAACGTCAGACCAGTCTAGGGTTCAGGCCTTCCTATTCCCAGTGTATTATTATTCTGGTTAATTTAAAGACAAAAGAACATAACATCTTTATGAGCCTCTGAGGATGTGTACATTATGTGGCAAGTAATGCATCGTAGTGTCTTTATGTAGTTGTACATTTGTAGTCTGAAAGATTAAAAGATCAAACCAACTCCAAATGTGGATATTTGAGCATTTGTATAAAAACAATTAGGTTAGCTTCAGAGAAGGGCAAGTTTATTGTCTCTTTTATTACTGTTTTTATTTCGGCCATTAATTACTTAACTAGTTGTTACATCTTGCTGTAGCTGCTGTGTTCAGCAGCTTCCTACCGCTGCTATTACAGGTCAAAGGTCAGCAGCGGCACGTTTTTGTCACAGGCATCATTTGTTTCCTTAATAATTTAAGATATTTGGGGGGGTTGTTTTCAATGACACTGGGATAAATAATATAATTTGTCTAGTTAGATGTTTATGTAGTGTAATAATTTTATCGTTACATTTTTTGATTCTATCCTGATAAGTATTACAAGGATAAACAAGAATACTGCTATTGATAAATATACAGATTTAAAGTTGGCTTCTTTAGGAAACCACTTACATTAAGAAGAGTAGATTGTATCACTAAACTGCACAAAAGTAATCACATTTTCAACATGTTTTGGGAGTTTTAAAACATCATTTATCTTAATTCATCAAGAATTCACCACAATAAACAATAACATAACACCCACCTGTAGTTGGGACTTACACCATCTCACCTCAACTGGTTATTTTATTAGAACCAGCCAAGAATCGGCTTTTCTTCCAGCTCTGGTTAGTTCCTCCAACCACATTGGTGGATAAACGTTTGCGTATAGTTATCCTGGATGGAAACATTTTTACGAAAATACCCCAGAAATGACTCACAGGTAAATCTTCTGTTATTTAGGCCACACCCCGGCTCTGGCCTGTGCCCCCAACAAGGACGTGGCTGACTGCCTGGCTCTGATCCTATCTACCATGAAGCCTTTCCCTCAGCGGGACCCTTCCTCCTGCTCCTCCTCCCCGCCCACCGTTTCCTCCTCCGCGGGTCTCAACTTGCTAAAGCACTGCGGCATCACCGCCGCCTGCTCCCCTTTGCCCAGCAACGGCCTCCACAACGGCTACGTCAAAGACCGCCACGGTGCCCCGGTCGGCCTGGACGGGTGTCTGTCTGAGTGAGGTGGCGCAACTTTCCCCCTCTGCGCTCAGCCAGCTGCTATCGACGTCATCACCACCAGGGGGGGCGACTACCTTAACATGGTCGCGAGGACCAGAAGAGCACCCACCCACATGTCTGTTTTCTCTGTACGTGCGTGTTCGTGTGTCTGTGCGTGAGTGTTTGGTCTTCTCTTGAGGTGCAGTCAAACCTATTATGCAATTAGATCCCATTCCTCCATCTCCTGGTAGTGCTTAATGCAAAGAGGCGGGTCGCTCTACGAGGTCACCAATGTGAGGCATTCATGGTAAACTAGCAATCCGGCCATCTCTAAATTATCTAACCCTTTAAAAAGAAACCTGCTGACGTCGTGATATAAGCCAACCCTTCCGAGCACGGTGGTATCAAACGTCCTTTCCTCCATATCACTCAGCAGAGACGTCATATCATATTTAACCTGTGCGGTGACCTTGTAGAGGATCAGAAAGCCTTCCCAAAAGAATGATCAAAGAAGTATTTTAATTTTTATTTTTTATGTTTGTTAGCTTAGATTTTTTTATGAAGGAGCCACACAAGGGAAAGTCAAAAGTTTTTCTGCTTAAGAGTGCAATGCTTTTTGTACTACAGTACAATCTGATATTTGGGACAAAAAAAAGAAGAAAAGGGTTGTAAAGTTGTTAAAACCTTAGATTACTCTAAAACCTATGGCCTAGTATTGGTTGGCATTTTCAAGATGATTTGGTAAAAGCTGCTGAATTTGTTAGCTCGCGTCTCCTTCCAGGAGGAGAGCCGTTCGATAGATCTCGGGTCAGCACTGCAACATCCCCTCCCCCCGGCGAGTTCTGAGTGCTGACCCTGGCCTCTTTTTTTTCCTTTTTAAAGATGCTAAATAAGTGTTTGTTAAGCTAGAATGTTTCTAAAGCATATAAGTTGTGACCAAAGTTGATCAACACTACTACGGCTATAAATTATTTATTTGAGATGAACTGTACTGTATAGAGAAAGACAATAGATCTCGATATACCTCGTCAACTCGTTTAGCAGCTGCTTCATCTTCACCCAGGGTCCGTAGGCCTAACGTTCTCTTCCTTTTTCTTTAGTTTTTTTGTTTCGTAGGACATAGAGAACTGCTGTAGGATAGTGACTGACTGAGGCCTTGTTTATTTGTAGATGAAGGCTTTACTAGTAATATCTGCCAACAACACCTCATCGAAGCATCTTATATCTTCTGAGCACATAAAATGAACAAGCCATTTCAATTTATTTCCCATCTCTTTTAACAGTGTTTTTCCCAGAGAAGATTTCACAACTTGAATGGCCTGATTACCGAAAGAGAGCAATCAGTGTTGTTTTTTTTTTTTTTTTTTAGGCACTAATGATGTTTTCCTCTTTTTTTTTTTTTTTTTTTGGGGGGGCGCGTGTCTTTTTAAATTTGGGAGCTGACCATTGATGTTTGAATCTCTCGCTAACTTGAGAATTTCGTGGAGCTGGCGAATTTGTCTTAAGAATCCACATCGCAGCTTCTTAATGGGGAACTGATGCGTTTAAGCTTATTGTTTCTTTTAATATTGGGCGTTTTTCAAGCAATATTTTGTTTTGTTTTTTGCCTTTTTTGTTGAGCGTTATTAAATAGACAATCACTGTCACAAGGGCTTTTGTTTCCCTAGAATGTGTTTTCATTTTGTTTTAATTTATCTAAAGACTAAACGAATGGCTCTGCGTGCCGGGCATTTTGCTGTCAGTGTCAACTTAAATGCACTGGATTGCCTTTGAGGCATCTCAAGAAAATGCCTTTTGACCCATGCCTTCTACGACGTTTTCGTTTCAGTTGGATTGCTTGGGGGCAGATCGCAACGAGCCCCCCCGAGGCGGATTATGTTGGCGCTTGTTCTATGGCAGCGGCGTTTAACCACAGCTACACAATCTTTATCTAACGGGAGTTTTTAAATGGCGAATTAAATAAAACGCTTGGCTTATCTTTACATTCTGGCATTGTTGGTTGAACAGGGAAGATTGCGTCCCTGTAGGAAACAAGTGGAGCTAAGGAGAGAAGAAGAAATGTCTCTGCTTAGGCCGATCCCTGTCTTAGATTTCAGGAATAGCAGAAATCCAAATATGTGCTTTTATTTGTCTTAATTTTGTTGTCTCCTCATCCCATTTTTCTGGTATTAAGCATACTAAAGATGATTGTATCAGACCACTAGAGCTGTTGGTGATCCTAGATGTTTTATCTATGCTATTTAGTTGTGTTGAACCGTCTGACAGTGGTTAGCTTACATTGAGTCAGACTTGGTGTGATAACTTCATATCCACTGGTATTGAAGTGGCACAATTGCACACGTTAGTTCGACTGGATTTAAGAGAAGAGGACCTAGACGAGACTTTGTTGTTGGACATACTTTGCAAAGGAGAAACAAAATTGCTTTCACAGTGATGTGTTAAAAACTTGACTGTCTTTCTCAACTGACAAATATTCTTTTTTTTTTTTAAGAGCAGCAATCTCTCAATGGGTTAGAGATGTAGATTTCTACTTTATTCGGCATGACTAGCTGACCGAAACACAAACATCTGTGAACCCCAGCCTTTGTTCGCCTGTTAGGAAGGTGATATTAGTTTGGGCTTTTCCCCCAAACTGGTTCCAGTTGTAAAAATCTTGCTGGTTCTTGCTTTGCGGTAATTCTTTAAAACATATGATTTGGTGTGTTTTGACTATAATAATAATACAAAATATAAGACAAAATAAGAAAAAGAAACCCATTGATTCAATATTAAAACACCAACTCGCTCTCAATTTGTTTTTATAGTTAATGTTAATATTCAGATTTGGTATTTAATAGAGCCAAGTTTATAGATTATATGTTGACTTTAGGAAATCATTTCTATTTCCAGCTAAGATATCAAAACACTTTCAGTCTTATCATTAGTTGACATCAGGAAAGTCTCTAATCGCCGTTTCTCGTCGGCGTTACCGGTGATGGTCTAACAGATCACTTGAATTAGAAGTGACGATTGGATACATTCTAGGTTGAATACTGGAAGCACTTTGGTGGAAAATCCCTACTAGCAGTGAGGGGTGCTTACATACTTTTGCTGTTCTTCTCAGGATTCCTGCTAAAGCAGCAGGTCAAGTTTCTTAATTCAATCAGATCTTTTATGTCTAAAGTTTTGTTTGTTTTTTTCTGGTTTTTTTTCCTAAGATGGGATGTTCCAAAATTCAATAAAAAAAACTGTAATCCTACAGCACTTAATTGCGTTGTCAAGCACGCACTTTAGTACATTCAGGTTCTAAGTGTGCAAAGTGGAGCAGATGTAATGTATGTACCGATGTTTACATGCATGTGTTGCTGCTGAATACAGGAAATGTAAATGATGAAATTGAAGAATAATCAAAAGGCTGCAACTAAATTGTACTACAACAAAGCATTATTTTAATATATATTGGGTGTGGTTTTTTTATTTTATTTTTTGAAGCACTTGGGAAGAGATAACACAGGTCAGCGGACTCTGTCCCCCATCACCCAGCCTACTGTTAACCATGCAGACTTTGGCCTAAGTCCTGTAAAGTCGGTTGAGAGATTAAACCCACACCTCAGGCAGGCTTCACTAGCGGCTCTCCGTGTCCTCTGCCATCTGTAGGTGCTGTCAGGCCAGCCTGGTTCTGGGCAGGGACTTTTATTTGGTTTTTTTGTGATGTCCTTAACTGTGTAGTAAATGGAGTCATTGATTTCTGCGATGACACTTGACGTAATCTTTTTTTTTTTTTTTTTGTATTATAGTATTCTTGTATGCGCTTTTTTTATTTTATTTAAATTTTTTTGCATACCAGTGATTGTGCATGAAGCTGCGTCACACTTGTGATATAGCTACTATTAAAACAAATAATAAAACGCAGCATATTATACAATATATTTGGGGGTCAGAAACGGAAAGCAATGAAAGGTCCAATTGTAGCAATAGCATGTGCGTGCGTGCGTGTGTGTGTGTGCGTGTTTGTAAAAGTGTGCAACACAAATATTGCACTGCCATCCATTTTTAGGCCAATTCAGCAAATCATAGCATCAATGCCAATGGAAGATTCAAATGCGGGTTAGATGTCATATTTTATCACAAATGAGGCCTGTTTGCCAACACGTGTTTGGATGGAGAGGGAGAGACTAGGCCTCTCTTGTTAAGCAGCAATGGATTTATGCATATGTTCAAGCAGTTTACAGTCTGACCATCAAATTCTGAGCCATGAATTTACTGACTGAAATGAATGTAGGGTCAGTTCAGAGCACGACAGTTTCCCTTCTCCCGACTTTAAACTGTTGCTCTTCATTTGTCTTGCGTAGATATTGATATACAGGTAGCATGTAGAAATATAACTCTCTACTTATTCTAATGTATGTGTAGTAGTCTTCCTGCTTTCAAGGTCTGGATATGTTTTAGCCCCACCCTCCAAAACCCCATCTGCCCTCGTTTAGGCATTTGTAGTTGCGTAATACCGTTGTGTAGAATGACGCCTAAAAACATAAAGGATACAAGCATAGAGGAATCTATTAACGGTCATCCATTCCATTGAGATTGCCTTACAGTACAGTGAAATAAGACAGACAAAAAAGAGGTCTACAGTAGATATGACGACACATACTCATAAATAGCCTATATTTGACAAAATGCACCTAAGCTACACCCATTTAGTGCCATAGAAACCTTGATTTGCCTTTAGAAATGAACCACATTTACTCGGTCAGTAACCTATTCAGACGTAGTCAGGATTCTTACAGTTTTGTGTTCAGAGCCGCATGTCTCGAAGCCAGTTATGTTACGCAAGAGAAAGCTAAATAAACGCGTGCATGAGAAACTACTGCTTAAAATACGAGTATTCTGTTCAAGTTTGATGTTGGTATAAATCTATTTTATAATTGGACTTTTTTTTCCCAGACTTATATAGTTAGTCCCTTTAGTATTGAAAAAGCAATCCATTGTTCGTGTGTTTAACAAGTTGGTTTTTATTGTGTTACAAAGGAGAAAGAAAAAAAGTTGATGTCCAAACAAACAAACAAAAAAAAAAAAGCATAGTATATACAATATCGAATTGATTTGCCTCAATGGATGTCTTGGTTTTTACTTGAAGTATATGGCAATTTTCAATTCAACCCTGATCCACTGTTGAGCCTTTTGCCTTAAAAGCTATAACAGAAAATAAAAAAACCTGGCAGCACCCGAGACATTTAATCTCACGTGGAGTTATGCTACTTGCTTTGACTGCTAACTAAAATAAAATTGGCTACGTTTAGGTCCGGCAGACGCCACGGATTGTCGAGAAGCACACTGATAAATTTAGGTAGCACATAGCTCTGGGTCGCCATGGAACAGAGATTGTTCTGATGGGGGTCGGGATTTTGCCATATTTTCCACTGTGAATGAATGAATGAATTCAGAATTCACTTGTTAACACAATCAAACCATGGCTTCTCTGTTATTCAGAGCCAAGTGACACTGGGAATTGACTTGTTGTACCTCAAAAAAAAAAAAGAAGAAAATAAGACAGGAAGGATGCTTGTACAGCTATGCTAACAGAGTTAAAAAAAAGAAGAAAAAAAACCTTGTACGTCCATCTTGTGGGTTGTGTGATTCTGCTTAAACCAGCCTAAACCAGATGATCCAGCGCGGAAGTGTTTGATCAGCGTTGGCGGATGTCTCATGTTTCCTACCTTGCGAAGCAGCATCCGGCTGCACCTTGTACTTTTTATTGGACCTGCAGTTTTACCTCATCGGTGATCTTTTGTGTGATGATGCTGACATTGATTGTGTGCTGTTTCGTCCACCCCCATGTAGATTACTCTAAAGTAATATAGTGTTTAGCGTGTTTGTGACTTTAAAACAAAGCTATGTCATGTCCTCTTTTTTTTCTTTCTGATAACTAAAGCGCATGCTTATCGTTTAAACATGTCTCCCTCCATTACAATTAACAGAGGAGTCTGTTATTTGGTGCAAGACAGAGTAAAAGGGTCCAGTTAATTATCAGCTTGGATATTAAAGGTAGCTATAAAACTTTACCTCTGTAAGTCAAAACAATACAACTTCAGGGAATGGCCACCTTGCCAGCCTGAACAGCTGGTTGTTCATTCCCTCTACCCCACATATAGGACCTGTGTAATACCAAGCACAGAGGTGGCACGGTGCCTTTTATTTGTTACTACCGAAAGGTACGGTCTTCCATTTGTATTTCCCACAAGCCTTACAATGGGGGGAAGAAAAACACTGAACATGCATGGTGACAGAACTGAACTCCCTCAGCATTCTCATTTAAAGGGCATATATCATTTTTATTGCTTTTTTTTTGTTGTCATTCCTTCCCAATTAGTGTTGAAGCTTGTAGCTTGCAATAATAATAATGTCTTAACTGGGGGGGGGGGGAGCAAGCACAAGGCAGCCCAAACTTTTCAAGCTACTCCTTGAAAGTCAAACTGGCATTAATACATAATATTATGTCCACTCAAGACAAAAATTGTGACGCAGAAGGCTTCGGCTCGACTTTGTTTCAATAAACCAATTTATCCACTTTGGATAAGGAAGTAGGAAGAGAGGTTTTGTGAGAATGCTAGCTTGAAGGCTTAACATCACTGCTGTTAAAAACTGCCTTTTAGCATTGTCCTGTTTTCTTATGATTCAACACAATGGTGATTAAAAAGAAACTTTAAACGGAGACACTAGAATTTTAGTCTGCTTTATATTTGACTGGCATTTTTACTCTGATATGAGTCTGCAAGTCTCATTTTCTTAAACATAATAGGTCATTGTTTTGCTGTATTGTGTGGATTTAATTACACCGCAATAATGCAGCTGTTTAATCATTACTCAAAGGACATCGTATTACAAGCACTCAAACTCTAGACGTATATTTATTTCCCCCACTGTAGGTATGGCCTTAGAACTTCACCAAAAAAAGTGAATTTAACATAAAAGAAAACTGTAACTTAGTCAGATATGCGCCAGTCGTCCTGTAACCCTGCAAAGAAAACAGTGTGACACTAAGACAAAAGATGAGTTTCAAGATTACAGTTGAAGGAGTATTGTTTAGAAAGTGGCTACACAGTTGTTGCTGTTAAAAAGTCGCCTTTAAAATGACTCGTCTGCTTAACAAAAAAAACAACAAGACAGTGTTTTTTTTGTGTTTTTTTTTTTTACTCTAAACATGATATTTGCCCTTTAAATTGTGTTCAAATTAAAAGCAAAAGCCTAAACTACTGCCTCTAGATTAGCCTGGATTTCTCCACACATTTCCTGTGAGCATTAGGGTTGCCGAATAAAATTCCACATTGTTGATGCAATGTCTCGTTTTGGCACATCAAACGGTGACCTAATGATCGGTAGATTGAAAGCACAAATCCAAAGAAGGCACCTCGGAGCTCGGAGGGCTCTCCGAACCACAAGAAGCAAAACAGACCAAATTTAGGCCAATGATGTGAGGAAGGGGAAGATGAAAATAATAACAAAAAAAGAACCTTTCTATGTTAAACGCAGGAACCTTGACGTTTGATTATTAGAAACACAATAACTGTAGAGAGACCGCTGTCTGAAATTCCAGAGCTGCTCCTGATTATTCATGTATGATTAGTAACTTCACGGTGCGAGCCCAAGTCATCATCGAATTTTCGGGCGATCCGTTTGTTGTGACTGTGTTGCGAATTGATTGTGGAGATAGTGTTGTGTTATTTAGGGTAGACTGAAACTAGAAGTAGGATTTTTGCAGTTGTAGCTGTGTGCAGTGTTAATAAAGGCGTGATCATATACTAGAAGTGACGTAACATTTTGTTGTCTTACCGCGACTTTAAGGCATGAAAAATCTTCTGTCGAGCTGACCTCGTTCGAAAATAGATATAAGTGCAATAACCTTTTGTTTAGCATCGCTTCCTCGATTGAGAACAAAAAAAGATAATTATGATCACTTCTCTTTTTTTTTTTTTTTTTTGTGAAAAAAATAAAGAAATGAAAAAAACACCAAAAGTCACTGACCTGTAGCAAATGAAGGATTTCGGTGGTCCTCTTGTTTGTATTCAGAGAGGTGGCATTTAAAAGTGAAGTGTGTTTGAGATTCTGTTCTTAAAAACTGTGATTTAAAAGCGAAAGTGTAAAAGCTGCCTGCTCAAACAGGGGACCGTGCACAGGGTTGGGGGGGGGGTTGAATAGTTGCTTGTATAATTGATGAACTTTTGACGGTAATATTTGGACTAGACACGTTCCTTTGCATGTGTACGTGTGTTTATATGCATCTATTCCTCCTCCTTTAGTAGTTTTTCTTAAGAATATTTAGACCCTCTTGTCAGTGACAAGAGAGTAGGGGGGGGGAAAAAAAGGAAATCTAAAATGCCTTATATTGTATTCAATGGTAAGGATTAAGGTGCCCCTCCCTTTTTGGTGTGTAGCCTAAAGCTTGTGCAGTGAAACCCGCAAGATTTCTACCTGCTGCATACCCTGTGTGTTTTCAGAGTTGGTGATTATGGCTTTAGAGAAACATTCCCCCTTGAAAGTGCCGTTTGATATCACCAGCAGGAGATTGGGTTGAGGGGGGGGGGGTGCGTTTACACGAAGGAAAATTGATGTTCGAAACGATTCGCAGCGTTTCACTGTGGAAACGAATGAAACCAAGTATTTTGCACAGGTGAAATGAGACGACGGTCTTCTGATGGAGCACCTTATTGAATTGCTCGCTCTGTGAGTCCATCGTAGGAGCGGTCTCTTATCGATCTTGATTACTCTAAAGCAGAGCCATATCAGAAAGTTTCCCCCAGTAGAAGCCCCCCATGAATGTCCTTTTTTTTTTTTTTTAGGTAGGATGTACATTGCATGAATGTTTTGTGATATTTTAGCAGTAGTATTTCGTAGTCCCTTTTATTTTATTTTCCTTTTCTTTAGTTTTGTCTGCTTTCACTGAAGATTTTGCAACTCATGAGCTTTTAACAGTACTCTATTAACTGGACTTTAAGCAGGTGTCGATCTGCTGCAAAGGCAGCCTTAATTTATTTCAGATTTTGAAAATAATTGAAACAGCAGCCACTTGTTTTAATGCCGAGTGGCTTATCTGGGAAATAAAAACATTTTTTTTAAAAAGGAGCCTTTAAACGTGGAAGGACTCTGAATCAGGGCATGTGATGAATTACAATCAAATTATGGCAACAATGCACCTTCACAAGCATAGGAGGAGGAAAAAAAAGTTGGCTTGTCCACCTGACATTCCAAATTTGAATATTTATTTTCTTCCACGGTCCTGTCTTTTATTTTTGTGTATATATATATATATATATATATATATATATATATATATATATATATATAATTTTTAATTTTTAGCTTTGCTGGTGGACACGTGCGTCAACGACAGGGTCCCTCTTTAGCATAACGCTGATTACCTCATTTACAAGTCTGCAAATATACTATTCTACTGTGTGTAAAAGAGTTGATGGCGTCACCAGCAGCACGGGCTCCAGACCTGTGATGACAACTGGACCAATGAATTTACTCCGCTCACATTAGCCAGTTTTAGATGAACGACCTGTCTAGAAACAATGCAGTTGAATACATAATTGAACTGTTTTTCTTTTCTTTTTTTGAACAGGCCAAACGGCCATCTAAGATTTACTCCTGTTAAAATCATTACAGCTGTTAATCCAGTCAACATCAGGAGCAGTCAGTAGAGGTGCATCTAAACAAAATTAGAAAATCAACATCCGGTTTATTTATTTCAGTAGTTCCTTTCATAAAGTGAAACTCAAAGATCAATTACTCCCAGAGTTAGTAATTGAACCCTGTTAACCTTGATTATCAAGGCATTCCGCTGTTAAAAAACCCCCCAAAAAATCGGTTTTATTACACAAAATATTACAATATATGCTTTCAATATTTTGTGGGGACTGATTTTGCATTAATTACCGCAGATACTGGTACTTTTGCAGGTGCCAAGTTCTGCTAGAAATCAAATCGGCCTTATTATGATTCTCATCAGTAGAAGTAAGCATAAAGTAAAGTTTCCGTAGTAGATGCTAAATATATATATTTTTTTAAAACAGCAGTACCACCCATACCTCCCCTAAATCTGACAGTGTAAATAGTCATGCTTTATTTTGCAAATTTAATTCAAAATTTAATTCAGTCTGAATAGAAAATGTTGGACGACTGAGCAACACTCCAGTCTTTTCCCCTTTACCTTGGTAAGATGCTTTTGGCATTATCTCTAATGCATGCGTGGGTTAACACACTAAATGCAGTCATCGTAGCCTGTGTGCTGGATCTGATCAGATCTGTACCCACTTTGGGAATCCATCCTGAGCTTTTACATCTTTGAATGTTTTTTTCTTCCACTCAACTTTACATGAACATCCATCTTGGTTAGAAGTGACAGTGCGGCTATTTCCTGATCAACTGAATATTTATTGGCTGTAGGGCAAAAACTGAGGAGCTAAGACAACTTTTTCAATTGAACTACTGAAATAAGTTTAGATTTCAATTTTACGACATTCGATGCACCCAAACTACCAGATCAATTGGAGAAAAAATAAACAAATGTACAAATTAAAAGTAACAGCTCTTAACATTGACTGGCAGGGCAGCTGGTGATGCTGACCATCATGGTTCAATAAACCCGGTGTATCACGATTAATCATGTAAACCTAGCAATGCTCGCTGTTTTGTTTCTTTGTAGCATTACTCCTACCTCCTTGTTTTGCAACGTTGAGTATCGTTCGTCTCCCCAACTGTCCTGGCTTTCGGCAGGTCGGTCCACAGTACGGGAATACAGATTTATCATGAGCAATTGTATACTTTTACATAAAGTGTGCTTGGATGTACATGTCTACTTGACGTTCAAAAAATAATAATATTTATGAGAAGCATTTATATGACAAAATACCACTGGAATGTGAAGCCAGACAGTTGTGATGCAGATTATGATAGTCTCTCCCCTTTAACATTCAGTGGTGAGTGGTCACAGGAACCATCTTTAATAAAATAAATAATTACATTTCCTATTTTATTTTTATTTTTTCCTGTGTACGCTTTTCGAGCCCTATAGGAGGAGATACTTTAACGTTTACAGCTTCGTTTAGGCTCATGCAGTTGTACTGATAGCACAGGTAGTCACGAAGAGGATGGATAGGTGGATTTGTGAATATTGTGTTTTGTTTTTTGGGGGGTGGATGTGTCCCTCACGCTAGTATGCCTTTTAATCCATCTCTCCACTCAACCAAATTCTTGCTATATAGGCGTCTGTCTCTCTTCACTGCCCATTCATTGTACATCAGGTTTTAGCTTATAAGGGGTACAGGACAAGGTGAACGGTTTGAGGTTTTTTGAGCAGGGTCCTCCTCACCAAACACAACACCCCCCCCTACCCCACACCTAAAAATGTAGATACAAGTACAGGACCAGCT
>JAVLVB010000779.1:8005292-8019167 GCA_032876305.1 Orestias chungarensis | reverse complement strand
CCCCCCACAAACCCATCATCTCGCCTGAAACCTCAAGCCATTCATTTTTCTGTTTGGTTTCTTCAACAATGCAATCCTGAAAGCACTTTGCCTTGTTATTCCTTTGTGTGAACATGTGAATGATGATTTGTTACAGAAATGTTAAATATGTAAAAGATCATTCACTGTTTTTGGAAAAACCTGCATCTGTCTTTCTGACGTTAAAAGAAAAAAAACAAAAACAGTTTAGTGACATTAAACCTGAATCTATTTTATAAAATGTTTGCTGCAGCCAATTGGTCTTGTCATTCAGTATTGTGGCTTAGGGTTGTTTGTGTTCAATAAAGTGCTATTGCTAAATATTTCCTGTGTTGTGGTTTGTTTGTTCTTCTTTTGTTTAGACTTTCACTGTTTACATAATTTTCTTTGAATTTTGCTTTGCAGGGAAGGATCCTATGCTCTTACTGCAAATAGTTTGCATGTCTCCCCAGGATTCTCTCTGGGTACTCCAGCATTCTCCCACAATCCAAACATACCACTGTTTGGTTATTTGGCTTCTAAAATTCTCATTAGGTGTTTGTATTTAGACTATTTTTTATTTTCATAGTAAAGGTCTACTTAAACCTGAAGAGTGGCTATCGGGTCAAACGTTTGACTACAAATCTTTATAAGTAATTGAGTTGGTATGATTTTGATCATTGTTTTGACTGCTGAAACTTAAGGTCACAATCTGATGCTTTCACATTCCCACTGCAGCATTTTTTTTTTTCCTAGGCAGCACGATTTATGGTTTTGACAACAAGAATCAACAGCAGACCAGAGGCATCATGATTATTGACTATTGGTGAGATTAATGCTTTTACATTTTTAGTTCAATGCCAAAATTTAACTGGACGCACGGGTTGGAAAAAGTTTGGTACTCACATGAGTCCCCAGACTATTTTCCCTAAAATGTTGGGAATATTTAAAATGTTAAGATTTTTTTTAGGCACATATGAGCCAAATTAATATTAAGTTATATGTCTGGAAATTCCAATGGTTGGTTTTAATTTGCAAGTTGAAGAGTTTAAGCTTACTCAGGTTAATAGATGCATTGTTAAATATTCAAAATTTAGATTTAAACTAAGATCCAACCTGTAATATGTTGCAATTATATTACTATCCTATTTAGTTTACAAAGAAACAAATGGCAAACCAACCTGAATTGGCAAAAATTATTGTATTACTGAATCCAATTTTTATTCTTAGTACATTTTTCCATGTTTAATTTTTGAAACACACCTTACTACCAGATTTAGAAAGTCAGAAAGTTTCCTCATTGGTATTGATTGCTCGTGTTTCATTACATTTACCCCAGAAATGTGATGTAGGAGTTTATAAAATGATATTTTTTCATAATTTAAACCCAGCTGAAATGCATTCCCTAAGTTTGTATAGGGCTGGATGTAAACACTGATTTCACCATAATTAATAGGAAAACCATTGGTTTTCCAGCTTTCAACGCAAAGCAAAGTTACATTAGGTGTCCGTCTAATTTTGAGGTACAACATCTAACCTACATAAATGCAGCGTATGATTCAGAAAAGTTACATTTTTGGCAATTGAATCCATCTTTAATTAAATTCAATTTTGAGTAAACACTATTAAACCAGTTCTGTGTCTTTAAAATGAAGAAATTAAGTGCACAGAATCAGCTCCTCCTGAATTATTGCACCCCAAACCAAGGGAAAACATTAACAGAAGGATTTAATCTAACATTAATAGTTCACTGGTGTAACTCCCCTTATTCTGGCTCCTGTTTTTAATTTGTTCTTCCTCCTGTTATTCCATTTCCTCAACCTCTGCTTGCTGGCTGTGGATCCCTTCCTTCCTTTTTACTGTCCGTCACAAAACCCAGTGTTATTTTGGGAGAGAGAGAGAGAGAAAAAACAAACTCAATCACCCCTCCTTCATTAATGTATATCACCTTTTGTTGTTCATTTTTAATATTATCTTGACTTCTCTGAGATTGTTTTAGCCTTTTTTGTTGGCTTGAATTGTTGTAATCAAAGCTACCATAACCCAGACCTGCAGTTATATCATTCAACCATGAAAGTATCCTTACCATTGTGAACCCTTCGTTTGTCTACATATAACAACACACAAAGTATAGTTTCTTAGAGATCTTCCCAAAAATGTCAATTTAAAAAACAAGAAAATAATGAACTGTATATTTAACCAATTTTAAATCTTTCCACTGCTTAATTTAAATGGTACATAAAGAACTAAATATATTTTCTCCCACAGAAGTATAGCAATACTCTTCTGTTCAGTTATTTTTCTTACTTTATTTCGGATTCTGAATAGAAACGAGTAACGTGGTGACGTCATCGCGTTTTCGGCTGTCTGCGTCAACTCTAGAGCGTAAGATGTAGCAGGACGCGGCTAGCAAGGAGCTAGTGGCGGCACGACGTCCGAAATACTCCAAACTCCTGATAAAACACAGCTTTACTTAATGTCGGAGTAAGTATGTCCCTCATTATCGTGGTCACCTTCAACTTCGTTGTCTGTAAACGGCTGTTTGTCTGTGTCTTTTCCCCAAAATTAGCACAGGTTGCTTAGCTGGAAGGCTAACATCGTATTCGCTGATGATGCTAGCTAGTTAGCCGACGTTCAGATTCACATCATGACGTCCGTTTTTCTCTCTAATCTCACCTCAACAATTTTTTTAAAGTTCTGTTTTTCTCCAACAAAGCCATTTTAAGGCAGTATAAACACCCCTCGTGAATTATCTATTGTTTTAATTACACAAACCAGCCACGTAGATGAACACCAGCATCGGCGCTTTGCTGAACTTGTGCAAAGCGCGCTGAGTAGAGAAGGTGGCAGAAAACCTGTAAACTGGCCAGAATCTGCGTGGTGTTTCCAAACTGGGTCAGTCAGCAGTAAACTGGGTCAGTACTGAACAAGATGTTGGGTTGGGGGTTGTCCTTGAGAAGATGCACATATGCTTATACCTCTGGTTTAAGGCTGCTGTGTGAAAACAACCATCTATTTTTCTAGCTCCTATCTAACAGGTTACTTATACAATAAATCATATATGTTACAGATTAGGAATACCTAGCAGGTTTAAAATATATATATTTGGTTAGAGAACATATCCACTGAACATAATTTCCTCGCTGTTCATGTTTCCAGGTTCAGATATTTAGATTTTCAATAAATATGACCAGAGTAAATCTTAAAATAATTAAAGAGAAAGCAGTTTTTAATTTAAACTTTTGTCTATTAAGTG
This sequence comes from Orestias chungarensis, assembly GCA_032876305.1. Taxonomy (NCBI): domain Eukaryota; kingdom Metazoa; phylum Chordata; class Actinopteri; order Cyprinodontiformes; family Cyprinodontidae; genus Orestias; species Orestias chungarensis. The sequence goes on along the minus strand of JAVLVB010000779.1, from coordinate 8,015,914 downwards.
ATGAAAGCACTCCAAACCAGCGTGGCTAGATGTTCGTTTAATTGTACTCTTGTTTTATTAGCGTTCGATCACAATAGTTAAATTTTACTCGCCGCGCCCTGGGCATCTCAAAAGCAGACCCGAGAAATCAGGAGAACTTAAATAGAACAAGTTTGATAACATGATGTAAACGAAAGATCTCAAAAAGCAAGAAATCTTGCATATGAACATCAATGTTAATTTAAGCCTTGACTGTAGAGGAAGGGTTATGAACTGGTTTCTGTGGTGCCGTTTTTTTTAGTTAGAAAGCCATTATCCACAAAAGGAGAAAACATGGAACATGTTTTAATTTAAGAAAAAGAATGGGGAGTGTCCATTCCTATAGTTAAAGTTCACAAGTTATCTCTGAATAAGAAACTTGGGGGAAAAAATGTATTCATGAAACCCTTTCACAGTAAAAACCCACTGTTGAGAAAAAGCAAGTTAAAAACTCTTTTTACATTTGCTGACCGAAAAAAAAATTAAGATTTCCATTAAATCTCTTTATATAGGGATGTTGGAGTGATTGCCAAGGCCTGCTTCAAGACCTGGGCAATGATTGATGTAACCATGAAGGCTTTCTGCCCATTAGTTTGAAAATATTAGGACTAACACATTTGTGTTATCAGCCGGGCAAATGATCTTTAATGATCTCTTAAACAAAGTTTTAAGTGAGGCGGTGGCCTGCTCTTTTATACACTATATTCTTGGAATCTATGTTAATATTGGCACATTGAAACAAACTAGCATGGCAATTGTGGCTCTTTTGCTACCAGTGGTGCTTAAACCACTTATTAGATGTGTTAGACTTGGATACAGCCATGGCCATTTAGCTTGAAAGCCTCTTTTCCAAGAATGAAATAAATGTCTTCACAATTTTAACTCAACAATCTTATCTAAAAGTCACAGTAAATGCCACTTTTTTGTTTACTCAGGTTTTCTTTCATATGTCCTGATAGTTTTATGATCTGCGACATGAAAGCAAACACTTAAGAAAAATAACCTTTTTTTATTTTAGGCGCCGTATATGTCATTTTCAGGAGATAGATCGCTTTTGCCAGATGTGAGACATCGGCAAAAGAAGCAAGAGATGAATGGGAACATTTGAGGCCTTTTGTGTTTGAGGTACGTACAAGCTGTGTTTTAATAGTTGGTTCCTAAAATATAGCTAGTTCCAAATTCAACTTGGCCTGGTTAAAGAGAAACAAGTCATGCTCACAGTTCACCACCTAAACGTTTGAAATTTAAAAAAGTCAAACGCTCCAACTTAATTGCGTCTGTGATGCCGAAGGCAGCGTTGTCATGTTAAGTTGGGGAGACGTAACGTTTCCTGAGGTGCGATATAGATTCTCACAAACATGGGTGAAGCTGGTTGATGCGCACGACAACAAAAATGCCTTTCTGATTTTTAGCGCCCATTCAACACTCAATAAAAATAATACAATTGTTTCCGAAGGAATTTCGAGGTGGGGATCTTTGGTTCAACAACAAAACCAGCGTAACTTAAAAAACATTAAACTGCATGATAAACAAAACGCAGAAAATATAACTACTCTGTAATTAGTTATTTGATTCTAAACAACAAAACGCCTAATTAGGTTAATATCTTTATCTAGTTTGTTTTTTGTTTCGTTTTTTCTTGCTTTTTGGGATAATAAAAATGGTGGTGTGCTGACATGTCAGTCTTTTCTAACATGCATAATTAAATAATTATGTAATTTATTGATTTCATTTTAAATCTGCAATTCAAAAATGTGTTTATTTTCCTCTAATAAAAGTTATTCAATGGGAAGAGATTGCTAATAAATATTTTAGTTTCATCAGTGTAATGGTGTATTTGATACAATCTAGGTTTTGTAAAAAAAAGGATATCGATTGCATAACCCCCCCAAAAAAAGAAAAGAAAAATAATGCCTATTTACTATTTACTTACTTATTATTTAAATCATTTTTATCGTATATTTTGTCCTTTTAGGATGAAGAATAATTTAAATTTAATCTATAACACATATTAGTTTGTCCTACATAACTGCATTAACTCAATGTGGAATGTGTGACAAGTCTAAAAATACATACATATACATAAATATATGTAGAGTTCAGGGGGGTTTGGTGCTCCCCCGGCCTCTAGCTACTCTAGCTCCGCCTCTGCTAAGACTGGGAGACTCGCTACGCGACACCGTAGTTTGCTAAGACGGCTAACACAAAGCTAACATAGAGGTAGCGTGCTTTTAACGCGCTTCAGTTTGCTTTTAAAATCTTTTAAAAACTTGCTGATTTTTATAAATATATGTTTCTTGTAGTTGACACTGTCAGGTTTTAAAATGTCAAAATACGCCTTCTGTGTTCAGACACGGATTAGTGTGCAGATGCGGTGGTGGTGATGATGATGTCGACCATCTTGTTTTACCTATTAAATACAGAACTACTGACATATCATCTGAGGCTGAGATGTTTTTATTTTTTATAGAAGGCTGTGATTTGGTTGCAGAGAAGATTTCCCCATATTTAAGAGAGATGAAATGATTGTAGTTTCTTTTGTTGTTGTTTTTTTTTGTTTTTTTTAATCCAGTTTTCACATTTGCTTGGTTTTCTGTCCAGGAGGTTGTGGGTTGTGTACCATGGGGTACGACGTTACAAGGTTCCAGGGTGAGGTGGATGAAGACCTCCTGTGTCCCATATGTAGTGGAGTACTAGAGGAACCAGTGCAGGTGAGTCTATTTTCTATTTGCATTTTTAACAGCTGCATATTTAGAATTTTATCCCTATTAAGATAAATATGTCAAAACAGCTGGGGTTGCTTTAATCTTTTAATATACAATATTTAATATGAATAGAGCCCAACATGTTGATATGTTTTATTGGGACTTGGACATAATGTTTATTTGTGGTTCATTCTTTACTACAATTTCCAGATGCCACGTTCATCTGTTTAAATGATATAGAGAGCATTTTCATGTAGAGCCATTATAACATTGGCTTGTAGAGATGAAGTTTTCATGCAAAATTTGTGTATCAACCCCAAAACAAGCAAAATACCTTTTGAATATACTTGCTAAAGGTGGTTTGACAGTAGCCCAATCCAAAGTTAATAGAAATCTTGTACCTTCATGAAGCTGAAAGGTCACTCAGGGAGGAAGAGGCCATATCTCCAAGGACACTCTTAAAACGTAGATTTCAGTTCACAATGGACTCAGGAAACGTTGTCAGTTTACGCAGATCCGTCCAGTGGTCTAAGGAAATTAAACTTAGATAACAATTGGTCTTCTGAAACATTATAGAAGTCAAAGTGATTCGGGGTGCAGTAACGCCTGACTTCTTCTTTTCCTGTGTTTGTTATCTAAGGAGACGTTACAACTGCACACGCCTGTTCCTTTATGCTGAATAAAGCCTATTCCATGTAAAATTTTACCCAGTTACACAAATAAAACTCTGAATTTCTGGAAAATGGTTGTGTGCATCTTTTAAAGGGGATACTTTAAATTATTTGAAATAATTTAACTTAAATGGTAAAAAACTAGGCAAAACTTCAGGATTTAAAGAGAGTATAAAAACTTACCTAAACATTTTAGCATTATTATCGTAATGTTGATTCCTAACATATTTGGTTTAAACTATCATTTTTATAATGCAATTCTTTAGTTTTAAACTGTTTTGCATTCAAAAATGATTATTTTTTTGTTGTATATATTCAATCTAGGCTCCACACTGTGAACATGCCTTCTGCAATGCCTGCATCACCCAGTGGTTTGCCCAGCAGCAGATTTGTCCTGTCGACCGCACAGTGGTGACCCTGGCCCACCTCCGGCCCGTGCCCCGCATCATGCGCAACATGCTTTCCAAGCTGCAGATCAACTGTGACAACGCCAGCTTTGGCTGTACGGCTACACTGAGGCTGGACCAGCTGCAGTCACACCTCAAGGATTGCGAGCACAACCCAAAAAGGCCGGTCAACTGCGAGGAGGGTTGTGGGTAAGAAGTGAATTTCAGAAAATCTAAATTATTTAAAAAAACATTGAAATATGTTTACAAAAGACATAGTATCTGTCTATGAATGTTTGTTGGTATTAAAATCCTCCTGGCGTCGTTTCTGTTTTGAAACCCGTAGGCTTGAAATGCCGAAGGACGAGGTGGCCAACCACAACTGTATCAAACACTTACGGAGCGTCGTCCAGCAGCAGCAGACCAAGGTCTCAGAGCTGGAGAAAACCGTGGCAGAACACAAGCACCAGCTGGGGGAACAAGTGAGAACCGACACAATTAACACAAAACACCAGAGAACTGCTGACGCAGACGTTGTTCACTTGGTTTGGATAAGATTATCACTGTTGTGATAACGATAAAGTCATAATTACAAAAATAATTACACATGTATGCCAGTTTAAAATAGGCTTCTGTAGGAAATTACATAAATAACCTGAACTTCAGTTTATTCATATTTCATTTGTTCTAACAGAACAAACATTGGACAAAAGTAAAAATAAGAATTATTTGAGTTTTACAGGTTTCCTATGTAACAATTAACTATAATGCACTTTTATGGATTAAATTACATTTTGAAAACTATCCATTAAAAAAAATTATAGCTATAAACCATAATATGTTTAGTTACAATTTTCAAAGATACACCAACCCAAAGAATCCACGATTGCTCAGTAGTTTGAAATGGATCTATTTAAAAAAAAAATTTGTATATGAAAGTGAACGTCTGCAACAGCTTCTAGCTGGTTTTATCCAGGATTGCCCTTTTGTTTAGCGCCGTCCATCTTCACAGTCAAATAGGATGCTCCCATGTTCTTGGTGATGGGAACAATCCTCGCAGCATGACGATAAAACCACCATGTTTCACTGCAGTGTGTTCACGGTGTTGTGCACTACACTTTTTCGCACTCATGCTGTGAGGTTCCCATCAAGTTGCTACTTTCATAAGCATTGTGTGTCGTTTCTGTTTTTTAATGCATCTGGGTTGTAAAGTGTTCACAGAGCGATGTCAATTAGTTAGTAGTATGCACAACCATGCTAAAAATAGATATTGGTGTTTCCCAAAACAAACTTTTCACTTTTGAATACTGGTAATGCAGTTTTCAGCATTATCCCAAACCGATATTGGCCCTATATGATATGGTGTTCAGCAGCTTGGATGGACGCTTCAGTAATACTATTAAACCTGTCTTAAAGAATTCAAAATAATAATAATCTCATATAATTACAATACATGACTCTTGTTTCTAGTTTTAAAGTTCTGTAATTGAGGTTTGGTTTTGGTGTTTCTCACCAGAAACGAGACATTCAGCTGCTTAAAGCGTACATGAGAGCAATCCGCAGTGCGAACCCCAACCTTCAAAACCTTGAAGAGAGCATAGAGTACAACGAGATCCTGGAGTAAGTGTTGCTTCCTTTTTTTGGGTCATCCCAGACCCGGCTCGTGTCTCGTTTCTCTGAGCTTTCCCGTCTCGTTTGTGCGTTCAGGTGGGTGAACTCCATGCAGCCGGCCAGAGTGACGCGCTGGGGAGGCATGATCTCCACGCCCGACGCCGTGCTCCAGGCTGTGATCAAGCGCTCGCTCATCGACAGCGGCTGTCCGCTCTCCATCGTGAACGACCTCATCGAGAACGCCCACGAGCGGAACTGGCCGCAGGGCCTGGCCACCCTCGAGACGCGGCAGATGAACAGGCGCTACTACGAGAACTACGTTGCCAAGCGCATTCCGGGCAAGCAGGCGGTGGTGGTGATGGCCTGCGAGAACCAGCATATGGGGGAGGATATGATCCTGGAGCCCGGCCTAGTGATGATCTTTGCGCACGGCGTGGAGGAGATCTTATAACGCAGCCAGAGTCTGGATGTTTTGCTTTCACTCGGCTGAGTGGTTCAATCCTCAGAGATCTGGCTTATTTAAAACAGAACCTTAGGCTAACTCCTAAGCTTGATACTTATGCCTTAAAGTAAGGACAAATGCTTTATGAACCTGGCAAATATAAACATAATCTGATGTTTAGGATGAGCGGTAATGTTTACAAGGTTTATGTCTGATTGTTCTGCTACAATATAGTAATAAGCTTAAACCCCCCCCCCGCTTGTACAAAGGCCTGTAAATACAAATACTATAATAAATTCTAACCGTAATACTCACTGTAATTACATTGTGATTTGCTCATCTCTGCTCTGTTGGAAGCCCATGTTGCTGTCTGGAGGGAGGTCGCCTCTCTCTGAAATTTCTGAAGATTTCATGCGCTTGCTTTATCATTTTAGTTCCCCGCCAGACGTCGTGCTTTCCAGTTTAGATTGTTCTGACCTTCTGTGCCATCTGTTTTTTATTTATTGTGTTGCCTTTTTTTTTTTTTTTTGCAAACATGATCGAAGATTTTCCCATTTTATTTTTGGGGAAACTGCCTTTGGTGAAGTTAAAGTTTGTCGCTGGAAGTAAAAAAAACAAACAAAAAAAATGGTTGTTTTCATTGTTGCCTCTGTTGTACATAAATTTCCGTATGTCGGTTCCAGTTGAGGTGTTTAATTTGAAGTTTAACATTTGAAACACTTTCTTCAGGTGATTCTTTTTCAGAAGGAAATGTTTAAATTGAGGTTTTGTTGTTTTTGTTTTTTTTTACAGTTCTAGTGACGCACAGACGGCAAAACACAATTTTTGGATTGTCTGAATATTTGGAAAAGGTCACACTAATGCTTTACATCAGCAACTTATTGCTGCAGTGAGAGGAACGGGCAGACAGCCCTCTGCTTTCACCCTTGTTCCATGTTTTTATTTTGTGTGTAATCTACAATGTTTTACAGACGAGTAATAAAACCTTCGACCTCATGTGTTTTAGTATCCCAATCATGATTTGTTTTTTTGTTACATGTTTGATGTAATTCTATATTTTGCCACTTCATGTCCTCAAAGAGCTGCCGAATCCTATGGAGGGCGTTGGATGAAGTCAAAGATTTGAGTCAGTAGACTGTGAGGGGGTTAAGGAGTGGAGGCAGCGGGAAGTGCTGGCTGGGATTATGATGCTAAAGAGGAAAGTTTAACCACTGAACCCAGACAGTGAAGGTCTGACCTCATTCAGCCTCCTCGTCATCCCATCCCGGACACCCACATGGTCCTTTGTCTGTTATCCTATCCTGCCAGCTTGGTTCACATTGTGGAGGCCTAATCCCTCACTGTTGTGTTCACTGGAATGAGAGGAAAAAGAAAAACAAGTGATTTACCAAATAGCGTGGATCAGTGATTCTCTTGCAGCATTGTTGGCATGTCTGATGAACGTGTTGCATGTCAGAAATGCAGTCGGACCCGGCTGGAAATGGCAAAATGTAAAAGCTGGCACCTGTTTTCTATAAATCACACAACCGATAATTACAATAGCATAGCAACAGCCTGACGGTTTCTCCAGCTTTACAGCAAAGTTGCAGCTTTAATGACTGCAGTCTCAAGCTTCACCAGAGCTTAGCACTCTAGCTTTTCTGCTCTGCTGCAAACATTCAGTCAGGCATCAGGTTGTGACTTTATTTATGGAGAATCTTAGCCTTGTTCTTATGGAAAAAGCCCTCCAGCTCTCTCATATTATCGGGTTTGTGTGCTTTAATTGGCTTTTTATAAATCCCAAAAGGATTTATAAAAATTCATTCCTCCTCTTTTAGACATTGTGAAACCTTTTTATCACTTTGAAAAACAGCATCTCAAATCTGTTTGGACCTATTTATATAGTACTAAACAAATTAAGTATGGCTTTTTCCTGTACCTTTGCACCAGTAGTCGATTATACAATGAAAAACAGGCATGAAGGCCTTCATCGTTTTACATTTGCTGTACTTTAGAAACCTAAAACCTCTGTCTGATGGAGGTGGTTAGTAACTGGTTACATTCACCTGAGTAACTTTTTAGGAAGAAAGTCTGAGTAGTTTTACTGCACTATACATTTTGCTTGAGTGATATAATTATGAAGTATTGCTTGTCTTACTTTAGTAAACAGTCTGAATACTTCACCCCAGGTGAGTAACTTCATTAAATGGTCAACAAACAAATCTAACAAAGTTACTTTTCCATCTTGATTTTTCTTTTGTAGGCATCCTATTTATTTCTATCCTCATTTTTGCCTCCAAAGTATAAGAATTTGTGTATAACTCTACATTGTTGTCTGTCTGATGGCATTTTAAAATATAAAATCTGATTCTTTTTACGGAATACTTTCAAACTCTCACTTGACCAGCAAATAGGATATCTAACTTTCACTTGACTTTAATGTGAAGAATACACTTAAAGCAACTTATCAACCTTCATAAAATATTTAAATAAATTTTGTGATTATATGTGGACTTATGTTGAATGGGTCTGTAACGCTCTCACCGGCGCTAAGCAACGTTGGGGAGGGTGGCAGGAACCCTACCACACAAAACAACTACAAATGTGCTGACTGCTTTACAGTATGCATCACTTTATTTTCAACATTATCATAAGACATTGTTTCGCCACAATTAAATTCCTTACCTCATCGCTATTAAAATGTACTTCAATCCAACCAGCAGGCGACTAGGAGATCAGTATTTTACGACGCTATTCGCTGGTGCTCAAGGGAAATGCAGTCTTCCTTCAGGCAAACCACTACCGCTTTTGTCCACACTGGCCGCCAAAATCGACAAACAGTGAAACTCCTTTAGTGTTGCTTTAAAGCATGAGAACCAGGCTAATATTTTTATTTTTTCTTATGAAAGACAATGATCAAACTTCAGTTAAAATGTTTAACTTCCAGCTGTTTTCTCTCAAACACGTGCTTTAACTGATGAACTCCTTGATTGTACGCATCAGGTTTTAAACCTATGCTCTTGATTAGATTTGTATTCAGTGGTGATCCATAATCGTCATACCGCAGATAACATATAAATATTAATTTAGTATTTTCAAACACTCTTGTGTATTTTTGTTATTGGAGACACCAGAACAAGTTGAATTTTTCTACTCATTCAAAGATGAAGGATTTCAGGTAAAATCTGTACAAGCAATGCTATAACAAATGCATTTAATAGTTTAATGTAGTCATAAAAATCCCACAACCAGGTAGTTTATTAAGGTAACTTCGAGGTCCAGAACAGTATTTTTCATCATTTTGGTGGACTTCTACAATTTGGCAGCATAAAATCCTCAGAAATGCTTTTATTTGTTTAGCACTTATTTAATGTGTTTTAACAATTTACATTGAATACTGGTCAATTATGAGCACCTGAAACACTTGAGTCTTTTTCAGTTCACTGGTTTATTTCAAGCATGACTGGAAAACAAGATTAATAAATAAAAAAAGATTATATTGCATTTTACAACTATAAGCAGCCAACAGAGAACACATTATATTCGAAACGCTGTAGGAATTAGTATAAAGAAAGTCCAAACTACAGCTTGTTATTAACAACTATACTTTATGTAGACATTTAAAAGTAGTCCTTAACTTATGGCATGATAGTTTTAATTGTGATGTTACAAGAAAAACCTTTTGTGATGAAAACATGCATTCTAATATGAGTATCAATAAAAGGTAAAAATAACCTTTAAGCATATTTTAATAAGTCTGAAGTGATAATCTGGTCCTAAATGTCAATGTTTCACAGCTGTAGGCGGAAAATAATAAATGACTTGAAAACATCTACAATCAATATAATGTTAATGTTAACATAATGTTACGTACGCTGTTATGTATCTTAGCCCGTCAGGCTGTTCCTGCCCCTCAGCTGCACCCTGTTACCAATCAGCCACCTGTTCCTGTTTAGTAATCAAGCTCTCTAATATTTAGGCCCCACTGTGTCTCTCAAACCTTGTTGCAACCTTTTCTTACTGAACCTGTTGTTCCTCAGCCCCTCATGCTGTCTAGTATCTGTTCGTTCCTGCTTCTTACCCCCCTGTGTTTTTATTTCTTCATTAAACATTGGTGCTTCACCTTTCTGCCTCTGGGTGTTCTGATGTTAAATCCAACATAACAACACATTATGAAAGTTTGGGAACATAATCAAAGGAATTTGTTCCCAAAGAATGACATTTGCAATTTAAATAGATGGAAAAGTGAAAAACACAAGTTTTTTCTTTCTTTAAAAAATATAAGGAAGGTGAGGTTTTAATACATGGAATCGGTTCAGGTTCTGACATGTAAGGAGGTTAAAGACAGCCAGAGGGAAGAAAAATGTTAACACCAATAGACCTGCGTACTGCTGACCAAACGTTAACAGCCTCAACTGTTGTGTCCAGGATGTGTGGGGTCTGCTGGTAAATCGCTTTCCTGTACAACTCCTGGACTGAAAGAACATCAGCCTATATGAATGGTCCGGCTCGTCGCTTGCAGTCTGGTCTCATCCTTTTAGGCAGATGAGCTGCCAAACCACACAGTGACGAACGGACACGGTGCAGAAAATATACATTCTGTGTAGAAGATGACCGTCAGCTCTTTTTTCACAAAAACAACAAACAAGAGGGCTCACTTTAACATAAGCTGTCTTATTTTCCTATGTCTTGTGGCTTTTATTGGGTTAAAACAGGCTTCTAACCAGTTATTGCCTATTACTCTGTATATATATATATATATATATATATATATATATATATATATATATATATATATATATATATATAT
>JAVLVB010000779.1:7981403-8003878 GCA_032876305.1 Orestias chungarensis | reverse complement strand
TCTCTCTCTCTCTCTCTCTCTCTCTCTCTCTCTCTCTCTCTCTCTCTCTCTCTCTCTCTCTCTCTCTCTGCCCCGCAAACACTTCATCGCTTCCTCCGCCCGCGTTTCAACTTGGCTGCTCGCTTCTGCTCCTCATCTGGAAGAAAGATAGACAAATAGATTAAAAGACATCTCTCTATCTATCTATGTATAGAGTTTTTGTGGCTTCCAATGATCTGTTTCCGGCCGTAGAGCTGCGGCACGACGAGCTAAAGCAAAAGAAAAGATATAAAAATAAAAACCCAAAACAAAACCAGCGGAGCGTCGACAGAAAGGTAAACGAGCCGCTGCAGCCGCTGCATGTCCGGACTGGCCTTCAGTGAAGTTTCTGCCGCACACACCTTGTTATTATTGTTGTTACGATTATTATTGTTTATTTGTGCAGGACGAAAGAAGAAGAAAAAAAAAATCTAGTTCTTCACAGGATCATGTTTTTGACTTCAGAAACACAAAAGCTGCTCTGTTTGTGAATGCCTCCTTAAAAAGGGACGTTGTTTCGGTTCATTTCTGCAGGGTGTCACCATCCACTACAAGAGCATTTGCTGCTTCTCCACTCGTGTCTGATTTTATGGACGTGAACTGTCACCATGATGTACAGCCCAGCATGTCCCCCTCCAAAGCAAACAGCTGTGATAGGATCTGATCCGAGTGACCCTCAAATACCTGGTTATAAGTCTGTTTTTTGCAGGTTCATGTTGTAGTGAACATTAAACACCCCAGGTGGGGGGTGGACATGGGGGGCGCACTGGGGTAACTGCTAGAAAAGGGACTGTAGAGTCCTATATTGTGGGAAGTGGGCGTGGGCAGGTGTTGCCACATCTGTAAAGTCAATGTTTACTCAGAGCTCTCCTTTTTCATAGTCTTTTGACAGTAACTTTCAGTATTCACTGTAACTGGAAAATAGACATTTAATCTGTTTGGTGTTTTAGTTCCCGGCTCTTCTACCTCTTACCAGCAGTTTTGTTTATATGTCATGAGCAGGCAGTAATAAAAATAGAGAGACTAATTTCTTTTCTTTTTTACAAGAGTGCACATATGTTCTTTTATTGCGTCGTTTATGCCGTGTTGCCTGGAAATCTTTTTTCTTTGTAAACACTTAGAGATGTGAGACTGATACGATCTGGGAAATTGCACCGGCGCTTGCTTTACGTCTATGGATTATTTCAGTTCTCCAAAAATAGCAGATATTTTGTATATTTATCCCTCACTTCCAGTATCATATGAACATGCAGCATGAATAACATGTTGATTAATGCACGATTCATTAGGCATTCACAAGCTGAGCAAGAAGTTACAACAGAAGCAAGAAGTTACTTACAGAGGCGGTAGCCCAGGGTAACATCTCTTTTTTTGGGGGGGGTGGAAAATCGTATTGTTTGTGTTTTAAATGATTTCAACGTTTTTTCCAATAGGTGTTTTAACACTGATGGCATTCTATGAATATAGATGATACTATGCCTAAATTGGTAATGTGTAGCCCCAACTTTGACAAGTTAAATCTAATACCAGCAGGATTTGTCCCCCTGCTTGTTTCAGGGGACAAAAACAGGCCCAGGTTACTTATGAAAACATTGCGAGTCATACATTTGAATACGCGGAGGCGTTTTTTTGAGGGAGGGTGTTGGTTCGTTTTATGCTTTGCAAACATCTGTTCAGGAACAAAATGGAGCCTTCAGCCACATGTGGCTGTTTTAACCTGACCACAAATCAATTCATACCCACTGGTGTGTTGTCCTGCTAACTATTCGTTTGCTTAAGTTCGGATGAGTAAAATGCATTTTTGTCAGTAGGGGCATGAAAACTGACTCGAGGAAACAGTCTCGGAGCCTCTTAAATTCAACCCTGTTCCCAAAGTAAGTCATTAAGATCCTTTTCATTCTCACTCATTTTCTGAAACTTTCTTTTTTTAATGTTATTGTAAAAATTGCTACCATTTGTTTAAAGCCTTATGTTTTATAAATAAAAAAAATTTCTGATGCTTTTAGGGTTTCCTAAAATGCATTTTCTGATTAATTATAAGGACATTTAATATATTGTTTGCAGTTTGTGGATTTGTTGGAGAACCAATTAAGACATGGAAAAAGCTGTGAGGTTGTTCTATGACAGCATGTTACCTCTCAAGTCTGGTCAGGTTTGAGCCCCCCCCCCCTGCCGTTCTACAAGGCTGCCTCCACAAAAAAAACCTATTATATAAGTCACATTCAAGTCTGAACTGAGAGTGATGGGCAGTCCTCACTTTGAAGCTGCGGGAGCGAGCAAAGCCTCGCCTACATTTTCTAAGAAATCTGTGATTCATACTGCCGTTTCTTTCTCTTTTTTTCTGTTTTGGTCTGTTTTAGAATCTTTTTCTGTGATGTTCCACTTGATCTGGTCATTTCTCCTAGCTTGAGCTTGTAGTTTGCACAACATTGAATTCCTCATGAAATACTTTCATGTAGCCATTTAGGTTTCTGTTTATATGTAGAATGACTGGTGTGAGAATCGTTTGCTATTAAAAACCCAGAGTATGAACACGGTCAGTCATGAGATTATTGCATTAAAGCTAAGAGTGAACAACAAATTGCATAAGCAAAATAAAAATAAAATAAAAAAACCTACCAGCTAAAATGAGCAATACCTTACAGGCAAATGTGGTTATTCTGCAGAACATTTTTACAGCTGTTTTGCTCTTCATAGGATAACAAAAGTCTAACATGCTGAAACTGGCTGGTTATTTATCTGGTGCGTAGCCAGACGGCGTAGCCAGACGTTTAACAGAAACGCTGTTGGTGATTTGTCATTTATGTTTTTTGGACTTTTCCCTCAATAAAATTCATGCATGGCACTTATTTTAGTTTCTACTTTCCACTTCTTTAGTTACCAGAAAGCTAAGTTTTGCGATTCTTTCAGTGAGCGGACCATCAGGGGGTAGCAACATGTGGGTTGATGGATGAACATTCAATGTAATTCACAAAGGGAAAATAAATGTTTTCATAACCCGTACAGTCCAAGTATCTTTATAGTCATTATGGATGGTTTTTGCTGAGGGCAGGAACAATCTCCACTAGCAGTCAGTCCTCCAGTTAGGACCTCTGAATAGGCCTCTAACTGAAGACAGCTGAATTTCCAGGCAGCAGAGAAGAAATTACACAGTAGCGTGTTCTAATTGAATATTTAGTTGTTAGCAAGCACTGCTAATCCAGCTTAGTTGCCTTTGCTGCTCCTGTTTAAATATTTCTGTACTTGTTGGTTAGAAAGATGTCTAAGTAAGGGATTAGAGTCTTGTCCATTATAATCAACAGAAGCAATTAGTTTTTCTCTTTCTGCTCCTTGGGCCTGCTCTGGGTCGTTTTAGTTTCCTGTAGAGTCCTCTTGGATTTCGGGTCATAGTTTAGGTTTTATTTTAGCAATTGAGTTGCTAACCAGCTGCCCTGAACTAAAAAAAACAACCAAAAACAATACGTTGTATTCATGGTTATGCATCGTCAAGAACGTTATGGAAGTTAAAAAGACCAGAAATTCCTCTGGCTTCACAAAATCCAAAACAAGAGGGAATGATTTTCCAAACATGCAAATTATGAACAACTGTCAGAACTAACATTCAAGACCAGCGCCAGTCTAGCGTTGACAAAACCGTTGGCAAAACATAGGTTACTAGTCACGCCAAAGGTTATCCTAAAGTTTAAAAAAAAATCAATCTAATGAGATATCAGGTGTTTAATGCAATTAGGCAAATTAAAGCTGTTAAAGATGTTAGAAAGGTGGTGCAAAACGTCCTCTAGAGCTACTAAGAGAAGCTTGTATTACTCAGTTTTTTTTTCTGGGTTAGTGGCTTCTAGTTTGACCTGCAATGTGAGCCTCTGAGCTGAGGGACCATTTATAGTAAAAGGAGTATTTCCACGTTGGTGCAGCGATACGCCGTACATGTTGGACGCAGTTTAGAGCGCGGCCCGTGTGTTTGAAGGCCCCCGTCGTGGGAGTGGGAGGACGGTGCCTGGAAGTTAACCCCTGGCTGCCTTGTCTCCAGCCTGTGGATACTCCTACCTGTTAGTCACCCGTGGCACTGCTTTAACGGAGAGCAGCTGATGGAGGGAACCACTTTCCATAGCAGCCGTGTTTATCGGTCCTTCCCCTCCATTAATCCGATGCAATCTGCGTTTGCTTCACTGAAGAGAAGTGTGGTAGTTTCAGGACAAAAAGCAAAAGCCCAACACTGTAGCTTGCCATCGTTTTTTTTTTCTTTACTTATTTTTTTTTCTGAATAACCCAAAACAGTCTTTTCCAACCACAGGAGTACAAAGTCGCTGGCTTACACTCTGCAAGACTTGCAAAGCCGTAGATTTCCTTGACACAAGTCGTGGGCGTTGTGAGAGCTTGCACAAACACTCGCCCCCAATGGAAAAAAGGTCTTCCCCGAGTAAAGGGAGCCGTTTCTCTGTTGTTGATCATTTTATTGCGTTACGTAACGATTGGTAAAGGTTGTGCCTCAGGGTTTTTTTCTAGCTAGCTGTTCAGAAACATGTCTGTCTGTGGGCCGTTACTCCCATGTCTAGATGTTACTGCTCCCCCTGTGAGGCTGCCCTGGATACGTGTCCCGCCGTTCTGTTTATGTTCCGCTTACGTGCAGCAAGTAAAATCACGCCAACGTTTGTCATTTCACATCGACTGTTGGGGGAGAGAAACAAACTAACTGACGAGTCTCTTAGCCAGCATCTACAGTAGATCTTAGACGTCTACGCGTATGGAACGTTTCCACATAAATGTTTCTACAAAGAAACATAAACAGTTTTACTCGTGGAGCATCTGCCTTCTAACGACTGGGAGCAGCGTCAGCCGGTGTGTATTTAGTCTTTTTAAGCTTTGGGCCTTCCCGAAACTTCCCGAAAAAAATTCGGCTTGCGTCACTAAACTCATTTAGTTGATGCTTTTGTTTTCAGAGGTCCGTCTTTGTTTGTCGGGACAGAAAATCTCACGCTACGCATTTCTCCTCTAAATCCATTGAATACTTCTTCCTGTTCTCCTTCTCTGACCCCCCCACCCCAATCCCTCGGCATCAAGCATGCAAATTATTATCTAATCAGGAAGTGTGGAATCGAATTACACAGATAAGATCAAGATTGTGTTGAAGTGGACAAAAATGATGATGACGCTCGGTTGGTTGGGAGAAGAAATACAGTTGAAACCAGATATTTACTGGGGCTATAAATAGATAGACCCTATTATTTTCACCATCTGATATTTAAAATAGAGAGACGCTTTCCCTGCGTTGGGTAATTTAGGGTTTCCATTTCCCAAATTCCATATTCAACAACAGAAAATAAAAATAAAAATCCTCTAAATTCATGTTTACTTTACACATTGTTGAAAGTATATCAGGGCAACACCACAAACGAGTCACTTCCCTGTGTGACATCATGGAAAAAAAAAAAGACAGACAAGATATCATGTAGAGTTTTGACTGGTGTGTTTAATTTTTATCTTTAGTAAACAATTCCCAGGTGCCTGAAAATGGGTGTAGAATAAAAGCAAGTTTTCAAATAGTGAAATCACGCATCATATAAAGCAAAATCTGAGTTTGGAGATGCACTTGGAAACAAAAAAAACAACTGGAGGCGTGTTCCTGTTCTCTGAAGAAACTAAAATTGTAGATGTCTTTGGCAATAATGCCTTTGTTTTTGTTTTTTTGTTTTTTTTACATTTGGAAACCTAAAAACCTGATAACATCATCCCAACTGAGAAGTACGGGGTTGCTCTGCAACAGGAGGGACCAGAGCTGTTCTCCAAATAGATGCACCACGAACACAGAGCACTATGTGGAAATACTGAAGCAACCTCAACACATCAGCCAGGAAGTTGAAGCGTAGGTTGCAAACGGGTCTCCCTCCAAAGGTGTGTGCATAAATCAGACTTCTGAGAGGAAGACGGTTGACTAACATCACACTAAAAGGCACATTTAAAGCCAGTTTATGTAAACGTCTCATTGCTCTTTTATTTAGAAAACAGAAATTAGTTTGGTAAACTTACAAAAAAAATTTTTTTTTTTGTACAGTGTTTTCATATGTGTAGTTGCTGTTGAAGAAAAACAGGGAAGACACATTCAGATCCTTCAAACTCACAGTAAAGCTGGAGACCTATTTTTAGTCCTTTTGAGTCAGTGCCTGATGATGGAGTAAGGCGCACCTTTTAGTTTTAAGAACTTAATGTGATTTTTTTCATGATTCCTCCACGTGTCCCTCTGCCGTCAACTGAAGGCCCAGGCCGCCTCGTCGGGTCACATAAACAGAAATGCTAGGCAATACCGCTGACCCTTTGGGGCCCGGAATTAAGCGAGGACAGCGTGAACCTCCCATAGCCCGAAAGGGGTAAAATGGGTCAAAATCACATGAAGGAGGTGCATGGTATGCCGTATTATTTCAGCTGCTTTCTGAGTACATTCTTTGTCTTTTTGAGTAGTTTGATTGTCTGGTCGGTGCAGGCAGCCTTCACAGATTCGCTCAGCAGCTGCTGTTGAATGAGCGACAAAAGTGTAAACGAAAGCTTTAGAGTGAGCCTCTTTTCATGCGTCTGGACCAAAAAAAAAAAAAAACCATCACGCACACTGCTTTCATTTTGCATCTATGATGTAGACCGTATTGATATATGGGAAGATTAAACAAGTCGCACAAAAGGTCTGTTTTTCTTTTTGGTCTGGACTGTGTTTTGTTTCATTTGGTTTTACCAGTCTCATGTTTCGCGTACATTTTGTGGAACTCACCTTTAGGTTAACAGAAGGAGGATCATGGCTGAAAAACGTTATATGACTTTAAATATTTTATACCAGCTTTATAGTATTATTTTTTTTACCCTGAATTTGTCTTTTTGTAATGCCGTTTTGTAAATGCAAGCTTTATACTTTTTGTTTCTGTTTTTGCTGTCATAATTTGTCCAATTTGCAGTGCAATTGAATTTTTTGATCGATTTAACATTTTGTTGCTCAATACTTTTTTATGTTAATTTAATAAAGACAGCCCACTATGCACATGTGAGCGAGTGTTTTAGTTCACATGAACTCGACGTTGTCCTCGTTTGTCTTTAAAAGTTCCAGTTTCCTCCCTCTGCATGTTTAAAGTATTACCTCATTAATTTCCTATGAGCTGAGGAAGGCATCAGTCGATTAGAGAAGCATTGCTATCTCTCATGGTGAACTTTATGACTGACCTGATGGAAAGATCACATTCTTTCAGTGACATAATTGTATTTTAACCCCATTATGTATTCCATCAGTTCTACAATTATAAGGCTGTGTTCTTGTTATGTTTCTTCTATGACAACAACAGGATGTCCCCTTAATTAATAATGTGGTGTATGTTTTGTTGTTATCCTGCCATTATACAGCTTCCTTCCATTAGGGTTTAAATGCTCACCTAATGGCCGTGAAAGCATTAATAACAAACCATCCACACTCTCGTCCAGGCCCTTGTCCTATAAAACTACCTCTGAAGTCATGCTCATCATGCCTGCATGGTTACCTGCAAGAGTTTGTGTCTTATTTTTATGCGCTGTTCACTTTCAGATTTGTGTGACATTTAAGTTTCTTCCTTTTTAGATACAGGGGATCCCCCTTCACAAACCAGATTGTTTTTTTTGTTTGTTTGTAGTCTACAAATAATATGTGGTGGTTTATCTCCCCTAATTCTTGCAGACAACGCCAATGCTTGACGCTTCCTGAACCGACCGTATCTGATGGCTGATTTGATCTGGTAGCTGATTTAGGCCGTAGAGCGAGTAAAATGGATTTTGGGTGCCCGAAAAATCCCTAGAGTGAAAGTATCAGTTCGGCTGAAACGGTTTCTGCCTGTCCCAGATATAAATGTCTAGCTGATTGTTTTGATGGTCTGGGGTCTAACAGAAGGAAACAGTTTGTGGTGATCTATGTGTAGATGTTTTTTTTTTCTGAATTAATTGTGAGGTTCTGTCATAAATTTATACCCCTAAAAAGTTTTTTTTGTTTCCTACTGTAGCCATAAACCTCATTATGTTTAATGGAGAATTTTAGGTGATAGATCAACACAAAGTGGAACTGTTAGCTGGAATTATAAAGAGGAAGTGTGCTTTGATCTGAATAGTGTGTTGTGCAAATGTTGTTGTTGTACTCTTTACCAGCTTTGACCTTTTAATTCTAAAATCTTTTGCCCTTTCTTCTGGTGCAAACTTGCTTAAGCTGTATCAGATTGAATGGGGTTGCATCTGTGCACGTGACTTTTCAAATCTCCTAGTCATTTTGGATTTACATCTGGACTTTGACTCTACCACATCCACATGGTTTGATCGAAACCACGATGCTGGAACTCTATAAATCATCCCCGCTTCAACACACCTCCACCAGAAGACCTGTTTGGCCTTTTGGCAGGTTATGCAAAAGCATGGTTATTAACCATTCAGTTTATGGAGGCAAGTTGGAGAAGAGGTGCATGCAAAGGCTACAGGACATTTGCACTTGAAGAGGGGAGTTACAGTGAATCAAGAATCAGTTTATTTATATAGCGCCAATTTACAACAGGTGTCGTCTCAAGGCACTTCACAGTGCTGTGATCTTATTTTATTACCAAGACGTGCTTCCAGACTCTTTCAGCTGAGCTGGGGATCTCTGCAGCTCCATTACCATAGCCTTACAGTTACCATAGCCTTCTTTGCTGCTTCTCTGATTAATGCTTTCTTTGCCCAGCGTTTTAGTTCAGCTGGTCGGTCAGCACTATTTTAGCTTTAAAAGTGAACCAGGCTTTCTCCATTCTTGGATGATGTATTTAACTGAGCTCTGGAAGAAGTGTAAAACGAGGGGATTGTTATTTGAAAGCAACACTAAAGAAGTTTCAGTTTTGGTCGTTTTTGGCGGCTATTGGACAAAAGCGTTAGTGTTTTGCATGAATGAAGACTGCATTTCCTATAAGGACCACCAAAAAGCACCGTAAAATCCTGATCTCCCAGTCGCCTGCAGTGGGATTAAAGTACATTTCTGTTTCCAGTGGCTGTGTGAAGGATGAATAGCGATGAGGTGATGAATCTAATTGTGGTGAAACAATGTCATATGATGATGTTGGAGATAAGAAATGGGGGAAGTGACGTATGTAGTAAAGCAGTCAGCACAGTCGTAGTTGTTTTGTGTGGCAGGGTTCCTGCCACCCTCCTCAAAGTTGATTAGCGCCGGTTAAAGTGATACACACCCCTCTCGGGTCATGATAGAGTTGTCATTTAACGAGCTGTAAGTGGACATATAATCACAAAAGTTATGAAAATATTTTATGAGGGTTGAAAACGTACTTAATTCTGCTTTACCGTTCCCTACAACCTTTTCTCTAAACTTGCTGATGTGTTCATCAGTCTTCATGATGCTCTTGGTTGTTCAAGGTTTTCTAACAACATCCGAGGCCTCTGACACAACAGCTGGTAATCTTATGATATCAAACTACTCACAAGTGAGCTGTATGTACTTTAAAGGCGACTTTTTAAGTTCTTCTGAATTTAGGAGTATCAAGATAAAGAGGGCTAAAGGTAAATGGATGCCACAATTTCAGTTTTTTCCAGGATTTTATTACAAAAAAAACAATTGTTCTGTTACCTCTGCTTTTATTTTTTTCAGTGCTTAATTTGTGTTTATCACAAAAACTTAAAATCAACATAAATCTGCGGTTTTACAACAGAAAAATGTTTTAAGAAGGCTTTTACAATATTGCGATAATTATGTTTTATAAGTACAGTCCTGTTTATTCTTGCAAAGTTTGGATATAAGTCGGAGTACAGTTCTGGATTTCCACGCTTTGAGATAAGGAAGATGCTATCTTTTGCTCGCAGTCATGCTTTTATGTTTTGTAAAGAAGCCGTCTGCTGTTCACCCACCTTCTCTTTTCTCTCCGTCTACATCTCACTGTTTCTCTCGCCTCTGTGTGTACGCAGGCAGGCGGTTAGTGCAGAAGCAGGCATCATGTCCACCCCCACAAACCCAGAGGTGAAAGAACTGAACCCTGTCGACTTTATCCAGCTTCAGCAGTATATCGAATGTGAGTACAGACAGACAGGCATGCAGGCGGGCGGCTTCAGTAGCGCTTAACATCCCCCCCTGCACACACTTCCACCCACACACACTCATTTACCCTCACTCACGGTTACTCATATCTAGAGGATGCAGTAGATTACCACCTTTGTTTTTTTTTGCAAACCAGTCATTAAAATACACACTTGTACTCTACTTAAATAATTTTGAGACAAATATTTAAATAAACTTCCACACAGAGGAGTCGAGCTTTCTGTGAGTAATTACAGACGTGCACTAGTGTAGCCGTTCCCCCCCGCGTGACCTCTTGCCTTTCTGCTTTTTCAGACTGCAGCTTGAAGGTGAAAGACGTGCTGAGGGAATTCGATAAAGACGGCAGGCTGGCCCACCACAGACACGGAGAGGTGAGGGGACGGTGCGTCCCGCTGCACTTGCCGTGAGGTTAGCCGCACGGGGGAATCAGCTCATCGCACCGAACGCAGCTGTTTGGTGTGAAACGGCAGCATGATTCATGCATCCCGTCAGTTATTAATAATCCCGCACTGCTTAATTAGAATTCCAACCTATCGATCACGTTGTTGAGCTGTTGCAAATGAGCAACGCTGCAGATGTAAATTGCCTCCTTGGATTTGCCCACGCAGCAAGGTCCCATTAAACGGCGAAAGCCATTTTTTCCTGCTTCCAATAATGTATATTAATGGTTTTTCGCAGTCAACTAATCTGCGTGGAAAAGCAGGAGTCACTGCTGATGAATAACATTCAGCTTTATGCGAATATTGGACGGAAATGTGGGTTTCACTACAAAGGCAACCAATAATCAGTATATTTAAAGGCAAATGCAGTAATGAAATGATTTATTAGATATGCCCGTGGTGCTGCTTCTTCTCTGTTATTTTCCTTGGTTCTCATTACTTGACTTTCTTGATTGAGCTTTAAGACTTACTGGGGCATCCCTGCAGGGTACCAGCTGGGAAAGAAGGAGAAATATTAACGTTGAAATGGATTTGTGGTTCACTATCATCAAGGGAATACGGTGCCCTGCAGCGTTACATCATGTGTTTCCAGTCCATCTGTCAGGTCAAGCAGATGGACTAGAATTTTCAATCAGGAGCTACTCTTAGTGTTTTTTTAATGTCACCTTAACATAAAAATGTTCTAGCCGCTTCCGATCTAATGCGGTATTTTATGTCGAGAATAACGAGATTACTGTGCAACGCTATACAAAAGTATGTACATCCCCTTGGCTCTTTATTGGTTTTGTTATTCTCAAGTGAGAAATAAACAGGGCTTTATTGCAAGCAAGGAGAATTATGTTCACACTGCAGGCAAATGTGACCCAAATCTTATAATGCGACTTTTTCACGGCAGTGTGATTGGCCTAATTCTGATCTTTTCATCCACAAAATAAAAATTCTAATTCACATCCTTATGTGGCACTATTTCATATGCATATCTGATCAATTAGCGGCATCCATTGTTAAAATGCTCTGCCGTGTGACGTCTGTGTTCTACTTCTGTGCTTGTAGGTCATTTTGGGCCTCTAACCCAGTAGCATTCAACTAGCAGAATACAAAAATTAAATATATTTCCAGTAACAAAATCTAAAACAACTACCAAAACTTACACTAAACCTGAACCTAACCATACAAGTGAGATGAAATTTGGACTTCTTAGCCTATATGCAAACTAGTGCACTCTATATCACACTGAAATGTGGTGGTGGCAGTATGCTGTGGGAATGTTTTTATTTACTGGAGTAGAAGGACGCTAGTCAGAGTTGATGGAAAACTAGATGTAGTTAAATACGGGACAAAACTGAAAAAAATAATCTCTCGCATTAAAATACCTCGAAGTTTTCAGTCTTAGTGAGAGAAAACGTAGAGAAGTTGAAGGATTCTAATGGTTCTGCAGGACGGTGCGAAGGACCAGCTTATTTTGAACGCCCTTTAACATGAACCACAAAGACTAATCCTAACACATTTCTGGGTTAGTATTTTGATACGCTAGCAAGAAATTGTAGCAAAATATGTGATGATCTTCTTCCCTTATTTTGATAGGAGTCCAGCTTTAAAAAGCGAAGTGAACAACCCGAACACACAAAGACAGTTAAGCTTTTTTTTATTTTAGACATCTGTAAAACACAAAACACAGCTCTCTCGTTTGTTTTTGCCCCAGTGCATCGATGAGGAAGGCTTTCGTCAGTTCCTAAAGACATACTTAGAAGTGGACTTCCCTCCGGATCTCTGCCAGCGACTTTTCCTCTCCTTCCAAAACTCTGAACCCAATCAGGAAGACGGCACCAGTGAGATTCTTTTTACTCCGTGTATCCAAGCAACTCATTGCTTGCACTTTACAGCAGCCTCTTATCCATTTACGCTACGGCCTGTTTGGCACTGAGTCATTTATCACTGAATGTACGTTGAGCACTGTTTGTGCAGATATGGTAACCAGAGCGTTTACAGCCCTCTCTTTTTCCTCCCATCTCTCCTGTAGAGGAGGTGTTCCTCAAGGATGTTTCATGTTACTTCTCTCTGTTGGAGGATGGCCAACCCAGGGACAAACTGGAGTGTGAGTTGCTAGTTTCTTCTCTAATCGGAACCCGTGAGTTGGTGGTTCCAGTTTCATTTCCTTTGTGTTCTCAGTCGCTTTCAGGCTTTATGACAGAGATGGCAATGGAGTCCTCGACAGCTCTGTAAGTTGCTGAATAGATTATTTGGTAAGAATAATGACTTTTAATCAAATAATAAGGTATAATACACCTTTCTCTTCCCAGGAAGTAGATCGAATTATTGCACAAATGATGCACGCTGCAGAATATCTTGACTGGGACGTGTCCGAACTCAAACCGGTATGTCCCAGAGTGCCTTGCTTTAACGTTAAAACGTCCCACACAAGAATGAAACCATGTCGCTTTGAGCTGCACCATTAAACTAAACCTTCATTAAAGTGGACACAGTTGCAGCTCCTTAACCTTATTTTATTCCAAAAATGACAAATTGGCACATCCCAATATATACATTTATTAAGTATATTAACTTGAGAAAATACAGTAAGTAGTTTTTGAAATCCAAGCCAGCCTCACCTTACACAAATACCTAAATAACGCTTTCATCTGTTTACCGTCAAGTCCAACATTATTCCTTTCCCATGCAGAAATGAGTTTTAGTAAATCAGGTTTGTTTTAACGGTGTCCCTCAAATGCTCAACACAAAACTATAAAAAAGGGTTCAATTTTGAAATTCAGAATTTGATCTCTTGTTGTGCTGCTATTTCAAAATATTTAGATTTGTCTCACTAATAGAAGAATTTATCTAACCACCCATTTTTTTAGTGTTTACATTTGAAAACTAAAGCCTCTGTATCATGACTTAATCCTTACTATTGACTCTATCGGGACTGTTAACTCTAAACTCTGACCTTAACCAGTTGGCCGAGCTCTTCAGTGCTTTAGATGTTAATTTCCATCCAATTGTCATGTGAGTTTCCTTCAGCAAATCTTTAAAATAGCACAAAAAAGGTAAAAGGCAGATTAGATTTGTTTCCATCCACTGGTTTAAAATTATTAAATCAGGCCTCACAGTTTTATTTTGTCTGATTTTGCCTTTATGAGTTGCTGTAACAAACTGAGACTAGTAAGTTAGGCAAGTTAGCTTCATCAGTCCTTGTTCTGCAGATTTGTTTCCATCTTCCCTCCTGTGAGTTGACTCTTTTCGGAAAATCCAAACACCAACTCAAGCAAGCCTACAAAACTATTTGCGAAAGTGAGGAAGTTCCTTAAAATTTTGCTGTTTCAGTCAATCTTTTCATTTGCGATACTTAAAAATGTGCATAAATAAATGATAATGTAAACACAGCTGATGACTTTTAACATGTGATTCCTGTTGTGAGTCTGTTTTAATCAGCCCTTGGTATGGATAATGAAATAAGACCAAAGGAATGTAGTAAATCTCAGGTAATCCATGATTTAACGAGGGATCAGGGTAGTTATGTCGTTTTTTTCCCCCCTGTAATAAATGAAATAATTTCCTGAAAAATGCAGTTTGTATTTATGTTGGTTATACGTGTCCAACATCAAAATGTGTCAAATGAGTTGAAAAATTTAAGTATGAGTCAAAACAGAAAGAAAAAAAGCTGCGAGGGGGCTTTTTTTTCCATAGCAGACAGGATAGTAACGACTGCATCTTATTTCATCAGGTACTGAAGGACATGATGACAGCGATCGATGCTGACAGCAGCGGCACGGTGTCTCTGGATGAGTGGGTAGAGGGAGGCATGAACAACGTTCCTCTGCTTGTCTTGCTGGGTCTGAAGGTGCTTTAATTGCAGCATGCCTCCTTGTTTTCTCTCTGGTTTTCGCTCCGACAGCAGAGCTTGAGTGCGTTTGATTTTTACAGCCGGTGTTTCACGGTCGCCCCGGCCTTGTAGTGCAGCTCCTCTGTCCTTTACCTCCTCCTCCTTCCTCTCTCTGAGGGCCTTTATGCCGACTCAGTGTTACAGGGTGTGGTAATGTCTACTCCCCCCATATGCAAGCCTCTGCACCATCATAATGCTGTGTTGTTTTTCCACTTACTCGGCATAAATTATGGACTTTTAAGGGCAAAGTACTATAGAAGAGAAATATTAATTAAGCAAAACACATAATGATATTTTTCTTAGCATAGTAGCAGATATGATTTCTGCTCAGAGCCCTTTATAATGTATAAGTGTTTGCTTGCTGCACCAATGCAAAACATCAATCTAGTCGCTGCCCATTTGCTTTGTCTCCGAGACAATGTGAGGGACTTCCCCACCGGCTATTTCTAGCCTTGGACACTTGAAGCCAGGGGTGCATAAATTCAGCCTCTCATAGTTCTGCCCACTCTGTCTCATGCTGTGGATGACTGGCAGATAGATTATATCATCTAGGAAAGAAAAAAAAACACTTAGGTGGGTACTTTGTTCAAAAGCACCGGCTGCTCTTTAGAAATGTCGAGTTTCTATGTGTAATTTCTGTATGCAAAACTGTTATAGGCGGCGTTTGATCTGAACGATGGCAGTATGCTATTGAGAGTAGCTTTATTAAAGGAAAGTAAGTTATGAGTTTTAAGATTTATGAAATCAGATCAATTTTGTTTATTTATACGGCAGAAATTACAGAATTATGTCGTGTTATCTATTAAAAACTGTTTTGATATTAAAGTCTCTATTCCAACTTGATAAACAATAAGAAACAGGATATAATAGTTTTTAATCATGGTATAGTTTTTTTTTAATTGTCTTTTGTTTTCTGTATTTCAGTTGGTCTTAATTCGTTTTTAGATTGTGTTTGCTCATTATTGTTAGTTATTGTCAATTTAATATTTAGTTTTAGTTTCGATTTTATTAGTTAGTGATGTAGTTTTACGTTGCTAAACTTGTAGGTGAATGATTTAGAATAGAATACAATGTCTTTTAATGTCATTATACACATTATACAGTGAGATTTAAAAATGTCTGTGTTTTTTTATTACAGTTATTACATCTATTGGGTATTGAATGTTCAACAAAAGATACTGTTAGAAAAAAAAAATGTTAAATTACAAAACTTCTTTTGTGAAAATACAAATCAGTTTAATACCAGGTTGCATTCCCAAAGGCTAATAAGCAGGTGCATAAAGACTAAAAGACAGGGTATTATATCTATAATTTTGGTCTGCTTTCATTTTCATAACAACGGGAATGCTTTCTAAATGTTTCATTTTTATTGTCTTAGTTAACTATAATAACTACACTCTGATTTTTTTAATCCTCTCTGATCAGATGATCCAAAATGACGGGCAGCACCTGTGGAGGATGAAAAATTTTAACAAGCCCGTTTACTGCAATGTGTGTCAAAGCATGCTGCTAGGTTTGAGGAAACAAGGGCTGTGCTGCACCTGTGAGTACCTGACCTCGACTGAGGAGGGCGACGATGCGGTGACACTTAAAAAAAAAAAATGATAGTTGCACATGTCACAATTTTCTTTTCATTATATGTTTCCATTCACAGTGCTTCACTTTTTGCAGCATTTTCTTAGCCTACAGCCTTATTCCAAATTGCAAAGGAATCCCATCTCGGCCCCTTGTATCCGAGATCTCGTTTTTTCGGCCACCACCCAAACCTTCAACCATAGATAAGGCTAGGAATGTAGATGGAACAGTAAATAGAGAGCTTGCCCCCTCTACTAGATTGGTGCATCAATTTGGACGCTACACCAAAACGTTTGTCATTCTGTTGCTGAATTGTTTTCTTAAAAACGCTTTTACGTTAACCGCTCAGGCGAAAACCAGAGGTCACGGTCTGATGAGGTCAGCAGGTTCACATCATCTGCAAAAAACAAAGGCCCGTTCCAGTAGCAATTTAAACTGATCCCCTAAAAACCTTGGCTGCACCTAGAAATTAGAATTAAAGTTAATCAATGATCTCTTTATGACACTTTTGGAAAAGGTTTAATGAGATTATTGGGAACTTTTCAAAAAAAGGAATCACATTTAAGTACTCACAGTCTTTGCTAAATTATTTCTTGATTCACCTTTGGCCGCCTTTCTGAATATGATGCCACATGCTTAGCTCGGCTATGTTCAAAGTACTTCTCAAGCTTGATCAGGTTGGATGGGAGACGTCCAATTTCAAATCCCCCCAGAGATGTTCAATCAGGTTCGAGTCTAGATTCTTTCCAGGTCTTTTTCAGAGTGGCTCTGAAGTGAATCCTCTGAGAACTTGACCAGACATTCACAGCAAAGACTTCATTCCTTGTCACATCAGACCAGACAGAGTATTTACTCATGGTCTGAGACTCGTTCAGATGTCTTTTGGTAAAATCCCGACTGGTTGCTGATTGCTTTTTAGTGAAGAGTGGCTTTTGTCGGACTGCTTCACCAGACTGGCCTGGTCGGTGTGTTGTGGAGATGATTGTTATTCTAGAACGTTCTCCTCTCTCCACAGAGGAATGCTGGAACTGTGACGGAGTGAAGATGAGGTTCGTGGCCAGCTCCCTAACTAAGGCCCCTTTCCCCCCTGTTTGCTCAGTTTAGAAGGCCGGCCGGCTCTTCATCCATTGACCAGCACCGGAGACCGCTGGGCTCATTTCCCTTTTCCTTTTCCAGTTTTGCATCTCAACACATTCCTGTCTCAGAGGTCTACAGACAATTTCCTTTGATTTCATGCCTTGTATTTGCGCTCTGACATCGTCAACTCTGTACCTCATGTAGACACGGTTGTGTCTTTCCACATCAAGTCCGATCAACTGAATTTAAGCTGAAAAAACATCTGAAGAATGATCAGAGTAAAAATATCTCAGTTTTGAGCTAAAAGACAAAGGCTGTGAATACTTATGTAACAGTGACTTTTTCGTTTTCTATTTTATTATATCTCGAAGTGGGGTGAATTTGGAGGAAAGAGATTAATTTAGTATGATTGGACATACGTCTTTAGCCCTGTGAATACTTTCCTGATTTACTGTAACTCACACTCACTGAAAGTGGGATTTTTGTCCCCCACTTGTGTTTCACATTGTGCAGCCTGCAGGTACACTGTTCACGGGCGCTGCGCTAACAAGAACCCAGCTGCGTGTGCCAGAACGTACGTGAAGTCAAAGAAAGAAGCCGGGGTATGCTTAATTCTGCACAAGGCTATTCACAGTGAAACAGTTTAATTGGACTTTTTCTTTTTATTGTGTCTCATTGGGTCCCACTTTACAGGTGCCAGTGCATGACTGGGTGAGTGGGAACTGTGATTCCAGAAAGTGCGATAGATGCCAAAAGAAGATCAAGAGCCTCCAAGGTTTAACAGGGAAACACTGTGTGTGGTGCCACACGATGGTGAGGAGTTGCACTTCTGCGTTTGGCTCCATTCTTAATACCGTTGGAAATCTAAAATGATTCAACCTCCACTCAATGTTAGAATTATTAGTGGAATAATCGTTGTGCAGTTTAAAAATTATATATATAACTTAATGATTCACAATATCACCTTCCCTGGGCTTCCACCTAGAGGTTTGTGTATTGCAATGATTCTTGGAGCTAAGTTGTAAGGGCCTTCAAATTACCAGAGGTGGGTAGAGTACCCACAAATTATGATCAAGTAAGAAAAGCTCTACTGTATTTTTAAGAATTAAAAATTGAAAAAAAACCCGGAAAAAGTAATTTCTAAACTGACTATTGAGTAACTATCATATTGATGATGGCGTCAGATGGAGAAAAATATACTTTTCTGAGCAAATTCTGGTCGTTTTAAAAGTGTAATCACCGGTAAAAGTCACACAAATATTAACAGTTCAGTTATATAATGTCAGGAAAATAATGCATTTGCAAAGGAATATGTTTTTTCACTATTAGATTTATAAACAGGATACTAACAGTTGGTAATGTAATATTTTTACTCAAGTAAATATAAGTATTTCCTGCCCTACAATGCCTTTATATAAAAAGCGTTCCATGATCCCTACGATCGAGTGATGGTGATGATCTGTGGTTCGTTTTACTCCCTCTGATGCTAAAAACCTGCAGCATGTGGAGGTGATGTCGAATTCAATCAACTATTAGGGAATCTTGAAAGGAAATTCAAGCTCTATCTAATACACCTGAAGCTTGGACTTAATTTGACCTTCAAGAACACCATGACCTCTAACAAATTCTGGTTTTAGAAAAATGTCCCATCTGAAAACAGTATAGAATGGCCACCACAGTCCCAGTCCACAGTGGGCTGCAGCGTTCAAGCCCCAGCATACTAATGAACTGAAAGCCTGCCCAGTACAATGCTGCAGCGCTTAAAGAACAACACTCCCATTGATTATATGTCGAGGGTTTAATTTCAGCAAAAAAAGTACTTAGAGGTTCTCTAGTAAAAATAAGTGAACAAAAAGCTCAATAAACACCAATTTATCTGTCAGATTAAAAGAGAAACCATTTGACCGTACTAACAGATTGCTTAATTTCCCACTCTAGGAGGAAAAAAACTTTTTATTTGGTAATAGAGCTCCCCTTTAAAGATAGCTAATAATATGTTTTTAATTCATCTGTAAACATTGTAAAAATAATTAATAGGTCTTTTTTATAGAATAATTAAGGGGGAGAAATAGACGAAACAAAGCTTTTTTGCATATAATAATTGACGTGCTAAAAATGCGTTTTGCAAATGCTTTTTTTGCATACAAGTTAATAACTTTATTATATTAACTCTAGATTAAATGTGAACAGATCTGGTTAATTTATTAGCAAGAAACCTATTAGTTTTGTTGCTCTTTTGCATTTGATTAATGCAAAATAAACACTTCTCACTAATTTATGAAGAATTTACAGATAAATTAGAAACATATCCATAAGGGGAGCCTTAACGTAAAGTGATACCTTTTTATTTTGCGTTCATTTCTCAGTAAACAGCGAGAACATTTTTAACGTGTTCATTGTGTTTGCACAACGTGAACATCCTGCAAATCCAGCAACTGCGGAGACAAATCATTTAAAATCTAGAGTGTCAATCAGAACCACACGGGGGTTTGAGATAACACCTGTTGGCTTCCATCAGCGCCATGATGAATGTACAGCCCTGGAGCCAACAGAGTGTACCTGTGGGACGCTGCAAGACCACATCCTGCCTCCATGGGCCATCTATCCTGTTATAAAGGTACACAGCTATCCTCAGGCACATCTTAAGCACATGTACAGTACACACTGCACCAATGGAAATCGTTACGTCAGTTAGGACCTCTTCTTGTTGTGACTAAACACAGTCTATTTGTTTGTTTTTTCTCTAATACTCTAAATAATTTTATTTGGTAAGAACTAAGTCCTGTTATAATTTTCTGGTGGATTTACACGTTTTCTCCCCAAAGGAGAGACCAAACAATGTGAAAAACGGCGTCTCAGGGTCAACAGACGACAGCGACCTTAATATTACTCCTGACGGTCAAGTGCTGCAGGTACTTTCACTGAAACGATGCACACTAACGACACACTGCC
The DNA here is from genome assembly GCA_032876305.1 of Orestias chungarensis. Taxonomy (NCBI): domain Eukaryota; kingdom Metazoa; phylum Chordata; class Actinopteri; order Cyprinodontiformes; family Cyprinodontidae; genus Orestias; species Orestias chungarensis. The sequence continues at coordinate 7,983,876 of JAVLVB010000779.1, read as the reverse complement.
CAAATGTGTGTTTTTTCTACAAGCTTTATGAAAATCAGGAGAATATAACAAAGCATTAACTCGCCAGAGTTCAACGCTCTATCTTCCTAAATGTCAAACCAGCAGAGGTCAGATTTCTCTCAGGAAGTTAAAAACGCTTAGCAAAAGGCCGGCTCTTTACAGTACTTTAATTGTAGAGTTAAATTTTTAATTCAAATGTCCAGTTATTGTTTTAAATATGCCGTTTTTCTGTTTATATGAATGAATTTTATACATTTATGACTAGTCACTGTGAAACTTATCTTTTTGTTTCTTTTCTTTCTATTTAGGAGGAGGCTTTAAATTTGTGTTTTTTTCTATTTCATTTAAAAGATATACATACATATACAACATTTAAAATGCGTTATCATTCGTAGCAGCAGTGTTAACATTGGCTATTGATATTGGCCCCAATTTTCATATTGGTGCATCTATACTTAAAATAATACAAATAAAAACTCCCATTGCTGTGGTTCTCAAGTACTTTGAACTTAACTGTTTTGACGTTCGTAGTAAAAGGGCTTAGGAATCAAGAATCAGTTTATTTATATCACGCCAACAGATGTCGTCTGAAGGCACTTTACAAGAAAATCAATTCAAATCATAGATACATCATGAACAAATCAGTTGGAAAAAGTGTCCAATCTAAACACCTCTAATCTATAGAATAAAGTTTTTGCTCTTTCTTTCAAGTCTTTCCATTGAATCTCAACTTGATTTAGCTCCTAACTTCATTAGGACTTTCCAGTGCATGCTTTTGCTTTGCTCTAAACCGTTTCATTGTAACTCTGGATCTATTTTTGGGTTTTTGTTCTGGTGGTGCTCCCGCCACTGTGTTTCACCATGGGTGTTAGTGTAGTTAGAGTTTTGAATGTTTTTTTTATATCTTAAATTGCATGCAGGTGAACTCTAATCTGTTTGATAAAACGATGATGGTTATTGTTTGCATTGGATTGGATTTTATTTGGATTTTATTCAAGCCTGGCGCAGGTTTCAGATTTTTATTTAGAGTATAATTTTCCTTTTGACTGTGATTTACTTTGTGTTAAACCATCTTGTGAGATCTGTTTAATATATATCGCGGCAAAATGCGATAAAGAGTTTTAACACTGTTGCTTGGCTGGATAAGAGGTGAAATAATCTCTGAATTACTGGAGAATTTGTCATATTTTATGTCTGCAGTGTGATAACTTTATCAAATGTTTATTAAACAGATCAGCCCCGTTCCAAACACTCACCCTCTTCTGGTGTTTGTCAACCCCAAAAGTGGTGGCAAGCAGGGAGAGAGGTGGGTACCACAATAAAATAAAAAAAGCAGGATTTTTGATTGGACGCATTATTGTGAGCTTCTTTCTATAAATTTCAGAGTCCTGCGGAAGTTTCAGTACTTACTGAATCCGAGGCAGGTTTATAACCTTTCAAGTGGCGGACCCGGAGCAGGGTGAGTTATTTCAGGCCACATTGAGATGTGCCTTAGCTCAGCTTTCACGCCGTGCTGTTATAGTTTAAATCATCATCTGGGTTTCAGGCTGACTTTCTTCAGAAACCTGGAGGACTACAGGATCCTGGTTTGTGGCGGAGACGGCACAGTCGGATGGATTCTAGACGCAATAGGTGAGCCGATCTTGGTGAAAACGGGAAGCAAGTGTAAAGGTTGTTGCGACCCACTTCCTTTATTCTGCTGTTTTGTCCGTTTCTTGCAATCAGATAAAGCCAACCTGTTGGCGCGGCCTCCTGTCGCTGTGCTTCCTCTGGGCACAGGAAACGACCTCGCACGATGTCTTCACTGGGGTGGAGGTGAGAACGGGTTCAGGCTGTTAAGACGATTTAATATTTCTACACTTTGTGTAACTCTGTTGTTTCCTTCTGCATTATGTTTCGTGCAGGATATGACGGCGAAGATCTGGGTCGGATTCTCAAAGACATCGAGAACAGCTCTCAGGTGCTGATGGACCGCTGGACCGTGCAGGTTATACCAGATGAGGTTCAGGAGAAGGGTGACCCAGTGCCGTATGAAATCATCAACAATTACTTCTCAATTGGAGTTGTGAGTTTCTTAGAAATGTGCCACGCACGAATGTGTGCTCAGTGTTCAGTTCCTAGATGGTCTGGTTATATTCTGCATTTCTCATTGCTGTTTTGTGTTGCATTGGCAGGATGCCTCCATTGCACACAGGTTTCATACGATGAGGGAGAAGCATCCTCAGAAATTTAACAGCAGGTAGGTGTGCTTGCTGGACCACGCTTGTTTTTATTCACTTATTTATCCAGCACGGGGTAAGAGAAATCAAAAATGTCTCTCTCAGTAACAAGGATACTGAAAACAAAGCGGGGGGCGGCGTCTTCAAGCCGAGCGTCACAGGTGTCAGTGACAGATGCGCCTCTGCCACCGCACGGCTTCTCTTCTGAACGCGAAGTAACAGTTGAACCTAAAAAACACATTTTTCTTGCAGAA
>JAVLVB010000779.1:7968826-7981303 GCA_032876305.1 Orestias chungarensis | reverse complement strand
ATATATATATATATATATATATATATATATATATATATATATATATATATATATATATATATATATATATATATATATATATATATATATATATATATATATATATATATATATGTATATATATGTATATATATGTATCAATCTATTTATAAATCTATCTGTGTGCATGCAGTGTTGTGGCACTCCTCTGGATCTTAGTAGCCTATCTCTGGAGGGGATTGCTGTCCTGAACATTCCCAGCATGCACGGCGGTTCCAACCTCTGGGGTGAGACCAAAAAAGCCGATATCAAGGGACAAGCAAGTCAGGACGAACCTGAAGTGATTGTGAACCCGGACGTCCTGAAAGTGACCTCTCAAGGTATTTTCTCATGGAAATCATCGGCTTGGCTGAGTGGTGACGTAAAACCCCACCGCATCACCTGACTGGTGTGCAATATTGAAGTTCCTCTTTGCTCTGCAGAGCCCATTAGCTAATTGTTTTTAAGCGAATCCAAATCCAGATTTCCTGTTGCAGCTGTCAGCAGTTAGAAAGCCCATGCACTAAACATCCAACACAGACACAGTAGTGAACCCACATGCTCACTAAATCAGACTAAAGCTTGTCCGCCTACAGGGCTTCTACTCAACTAGCTGCATATCAAAATCCACCACAGCACTAAACAATCATATGGATAAGGACAGAATTTACTAATATCTGCAGGACGCTCTTTGCTCTTGGTTGTTGCGTTCATTTCTGTGCTGCGCCAGCTTAAAATGTATGTAATTCCTCATACTTGTCAGTATGAAGCTTCAGCCCACAACTCATAATTGCGGCTTGTGAATCATATCCTGCCTCTGCTCAGGCCGGCATATTATTTTCAGTCACGAGAAGCATTTTTAGTGGAAAATCCCTCGCTGAGCAGCACAGAGAGTGTTCAGAATATCTGGTTGCTGTTATAATAACAAGTAACTTGTTATGTTTGTGGTATTCTATGTTTTAGGCAGGTATTTTCATAACTATACAGATAAAGTAACAAAAATTAGCACCAGGATTTTAACGTGCTGCACATTAATGAACCTTAAATGTTATTATTCCTCTTAGATATGGTAACAAATAGATTCCCAGTCAAACATGAAGCAATAAGAAGAAGGGAGGTTTACATAAAAAAATCTAAAAACTGAACCTTAAACCTCTAAATACTGTTTTTTTATTCAGCCACTTGGGGGCAGAAGAGACCAACTTAAAACAACAGCCACCTTTAAAGCACTGGCTGTTTTATTATTGTTTTATTATGTACACTTTCCTCTAAAAGGTGTTGGAATCCCTCTTATTTCAGAACTTCCTTCATTCTTTGCTAGCATAGATTCGCACAGATCCTTGAAACATTCCCTGAGATTTTTCTCCATACTAAAGTGACAGCATCACACAGTTGCTGCAGATTTGCCAGTGTCACATCCGTGATGCGAATCTCACCACAGGACATCCCAAAGATGCTGTGTTGAATTGAGATCTAGTGACTGTGGATGCTAATGTTGAACAAGGAAATATTTGCCGTGCTCACAAAACAGTTTGAAAGGATTTGAGCTTAGTTCGATTGAAAGTAGCCATCAGACAGAGGTGAGGTGGGTATGCTGTGGTCAATAAGGGGGCTGCATCAATTCTCCGGTTGACTGAGGTGTTTAAATTATGTTCAGGGATTACTAAGGGGCCCAAAGTGTGCCAAGAAAATAGTGTTCCCGTCCACAATTAGGCCCAAATCAGACTATTACTGCTGTTAGTGAATGTATTTACATTATGTTTCATCACTGTAAGGATGTTTAGAAATGAAAATGTGTTGCATGATTTAGTTTGTAGGAATCAGCCATGAAATTATCAGTGAAATTTAAAAAAACATTATTATTGAATTTAACTGAGTTTTTTTTATTTTTATGTAGCTCCACTTCAAACCAATTATTGTCAATAACTCAATTAACTCTAATCTAATTATACAGACAGATTCAAAGTCAATTACACACATTCCAACCGATCCAAGTCAGTGAGATTTAGTTTATTATTCAGATTAAAAACACTATTTTAAATAAGGAAAATCTACTTATGATGCATAACAAGGCAGGTCACAGTCAGAATGGTGGATTAACATCACAAAATGTCAAACAATACCTTGAATGCAGCCATAAACCCAAGATAAGTTGAAAAAGAGGTTGTCCGGTTCCAGGAGCAGGAGCAAGGAGGACAGAGAGAAGAAGAAGGTTCAAACCTCTGCAGGTTGATGTGCAAAGAAGGATTTTTAATCAAATAAATAACCTTTTAGAAACCAAGCATTCTCCCCATCAGACTGTTATATAACTTCTTCTCCAGTCCTTCAGAAGTCTTCAGTCTTCAATCAGAGGCTTCTTGAGATCTGCAGTAATATAACCCACTACAGGAGATCATCCCTGCCCAGTACCAGCAGCTTCTACAACTACGTTTTGAAGAACTTTCAATAACATCCAATAACATTTAATTTCCCTTTGCGATAAAGTATTGTTAAAATTAATTTAATTTAATGAACTCTACTGACGTGCAGCAACCTCTCATACTGAGCATCCATGTCACGATAGTGGAGAGGAAAATGTTACTTTCAACGAGCAAAACGTCCAGCAGAACCAGAACCTGGCTGTAAGAAGGCAGGACAGACAATTATAATACATAAAATCAATTATATTTTCTGTGTGACGGAAAATGTATAGCGTTAATAGAAGCCATGCTTCGTCTGTGGCCTTACACACAGATAAGCTCTGATCTGTTGTTCACGTCTGTAGATAGGTAACTTTGATGAAGTAGTTGCAGAAAACTGTTTGTAGAGTATGTGGCTGCAAACCAGTCAGGGTGTCCGTGTTGGCCCCAGGTCACCACCAAAATAACTGGTTTATGGAAGATTGGGAGAAGACTTTGGTTGTTACTTCACCATCTTCTGAGGTATTGCTGCAGACCATGTTCACCCATTCATGGCTTTAGTCTTCCTAACAGGTTCTAAGTAAAGATGGTTCAGGACAGCTTTAAAAATCATAACAAAATACTTGAGAAACTTAGATGGTGTCCCACTTCTAGTTCACCTGAGTGTCTGTGGGATGTGCTGGACATCAGGTCCAATCAACAAAAAGGGGGTATGCATTACATGCACCCCTTTGGTCTGTCACATATGGTCACCAACTCGAACATCTAAGTGCCAAATGGCAACACTGAACAAGTAAAACAAGATCCTGTAGGCAACTTATAACTTAGCACCAAAGTGGAATGGAAATGACAGGTATGCTTGTAGAAAAGCCTCATATTTAAATGTAATGGTAGGAAAATACCATAATTTAGTCAAAACTGGCAGCACAGATGTATAAATAAAAACACAATTATCCATATCTGCTGCCTTTTTGAACACCAATAGAGATCAAAATAACATCTGAAAAACTGTCTACAATACAATACAGTCCAGCTTAATTGAGAAATATCTGGGGGGCTTACGATTTCTTTTAAATATTGGAGTCCAACCATTAAGGCACGTGGTCATAAATGCGGATGCGCTTTTGATTTTAATCAAACTGAGCTGTTTGTCTTTTTGTTTGGTTTTTTGTCAGACCTCAGTGATCGCCGGTTGGAGGTGGTTGGCCTGGAAGGAGCCATTGAAATGGGGCAGATATACACCGGACTCAAAAGTGCTGTGAGGCTCGCCAAGACTTCCCAGATAACCATCAGGTATGAACCAAGTCTTAAAGGCATGTTTTTTGATTCGTGAAGCTGGGAATCTCTGTGTGATCATGACGTTTCACTTAGGATAGTAACAGTTGAAGGCAGAAGCTGGACGTATAAATTCACATTCACGATGACACACCTTGATATTTTAATCACATTTTATCATTATAGTGGCTCAACGCAACTAATTGATCTGTCTGTGTTTCATACTTAGGACAAAGAAACCATTGCCGATGCAAATAGACGGAGAGCCATGGATGCAATCCCCCTGCACGGTAAACAACACATCCTTAAAGCTGTAGTGCAACAGGGTTTCTGCAAGTCTTAGTTTTTGGGATATAAAATATGTCCCATTTCCCATAGAAGGTCCTACATGTATTTATTGTTACGTTTTTTCATTTGTTCTCGCTTCCTCTTCATCTGCCTGTATTTAATTATTCATAAATTATAGCTTTTGGTACGATGAAGTATTGAGGCCATTGTAGAAAAAGGAAATACAATTTTGAAATGAAGAAACACATTTTTACTCACAAAAAATCGAGAACTCAGGAGTGTCTAAATCAATTTTGCATATTAACAAGAAGAAACTTTTCTATCCCTGAGCAAAAGGACAAAAAATTTTGAAAAAAATAACAGTTGTTTTTTATATATATATTAATTATTAATATGAAAACTAGGATATTTCATGATGTGTTAACTCCAGAATTTCACTAAAAAACAAATTAAAAAAAGGTTTACTGAGATTATAAAGTCAAAAATTTGCGACAAAAACTAACAGAAGTCATTTTGGATTTAAGTGGTAAATTTATAAAATGTGCGTTTGGATATTTTTCAGATTGTAAGAGGTAGAACTAGACTTTTTTATGTATCAGAACGACTTCTCCCGGGTCCAGGCTCGCCACCGATCCAGAATAGAGGTACGAGATAGCGAGAAAGACACTGCATCACATCTGCATCTGGGAGATGTTCTGAGACAGGGAAAAAAGCAGGTTCTTCTTTAATTAACTCCCTATATATTAGAATATTTCCCAAAAATCTGATTAATCATCTCAGAAAACTTCTTGCGTGTCTTTCTCATTGATGAATTTTCTTTAAAAATCTCTGTCTTTTCATTTTCATAGAAGATCCTAATCTTAATAACTTCAATTTATGACTTTAAACATGAAAACATTTTCAACATGAACAAATATAAAAAAAAATTTTGGGAAATGTGTGAAATTACATGTAGATTTATTTATTTATCTTGCGGAAATAAACTCCTCCATGGCCACATATTTCTTTCTTAGATCAGCCCTAATTCTCTAGGCTTTGGTACGACAAGGTCTCCGCAGGATTTGTCAAAGCTATTCAAATAAAGCCAAAAGTTACATTTTCTCAATTTTAGGGATATGTAGGTTTAAAGTGTGCAAATCCTTTGTGTTGTTTGATACTCGAACAGTAAAAAAAAAGGAAATTAAAGTTTGATTTGCTTTTTTTTTTTTTATATTGAAAAATACTTTGCTGATAATCGTTTGTTTGATTACTTCATGCCAATACATTTATTCATTATCATTGATGCAAGGTAATATTTGTGGTGTTTTTAACGGTTTTAAAAGTAAATGTACATCACTTCAGCTTGCAGAAACCATCCAGCAGTCGTCACAGTATGAACCAATAGTTTAGGTGCAATGTTTTATCTATTAATTGTCTTAACCACATGAGATTTTCCATTTTTCTGCTGTTTTTCAGATTCATATCACACACAAGAACCAAGCGTGCATGTTGATGGCTCCTCCGTCCAAACCATCAGGCTTCTTCAAATAAAACTGACAGACTTAATGCATGTTTACTGGCTATCCAGGACTGACACTTTTTGATATAGAATCAGTTTATGATGTAGTACATATGCATTGCAGATAGATATTATTTTCCGGACATCTTGTGTCTGTAACAGAACATTTCAAGCATGGCGTCATAGGAAAACCAACAGAATAGTAAGCTATGTTTGCCTCGTGGCCAAAAGGATTTTGACCAAATGATCTCAGTGTTTTAGTCGTACTCTGCTGCTTAGAAGCGCAACAGCAGGTTAAAAATGCTGCTCTTCAGGAAACCTTAAGTGAGGTTAAAGTGGCTATGATTTTTAAAGAGGACAGTTTAGTTTCATATGCCTTTACAGTCTTTTCTCTTTGATTAGATAGAAGACAGAGCTGTTTGAATGTTTGCACTTGGAGAATTAACCACGTAGTATTCCTGTTTTGTGGAGGCCGTAAATGTCGTTCTTAAAGCCAAACGTACGTTCAAGTCATTTCAGAAACAAAGGTGCAGAGAGGACACACGCCTTTATTTTAAAAATTAGGCTGGAGATATTTCACCTTGTTTTTTTATTATTAATTTCAAGATACTTGAAAGTTTTTGTGGGAACAGAAAAGTAAGCGACCTGCTGTTCCTCTGTGTTTTCCCCAGGTTTTCTATCTTCTATGGACCAAACTAGTTTTTTTTCTGGGTTTGATTAAGAGCAGAGTACTATTATATGAACATATTATCATTGCGTATTTTTCCTTGAATGTGTAATGATCTAGACCATTGAGTGGGCCTATTTATTACAGTATATGTATGTAAATGCTTTATCAGCTGTATCATTTCAGTATATCTAGAGAATGTAAATGTAATATCTCCATGTAAAGATTTTAATAAATTGTCCAGGCTTCAGTTGGTGTGTTTATTAAAAATATTGACCAGAACATGGTGTAACTAATGGATTTTACCTCAAGGGGGCAGAAATTCTTCATTATAAATGAGGATAATTTAAATTCAGTATGGTTTGTTCTACTTCCCTCAAAATACCTTTTTATTATATGAAATATATTTGTGTTTACAAACAACCATGCACTCATTTCTTTTGTGAGATATTCATGATATAACTTGAATTAGCTCTTCAGTGCTTGTTAGATATTCGGAATCAAAATTTAGTTATAGCCATTTCCAGTAAATACAGGTTCACTAGTGTAATGGTGCAGATCAATACAAAAAAAAAAATATAATAAAATGTAAATTGTACCTTGCAAAAGTATTTATGTCTCACAAATCTTGCCACATTTTGTTATTTTTAAAACCACAGACTGCAAACAACTGTTTTTTTGGTGATTTAGGCGATAGACAAACGCAACGAACAGCATTATTTTAAAGTGTATAAAAGATTTTTGAAACAAGAACGTATATCAATGCTTTTACTAATAAAAGTGGAAAAGGTGTGACATGTATCTGTATTCAGCCCCTTTCTTTCTGTTGTCCCGAAATAAAAGGGAGTGCAACAAACTATTCTTAAATGTTATTTGATAGATAAATGTGCAAGACATACTTGTGTACACCTAGATACTTCAGAGAAGTACCGTTGTTTCCTGGCATGGAACATCAAGTTGTTTTCGGTGACTTTGTGGAGGAACGTGCCAAAGGACAACAGAAACAACAGATACTCATTAGTGAATAGACAACATCATTAAGAACAAGGAGCACAACAAACTTATGGTGACGACACCCAGCCCCATCTCTCATTTCCACCTGATCTGACACACCAAAATGGATGAAAGCCCATCCTCTCCAACTTAATCTCTCAAAAACTGAACCGCTTGTTTTTACAGCCAAACCAACCACTCACCAAAACATTCACATCCAGACTGGATCCCTGTCTCTGACTCCATCCAAGGCAACAACAAACTTGGGTGTCATGATTGTTGACCAGCTTACCTTTAAAGATCATGTTGCCTCCGTTTCTCGAGAACGATATGGCCACACATAACCAAGCATGCTACCCAGGTCCAGTCTATGGTTCAGTCTATGGTTATCTCCCACCTTGACTATTGCAACGCACTCCTGACTGGTCTCCCAGCCTAAACAGTAAAACCTTGACAAATGATCCAGAACGCAGTGGCGCGTCTGGTCTTCAATCAGCCCAAAAGGTGTCATGTTACCCCTCCGTTCATTGAGCTTCACTGGTTACCCCTGGCTATCCACATTAAATTCGAGTCCCTGATGCCAGCCTACAAAGTGCTTAAGGCTCCCATCTACTTCTGTAGTCTTGCAAAGGCTTATGTCACAACTCAGTCACTCCGGTCATCAATGGATTGTCATCTAGCAGTGTCTGCACCACACTTAAGACAATCTAGACTGTTTTCTTGTGTTGTTCCAAGAAGGTGGAATGACCTACCAAGTGCCAGAAGAACAGCAGGGTATTTTCAAGAAACTCTTTAGGACCCACCTCTTCAAACAGCATCTCCTATCCTAACTCTTACCCATACCTCTATACCCTCTACTATTCTCTGAAATTCCCTCCATGTCTACACTGTCACCACTGACTCTGACTTGGGATTTTCCTCTCGTTAACTTATGATCAGAGTAATAATCACTGTAATATTGTGTCTACTTTGTAAGTCACTTTGGATAAAAGCGTCTGCTAAATACATAAACATAAACCCCTCAGAGAGAAAGTTGAGAAGTTTAAAGTATGATTACGTTATAAAGCAACATCCTTTATAGTTTTAAGTTTTGAACAACTCATTGAACTCTGTTTAGTCTTGTTTTGCTTTTTTTAAATTGTCTTTAAGAAAACTAAGAAATGGACACCCTGATCCAAGACGAATAGGAATGGTTTTCTGGTCAGTTGAGCCAACGCTGTTTAACTAGAGGTCTGCAACCTGAGACACAACAGAATGGCACTACAAGACCCAGTTTCCTTTAAAGGCATGGAGATTGGTGACAGTCATGTATCTGGGTCTAGAAAATTAGCGTCTCTTTGTGACTGTAGTGAGATTCTGATTTGGTAAATTAACACAAAATTTTCAGTGTGTTTCACGTTGTTTCACAAACTTTACATTTAGCAAAACCCTGTGATTCAAATGTAAATTGTCATGTTTAAAATTCAACTTCGCATTAACAATATCTTCATCAAAACCAGAGACTTTGTTTCCAAATTAACTCTGTGCCTCTCCCACAATGTCAGTATCCTGGATGTTTTCTGGGTTTTCCACCGACTGAATTTCTCATCATTTTGTTATGAGTTTGTACTCAGTTATTGTTTTTTATATTCTGTTTCTGTCATCCTTGCTTCCCTTAAAATCAGTCTTACCTTTCCTGATTATTTACTTATGTAGATCCTAGAGTCTTAGTTGATTATCTCTATCTTAGCCTACATTTCGGGTCTCCTCTCCAAGCATCCCTTTTTAAACTTCTCTCATCCCTTCACTTCTCCCTCATTCTATCTCTTTTTTTTCCACTTTGATCATGTAGGTCCATTTCTAATTATTTTTATTTGAATTTTGGTCCAATCTAAAAATCTTGATATCAATTCACTTACCAATATTAGTCTAGATGAGGTGGTCAAAATGAAAGTAATGGTTTAATGTCATATCATGGAGAATTTATTGCAGTGAAAGCTATAAATCTCTCAAAATTTACAGTCAAATACTGGTCTTAAAATAATGTTTACCCATAAACAAAGATGCTGCCTCACTACAAACAGCTACATTAAGTAGCTCTGCTGTAGTGCTGAACATAATATCGTGGCAATCCTTTTTATTTTTAAATGTAAGTCTTACATTCACGCTATCATGATACCAACAGTGGTAAAATCAAACAAGATTTTGTGGTTTTTAAGGATGAAAACTACAGTTAATCTTTTAATGACAGGATAAATACTTTTCACCCCTATTTAACTTTTGTTTTAACTACAATCTGTTGCATACAACACAGCATATATAACAATTTTAAACACCAGAAGGTTAAAACACTGAGAGTCGACTATTTTTTCAATATGATTTCTGGTTTTTGCGAAGTACCTGCATGTGTGAGCCTTGACTTCTAGTCTGTGTTTTGTCCACCTTTTTGATCAAAATAGTGGCGATGCAGGTTCAACTGCTGCAGTAGCAGGAATCGCTATTGCATTTGATGACTTGGTATTTTCTCCCCTATGCTGTAAATTGTGGCTTTTTTGGTACCCCTCATGATTTTATTAAATATATTTATTAAATCCAGCTTGAAATAAAGACAAAGCCTTTTTAAGTCATTTAAACATAAAAAAACAGTACATTGTACAATTTTCTTTTCTCTATTGTTTCTAAAACTGCTTTTTTCAAACTGGTTATATATTAAATTCTCCTTGCAACATGTTGCATCATCATATAGATTCAGGTTAATTTTACGGACTTAATGGGTAAAAAGTAATGAAGAACATTTTTTCCATTTAAAAGAACGAAACAAAAATGCTTTTCTGCTTAGCAATAAACAACTAATTAAACAAAACAAAGTTGAAAAGAGAGAAATTATCATGGTTTTCTAATAGGTTGTCAGATGTTTTGCCTTGATAAGAGAAAGATGTGCAGTTTCCTTATTGTTTTGGTTGAAGGCTTTCTAACTTGTTTGCCTATAAAAGTTTTAGTTTTTATCCCAGCAACAAAATTTTTTACCTTTTTGTTTTGTTTTCAAATAAATTGCTTTGGAGATTTTCATCCTATTAATATAAAAATGAAAGGAAAAAAAACCCTTATAAAAGAAAGGAAGGAAAACGTATTTAATTTAATTTAGGAAGATGTGAAATTTTTCTTCCATATTAAAAAAGTGTTTTATCTGTTTGTAACATTTTATTAATTTTTTTCTGTAAAAAAAGTTTAAAGAAGCTTAAAATCGACTCATGAATGCTTAAATTAAAAAACTTGTCCATTTTCCATCCCATCTGTTCCCTACAGAGTAGTGCCTATCTCTGTTGGCTGTTAAACAAGTCAGCATTTTATCAAGCGAGCATAGAGACACACAGGACAAACAACCAAACACAATCCTACCAGAGGTTTTAGAACAATGGGAGGATGCTGGAGTACCTGGAGAGAACCCACACGTGCATTGAGGAGAACATGCAAACTTCTTAATTCTTGCTGGAATTTTGAATTTAGCATCTTCTTGCAACAAAAAAGCAAGCAGAGGAAAAAAATATGCACAAATACAACTGGAATCAACACAGCAACCAACTACTCAGCACTTTCTTCTTCTCTGGTTTCATCTACATGAATAGTCTCTTTTTTTCTACCTGTACACACACAAAAATAAGATTTTGCTTACATATATTTTCTTGTGCTTGAAATCTTAAAAATAAAACCTAGAAGTGCAATTTAATCAGCCTTGCAATTCAGATAAATAATAATAATGAAAAATTAAAAAAAATAATGCAGTGAACTATGTCACCACCAGTTCAATTACCCACTTACAGTCCAACATATTTTCTACATTTGCTTAATAAACCTGTTTTTTTTTTTAAAGACTAGTCAGATAAAAAAAAACTTTATTGTCAAATACATCATTGGAATTTGTTTTGGCGTAATTGGTGCATACAAAAAAATGTTTACAAAATATGGATATGAAATAATATGAGGAGCAACTATTAACGTAACTAAGCATAACTACTAATACATAAGGAATCAAGGAAGGAATCTTTATTTGTCATCACATCACATGTGGTACATGAGGTGGGACGAAAATTCTAATCCCCCGGTCCAGTTTACACCGGGGGATTATATCATCGTCTCACACAACATAAGTGTGCGACGATGGAAGTCATTTTCTTGAGGTCTGGTTGCTAAACTGGTTTTTATTACTATTATCATTATTTAACTCAATTTAGTCTATTTATGCTTTCCAAATTAACAACAAGTGCCAACTTCAAATAAAAAACTGTTGTAATCAAAGCTTACACACATTTTAACTGATCCCTGCAGTTCATCATGGTGAGTTTATTATGCAAACAGGTTAATGTTTTTGAATCTAAGGAGCCCAGCAGATTATATGAAGTCATCTGGTAAAATGATCTATTTGCATAATTTAAAGGAAACAAACACCGCCCCCCTCTTTTTCTGTCAACATTTTTAAAATCTGTTCAACTGTCTAATATGATCCATTAGTAAAATTTATAAAATAAAGAAACGGCCCCTGAGGGCTGCTGGCCCTCAGGGGCCCTCATGGGCCCTGGGAGGCCCCGCCCCCCCCCAGCCTGCTGATCGGCGCTGCTGGCTCTGCAGAGCCGCAGTCAGGTTCCGGAGCTCAGACTCTCAGCATCTCTCTGTCTCTGTCGGCTTGTTTCATAGTTACAGCTCGGGTTTGTTTGTTTGTTTGTTTTCCTCGCAACAACAATGACGTTCAGGAGGTTGAAGAAGGTGAACTCCAACGGGGTGGACGGAGGACCCGCATCCCGCAACAGCGACGCTTATTTCCCTTCGTCCAGGTCGGACAGCTGCAGCAACTCCTCCGAGGTTTACAACTACAAAACTCTGGCTTACTCTGGAGGGACTCTGCCAAGAAACTTCAGAAAGGTGCGACTGGAACTTACTTTTTTAGGACTCCTAATTATTACAATTAATTCAATATTATGGAAACTTATCACATTTAAAGTAAAACTATTTATTTAGTTAATTTTTTATCAGAAACCCACAAATAGTTTATCATTAAACACACATTTAAGCTTTTGTGTAAAAAAAACACCCAAACATTTGTTTGAGGTTCTATATAAAGGAGGATGTTCAGAGCAGGGGTGGTTCAAGCCAACCTGGGGCCCTTACCAGAGTCATATTGGGAGGGCTTCCAGTTCCCTTCGAATCATTATCTCAGCGATTTGACCACATAAATTATAGATTTGACTATGTTGCACGTTTGTACTTTAATTTATGATCATTTTACACCAATTTATCTTGTTTTTCTGTTTGTTTTTGTGCTTTGAACCTCTACTCGAGGGAAATTCGCATCCATCAGCTTATAC
>JAVLVB010000779.1:7947907-7963285 GCA_032876305.1 Orestias chungarensis | reverse complement strand
TATATATATATATATATGAGCTCTTTAGGTCCTTTAAGGGATTGGTTTTTTGGAGGCGAGAGGAAGCGGACCTCCTTATTTGATTGTGTGCGTCACATGTCTGCGTACTCTGCGATAAAACCGTCTTTCCGGCATTGTCCATCAAGACTTCCTCTGCATGCGGTTCAGTGGTTCTTTTTTTCGTCTTCTGATGTTGCATTGTTACCACAATATTTCAGAACATCAGATGCCAAACAGCTTGTGAAAGCCAGTTCCTACACGTCTAAAGAGGAAGCCAATTTTTTATCTTCAGTGTCTTATGTTTTTCCTCTTTTTCAGACATACGGCCTTCACCATCAGGACCAAAACTTAGTAGAGATGTGTACGTTTGTGTGCCAAGTGCACGACGGCAGCCCTGCCCAGCTGGCAGGACTTAAAGTTGGTGAGTGCTTGTTTTGTTTTTTGTTTTTTTATCTCAGTGTTTCACTTTTTTTGGGTAGGTACTGAAATAGTTCTTTAAAAAAGTGCTTAAAATAAACATAAGGGAAGTAAGCGTGACAAGAGTTTTTGGTTGAGCTTGACCTTCTTTGTGTTTTTATCAGCTGACGCTGCCCAGATTATGTCAACACAAACCAGTCAGTTTGGTTGTTATGGGAAGTCCATTTGTTGCCTTGTCATTTTTTTTCCAGCTGAGAAACGACTATTTCTGCTAACACACAAGTACATTACTAAATGTAATATAATCTCTTAAACCTTTTCAGAAAAAGTCTCAAAAAGGCTTATACTCTTAAAATCCTTTATAAAAAAAAAACAGTGCTACCAATTCCTGCCAGAATTCATCTTTATTATTAAAGCAACACTAAGTAACCTTCCATCTTCATAAAATATTTTCCTAACTTTTGTGATTATATGTCGATTTACAGCTTGTTTAGTGACAACTCTGTCATGGCCCGAGGTCCGTATCCGTATCACTTTAACCGGCACTAAGCAACTTTGAGGAGGGTGGCGGACAAAAAAAACTACAAATATGCTGACTGCTTAACGACACACGTCACCACAGTTAGATTAATTTTACGGTCCTATTCGCTGGTCATGATGGGAAATGCAGTCTTCTCTCAGGGTAAAACACTACCGCTTTTGTCCACACTGGGCACTAAAACTTCTGTAGTGTTGCTTTAAATAATTTCCACCCGTGTTTATTTTTTTATTTTAACAGCTGTTCACTGGAAGCCTCAGTTTTTCTATGGGAAGCTTAGTGAACAAACGGCATCATAAAGACCAAGAAATGCAGACAGACAGCTCTGGCAGAAAGTAATAGGAGTGTTTCGATTCGATATTGATATGTGATATCAGGCCAGTATCAGCAAATAAAAAATAAATGTATTAGACTATATTGGCTTTCATACATTTTTTTTAAAATATTTTTATTGTAAACTAGTGTTCTCTATTTGAAAAATACAATTTCATCAAATCTTTTTTAACTTTTAACACTATAAAAGTAATAAAAGTCTATAAGAGTCATGCTGATATTGTATCGTGTCAATATCTGTATTGGTCAATTCCCATACTATGCCGTAATCAAATTGGGAGTAGAATTATCATTGAGGCATGTTTTTTCTTTGTAGATGAGCTCTAGATTTCTGTTGCTCAGGTGAGAGAATCTGACCTGAGACTGGCAGCAGAATAAGTCCACTCTGCAGTTTCCCAATAATTATAAAGTAGACAAATAAGCATTTAGAGTTGCACCGGTCAAGTGACACCAAAATGGATGACATGCAAAACATCATGTTTAGATTAGGACAAACATCCTGAGCAAACAATGCATTTCTGAATAAGGCTAATAGCGGCACCTTGCTATGAAAACCTGAAACAGGAGTTGAAGATCATCCCCCAGCTTCAATGTTGATGATGTGTCTCTGCTTCACCTGAGTCAAATTATAAGGTTAGCCATAGGACCTGACTGCAAACCAAGGAGGTGATTCAGCCATTTGATTAAAATCTGTGGTTAAAAGTTGTAGGTCACATGACCTCGAGGCCTGTCTAATCCAACTAGACTCAAAACTACACGGCTACAGACAAATGCATGCCACACTATTTACATAATTTTGTGTGAAGAAAATATTTTGTTCAAGTTTACTATTTTGGAAAACTGTGATTTTTATCTATCACAATAATTCCCCAAAGAACTTTACTGAACTAGTCAGTAAAACCGACTGGTGGTTGTGGTGGTGGTTGTTTCAGCAGAAGGCGTTCAGGATCAGAGAGGAAATAGATTTGAGCTGACAGATGAAAATATCTCTGTGCTTCTGTAAATTATCCCTGTTTTTGAAAGTTGTCACGGCTCAGTCAGCAGCCTGCCTCGCTGAGCGTTACGTCTCCACCAGTCAGGAGGGAAAGGGAAAAACAAGTGTTTATGTCGTCATAATCCAAACTGAATGTGTCAGTTTCGCTTCACATTTCTCACATACTCTCTGTTGTGCTGCGAGCACAATGGCTCTTCACTAAAGGCCGGTGAGTCCGTGACACGTCTAGTCACTCTGTGTGACTCTCGCAGAAGATAAAACGCAGATAGCTTCAAATCTTTAACACGTGTAAAATATTTGGGTTGACTAAGAATCTCTTTCACCTTATGGAGGCTGGAGTACAGCAACAAACTATAACGCCACGACTGCATCGATCCCGCTCCTCCACACGTGTGCTTCACATGTGCTGAGCTTTCAGGACTCGGTTGGCTGCAACTCCCAAGAAATAAAAGCCACATTTGCATATAAGCATTGCGACTTCACGGCGGCTGGTTAACACACATGTTGTTTTTTGTGCGTGCAGGGGACACCATCGCAAGTGTGAACGAGACCACCATAGAGGGCTTTCTGCATAAGGACATCGTTAAGCTCATCAGGTCCTGCGGAAATATGCTCAGGTAAACAGCTTGTCTAAAGTCATTAGTTAAATAGTTGGTGTCAGACTCTGCTAAATAATCATTGGGTGAGCACATGCTCTGACTTCCTGTGCAAAAGGTTAAGTAAGGATTTTTTGCTGAACTATATGAAAAGCTGTTATCTATCCTCCATGTCCCGAGGATGTTCTCAGCCGTGTCACTGTGTAAACCTGCCACTCCTCGGTTTAGACACCGAACAAAGCGTGCAGTTTCTGTAGCTTACCTGGATGAGTTTCTGTTCCTACTTAGTAAAGATTGTTAAAAAATAAAAATAGTGGGCTTAACGTTATACATCCTGTGCTTTCTTCTCTTTGTTCTTTGCAAATCTAAGAACAAAGAGTCTAATATATACAAACCAATTTATAAAAGTACCAGGGATTTGAGTGTGCTCGAGTTGCCTCTGTCATGATAGGCACCCCTTCACTGGCATGAAACACAGATTTCCTATCCAAAAATTAAATGCAGTTTTGATCAGGGCAAATATTAGAAAACAGTTAATTTTAACACGCTGCAAACTCCTAATGTTTGAAAATGACAAAAGAACTTGCGAATTGGGGGAATCTGAGTTTAATGTGTTGTGGATCAAGTGATTGAAAGTTGCGGTGCAGCCCTTTTGCGTTGTGTCAAACTTGTTACGGTTCACGTATCAGCCTTCTGTTTTAATCACCTTTGTCGGATTCCCTCTCCTAACACAGTATTTAAAAACTTGCCGCGACTTTTAGCCGTGATCTAACCTTATTATGAAACTCGCAGAAAAGTGCAAATGCATTTCTCTAAAGACCACAATGGAAATTTTGTTGAAATGAAGGAAACAATTCAGCCCTGTCGGGGGTTCCAGAAGCACAGTTGAACTCTACAGTAGGAGAAAGGTTCAACGTTCAAACTTTTCACAGAAAATTGAGCTTTGACTAACCTAAAAGTATCTTTTAATAACTTAAACTGTCTTTAAGCAACAGTTAGTTTTTAATGTTAGCTGTTTGAAAGTGTAATGCTCGCTGTAGCGTCTTTAGTTTTAATCTCTTATGCATTATTTAATACGTTAAAACAGGCGTGTTTGTGTTCGTTCATCAAGTATTTTCCCCAGGATCTGTACGATCGAGGGTTCTCTATCAAATCCCCCCCCAACTCAAATTTTCTAAGTCAGATTCATTTTTAGGTGTCTTTGTCAAAATGCTTATTTAAAGGATTTAGATTCTTTTTTAAACAAACTGTGGGTTTTTATTCTCTGCTGTTCAGAAACGGACAAAATCATCATGGCCACAAATGACTCAGCATTTCTAATGACATTTCCAAGCTTGTTTGACTAGTTCTTCTTCTTGTTGTGTGTTGAGTCTGTTAGATGTTGCTTATTTTGAACCGCGCTCTGCTTCCAACCCTCCACCCGTGCCCGTAAAAGATTGAAGGGGACGATGAGTGCGGATAGGCTGTTGGCTTTAAGGCTGCGCGTGCAGCCACAGCGTTTATAGTCGGACGTCATCAGATTATACCCTCAGCTTCACTAATTGAAGTTGTTAGCGTGTAAACAAGCTTTTTTTTCTTACTTCCCCCACTCATAATTAAAAGTAGTGGAAACTGTTTGTGTTCTTCCTTCTTCCACAGTGCTTTTAAACTTCAGTCCTGTTTTTAGACTTATGAAAAGAGCCTTTCATATAGCTTTTTTTAATAATTGTGTTTTAAAGTGTTTCCTGTTGAGTTTAATGACCCTGCTGTCTTTTGGTATTTCACTTGAAGGCTGGAGACGGTTTACAGTGACTCAATCCGAAAAGCTGAGCTCGAGGCCCGGCTGCAGTATTTAAAGGTGAGTAGTTTCCCTGACATTTTTCCCTTTTTTTGTTTAGTGACTCAGACAGATTATGTGTACAATAGCCCTGCGCCCACACTCATAGAGACATACGTTAAAGGCCAGCCGTCCCCTTCCCCCTCTCTCCACACCTGTCTCAAGAGAAAGTCCACCTGTCGCATGAAGCGGTCTGTGCAACAGATGCAGGAGTTGCTGCAGGCGTGTTTAACTGCTGAAGTGGCTCAAGGCAGCAAACTCTCCTTCAAGATTACAGCAGCTGTCCTGTGCTAATCCAGTGCAATACAGCCGCATTTTTAGAGACTAGGCCAGCATTTTAAAGATCAACCGACGCTCAACAGTTAGTTTTTCCTTTGTGTTGAGTAGAAACCTGTTTAAACTTCTGTAACATTTTTATTGCTTAAGTCACAAATATTTTCTCTACCTTTTGTAGCAAACACTTCATGAGAAGTGGGATGAATATCGCTCGTTGATGGTGCAGGAGCAGAGGCTCGTCCATGGTAAGTTATTATTACAATGTCGCCCTGCTTCATAAAACCTGTTTTAGAACAAAAAGGCTTTTCTATATAATTTTTATCTGCCCAGCTCACACTGCATTTGTGTCTTGCAGGTATTGTCATGAGCGACGCTGCACTGTACGAGTCCCTGGAGTCGGCAGGAATCTACGGCAGCCTCGGTGCTCCAAGCCCTGCGGCTCAGAGAGCCCTCCGCTGCACCGGCAGCACCAGCAGCAGCGCCAGCCTCCTCAGCACGGCCACCGAGGACGACCCGCTCTACCAGACCTGTCTGTACCACTCGGACGGCAACGTGGACTTGAGCAGCGCCGACAAAATCAACGAGCAGCAGCCTCCGCAAAGGCAGCAGCGCCTCCGACCGACCAGCGAGCTCCTCACCGTGACCAAGACTCACCTGACCCGCAGCGCCAGCACTCGCAGCTACGTGAGGGGATCCTCGTCGTCCGCAGGCTCTGGGGAGAAACAGACAGGATTCGGCTCGCTGCAGAGGAAGCCCAAACAGAAGAGCTTCCGCAGGCGCCTGCTCAAGTTTATACCAGGCTTGAATCGACCGCTGGAGGAGGAGGAGAGCAAACTGTGAGCAACGAGCACGGCCTAAGGACTAAAATCCATCAGTGACAGGATAACTAAACTGCCAAAGCTAAAAAGTTTCCAAAGAGTGAAGTCTGAGACCAAAGTGAAGTGGCTGTGCTGCTGGGAAGAAAAGTGGACCTTTATTTTGCAGATGTACATAAGTTTAGCTTCGGTCTGTCTCAGTTTCTAAGTTATTTATTTATTTTTGCCTGTTCTTTTCATGCAGAATGAAGGACAGTTTTGTTTTTCAGTTGCTTTGAAAATGTTATTATTTTGACCAACATGTCCCAGCTTTAATTGTGCAACGATTTACAATGACAAATCAAATCTTGCTTTGGTTCCTAAAAATAAAATCTGTGGCATTTCCAGAATACATGCTCATTATTTTCTGAAGAAGTCTCTCTCCTATTTGTGTGACCTCCAGCAGAATGTGCATCCTTTTTTTCTTTCTGCTCATGTGATTTTTTTAAATATAGTAAGCCTTCACAACATCTTCAGGCCGACCCTGGTACATTTGGAGGCCAGCGTGGCCGTGAAGCTTTAAGGCACTTATTGTTGTAAGGTATCCAGAATGAAGGCTGTTGTATTGCCTCTGACACGGTTTATTGTTTGGGGAACCAGTGAGGAATGTGCAGAGAAAAGCATGACCCAAAACTCCAAACACAACTTTCTTTCAGCTCCTGCGAGGCAAATGCCAATTCCTCTTCTTCCACGCTACCGTGTTCCCATGGTGGCCTCAGTTGTCCAGGAGCTTGCTGGCTCTGTGATTGCGTGCAAGCATGCATGTTTGTTGCGGGGGGGTCGCAGGGAGTCTTTTCGCTCAATGGCTCCCGGCTGACCTGTGAGGTCATGGCGGTCACTTTCAGCGTTGGTTTTGCAGCGCCGATTCCTTTTGTCCTCGGTCGCTCATTCACAGATGCCTCAGCGGATGACGATGATGGTGAGTGATGGTATGCGGCCATGTGTTAGAGCCTGAGCTGTGAAGGAAGAGGCAGGGGGTCGGAGGGTTGGACGCTGAGATAAAGAGGTGTCTAAGCATGCTTGCTGGTGCCTAAAACATTAGTTTGGAGTGAATGGGCCGAGTGCATAACGAGGGGATAATTAGCGGAGATGATCGTACTCCTAAAACAATGCAGCTGATGTTAAGCTGTTTTGCACAGCAGGAGCTCGGGAGGGGTGTGTGTGGTTACTGTGGTAAACACTGGCCGGCTAAAACAACTCAGCTGATACTGAAACTGTTTTTTTTGTGTGTGTGTTTACATATTGTCTCAGCAAGAGTTAGTTGAGTCCTTGGTGTTGGTGTACTTTCAGGAATGCTGGACAGATGCAGACATTTAAAAAAATGTATTCAGCCTCAATCCTGGTGTTTTGTGTGTGCACATTTTGAAACAAAGCTGCAGGTTTTAAGTTGAGTCAACATACTTTTTTGGCCATTAAATAAACATTAAATAGAGATCATATTCATAAAAAAAAAAATTCCAAAGAAGGATGGTTATGTTTTTTTCTAAAACAACTTGTAGCTGTTGCAAATAAACAACCATCCATGCACACACATAACAATCATGTTATTAGACCATTGGAAGAAGCCAAAGTAACTGGGGACTGCTGGCAAACTTTATGCAGAAAGACTCTGGCCTTAAAAGCTGCATGTTCGATTAAGCTTGAAGTTTTTCCCGAACTTGGCACATTTACATTATAATTTTACCAAGATGTTTTCAGCAACACACAGAGATCTGATGGGAAGCTAAGGATTAGGATTATATCAAGACCTTCCTTTTTTAACATGGATGTTTGTTGTTTTTGTTTAAATGTAAATACAAATATGTTAACTTTTGGGAGATTCCTATCACCTGTGAGAAATAAACCTCTAAGTAGAACAAAAGTAATGTTACATTTGAGTCAGCCAGGGGTATAAGTAATTTTGGGCTTAACTGTGTTGGTTTAAATCTGCCAAAAAACTGTGAACAGTTGACAAAAACACAGCATATGTGTCACGGCTTTATCTGATTTTCACTAAACTTCAAAAAAAGTTTAAGCTGCTTGTTGTCTTTTTATAGACTTAAATGTGGCTGACCTGTTTATCGCTACTCACTGCTGGCTTAAACCCTGTTGATTGCACTGCTAAAAATAAATAAATAAAAGCCCAATAATGTTATGTCATCCATTTCAGTTTGATGTTGCTCTTTGTAACAAAAAAATAAATAAACGTTCCCACTTTTATAACTTCAAATGCAAAATAATCTTTGAATTTTTTTTAACTTAAATGTCAGTCACTGAAAAGAATCACTACGCTTACTGCCTTGAACAGACGTTTTTCATGCCCGGCTACGTGAGAGCCTTTCAAAAATTACCCCTGGTAGGAAAATTCCCACTTCTAGCTTTTAGCTTTAAATGATTTGTGAACGAATCTGTAAAGGAGAGACCTCTGAGAGTCAGACCTTGGAACATGAGGTCACTTGGGTGAGTGCCAATAGAGTTGACTGTGATAACTGTGAGCATTGTAAATGTTAATCACATTTAGAAGGAAAACATTGGTTTCTTTGCATTTGAGACTAGAGATTAGTCGAGAAGAAGCTTCCTCCAGCTGATGCTTGCTCCACTTGCTTGCTGATGAAGGCATGCATCTGCAACTTCCTTGGTGTTGTGGTGGATCTGCTTGCATGCAACCTCTTACTAATTTTAGACTTGTTGTTCCTCAATAGGTTGATTGATGTAACAGAAACAGATCAGAAACTAGATCAAGTTTTTTTATACTTCGACTAATCTGCAGGCCGTTCTACCGCAGAGAAAATCCTTATCAATTAAGGAAAGCATCAAAAATTGTGAGGGCTGTGAGCTCAGTTGCAAAACAAGATGTGCACACTGCCCCAATCCTGTTATTGGTTACCAGTGATGAGCAAAGAGCTTTAAAAAGAGGAAATAAGACCGTCTTCTGGGCAGAATCGAGCTTTTGTGGTGTAACAGCTCAAACCAGACCGTCCTTTCTCAAGCGATCTATGCGTCACATCGCGACAGACCGTTGGTGACTTTGAATCAATATATAGTTTAGTTTGTTTCTGCTACTTTGGAACAAGGAAGCACTGGTGCGTGGTGTCAAGACATGCGTGCAAGGAACAGAAACCCAGACAGCGCCATAAATGATATTGTTAAGCAGAAATCAGCCTCTCTGAAGCACAAAATGTCACCCAACATCCCCCCCAAAAATAAAGTAATATATAAGAAAAGATCAGGGGAAAGATGGTGCCATCACGTAGTGTGTGTGGAGTTCTACAATTCTGTGTCTCAAACTGGGATAAGAGCTTGTGTGTGGGCAGTCAAAGCCCAGGATGTGGTTGAGAAATGTGCAGGAAATCCACTGTACAGATAAAACAATCCAACGGCTGGCACACTGAAAGACAGCAGAGTCGGTCCTCCCACTATTGTGGCTGACACTTTACATACATCCACCGTAGCTGTGAAGTTCATGCTTTATTTGGTCCTCTTTTTGTAGTATTGTAAAATGAGAATGAATTTTTTGCAAGATTATACATAAAGGGTAAATTACATTCAGAAACTCTGTTTATGTTTTATAAATATTACATAGAAGGTCCTTGAGCACGCTGTGCTTCAACTATATGCTGTTTGTAGCCATCAATAAACTTATTAATAGTTCTGGCTTAATGTTTGGACAGAAATATGAATATGCAGCTAAAACCAAATCCTAAGTGTGATTTATCTATTCCATTTTTTAACAGTTCATTTGACTGTGTTCAGTTTTTTAACATAGTAGTTGAGGTTTAAAATGAAAAAAACTTGAGTAAGATATTTGCAGTTTTTTTTAAGCTCTCTTGTTCCTTTCAGTGTTTAAATAGTTTGTGTTTCACCATGTTTCGATGGTTTTTGCGATTGTGGTTTTGTTAAATTTACACACTCAATATAATCCACCAAACATGACAGGATGCCTGTGGCCAGATATTAACAAATACTGTTTAACAAAACACAAAACTTTCTAAAACTTGTTATATTTCTTTTCTAGGTAAACCAGAAAGAGGAATATTCTTACAGAGCTATCTTTTATTTCCTTCGTGTTTTGTAGAATAGCCTTTTTAACGTTTATATGTGGTCAAATGTTTGAATAAAGCTTCTCACAATAGTTTTGCATTTCCACCGGACAGACCTAAAGTATCTGAGAACGACTTGTATATTGCTCAAGCACACGTTTACATTTGTATTGGAAATTTTTGAGGGGATTAACATTAGGACTTTGTGATGGCTACTTTAAAACATTAACTTGATTGTCCCAATCTGTCTTTGTTATTCATTTGGCCATATCATTAGGTCCATAATCTCCTTATAAGACATCTTTTGTCCCGCTTGAACAGTCTTGCCGTGCTTCTTTAATGTTTCCAGATAGTGTTTTTTATTCCACAATGACATCTATTTTGTAACATTCAACTGGCCTTCCTGCAATAAACCACATTCTCCCTCTCCTGCTTTAAGCCTCTTCATCTTTGACATCTGCCTGACTTCACACCTCGCAGCTCTCAGCCATCACCAACCCCAATTACTTCAGAGGACTCCATCACACAGCAGCATCCTTCCCCTTTCAAGTCTTCAGACGAGGAATGAGCAGCAAACGATCATGGATGTGAAAGGCTTGGAGTCGTCAGCTCCAGGGTCCCGAGTGGGTGTGCAAGATCAACTGTGTGGCATCATTGGATACATGTTCAATCGTAGCATGAAGGTAGAGAAGGTAAAACTGACTTCCTGAGTAGAACCGTTACCAAAAGACAGAACATCGAATCCGATAGCGCTGACTTGTGAGGTGAGTTCTCACTATGGTTCACCTCCTCACCTGGCATAAGGGTGGATGATGCCATGATCTACCGGCTGCACCGAGCTCTGACCCCATCTGGAGAAACCTGGAAGAACTTTGTGCATCATGTTCCTTGATTTCTCACCATCAAGCCAGGACTGGGGTTTATCTTTGATATGCTGGTGTGCAGAACTGGGGCACTGCAGTGAACTGAGCTGACCCCTTTTCAGACTCAGGAGTTTGTGGAGTGGCGCTTGCAAAACCACCTCCTGATCAAAGATTGATTGCAGATCCTTCATCCCAGCAGCTTCACATTCCTGTTTGCACGATTCTTCTAATTTCAAATAATATTTTGGCTGTTACTTTTACTTCTTTGTTGATTTTACATATTTATTTCCATTTTTTTGTGAATGCACAAAAAATGTTGTACATTATTTAAAATGATCTTACTCAACTCCCCCTTTTATTAAGATCAGAGTATGCTATCACCAATAACTGCAGCATGCTGCTTATAATTCAGAATTTTCCTACTGATAATCTGTATATTTAGAAACAAACATTGTTTTGCAAACGATTCCAACTTCCTTAAATATTGTCCTGCAACCCCAGCTTTCTGTCAGTTTCTACAAACATCATTATTCCTTCAGAAACTCTCTGGTTTTTATCTCTTTTTTTCACATTTGCTAAACCGAGATGATTTTGTTATTCCTGGGTTTTGAGGCAACAAAACCTACATTATCGCATTTCGCTCCATTCTCTGATAAATGTAAAGCAACAAGTGAAATGAAGTCTGATGGCAGTTGGGCAGTTGTTTGCTCATGCAGGCAGCACCTGTCAGTGAAATCTGATCAAACACACGCACACCCATACAGTCCTGATGAAGCAGATTAGCTGAGTGTTAACATGAAATCGTTTGCAAAAGGGAACCAATTTAAAACGTCATCTGTCATTTGTTGTAGCTATGTTGTATCTCGTTTTTTTCTTGGTTCCCCTGAAAGAAGTTTGCACGATTAATTCTTTAAGCAAGTATGAATCTATTTACCTATTTATTTCTCTGCATTAGAAAAAACAAAATTGTGAGTATTTTTGATCACTGAGGATCTGGAGCTCTCATCCTTAAAGTTCATTCATCCAGATGTTCATTTTTGAATTGGGATGTTATGCAACTGGTGTCGCCACGTCTCCTGCAGACCAGTTTATCCACCATTGTTCAACAGTGATGGCAACATCAGACTCTGAATCACCTTTAATGGCCAAGTAATTTCAAACAAGAAACAAATTTTACTCCGTTATTTGTCTTTCTGTCTGTCTACATTTGTTTTTCCGAAGGTGACAGGTCATCTGCATTTCTTTGTTTCCCAGTAGTGTTTCTGTGTACTCTGGCTGATAGGCGCTCATCAGAGAGACAGCCCGGGGGTAGAAACTGTATCTGTGTTGCCGGATGTCTTTTGTCTTTTGCTCTCTAGCTCCTGCCTGTAGGTAACAGTTCAGACACATGTCGCCCAGGTTGTGTGGGAGTCTGCGGAGGCGTCTCCTCACTTGTGACTGATACAAGCCCGTTGATGGACAGACTGCTTTTAGCAATATTCTTCTCTGTAGACCTGTTTTTTTTTTGTCGCCGTCTGTTTGCGTTCAGCTTGTGCGTGAGCCAAACCACACAGTGACCGATGAGCTGTAACTGAATTGTTGCGGCGCACAAAATGCCCGTTAACCCCTGGGGCATGTATACCTTCTTAAGTTGCTGTTGTTTAAGACGTAAGTGAATTAGTGTAACGTCTTATTGTTGACCTACAGTGTCCTGAATTAGCGGGCTGCTGCATATCTGCCTGATCTCCTGCAGCTTTATATATGATTTAGATCTCCTAGATCTGGCGTGTATCTGCGTTGAGTCATCCCAAGGTTTCTGGCTGGTCGGGCCTTTTTATTTGTAGCTCCTCAATTAAGGAACCGCCTCACATTAAACTGGCTTCAGATGTGTTTTAAGGTCGTTTCTTAAAACATATTCGTATCCACAGCGTCACAGCTGAATGGCTGCCATTAACCTTTATTTTAACCATGTATTTTTTTGTTCGTTTGTTTATGTGTGCAGCTTTTTGGCCAAGTACAGATCTTTTTTTAAATGTGCTGTATAAATAGATTTCTATTGATTTGCTAAAAATACTGGATTACATTCCTGGGGAGTTCCCTTGCTAATGGACCTCATTATGGAGCTGAAGATGTACGAAGAGATTTAGGATTATTTGCTGACTGCTGAGTAAAAAATACAATATTTTTTTTAATTTATTGGTTTAATTAGATCTAAACTGTTACTTGTAGTCACAAGATGTGCTCCACGACAGATCAAACTCCCAATTCGAAGCTGCTGAGATGAGTTTTGTTTTTCTTCAAAAACAGAGGAGCTCCTGGGAAAACTCAAAGCAAAGCTGCTGACCCCAAGCATCAAATTAGGTCAGTTGAAGTGATTTTGGTATAAATATGGTTTCTAGATTCCTTCTTTATGGGTTTTTGGTGTTTGTCTTACTAACAAGGTACCCCCAGTATTGACCCAGAACTTTTTGGAGATGCCTTGGATCAGAAAGAGCAGCAAAGTAGTTTGTAATCTGGTGCAAATGATTCTTATGATGCTGTGGAAAAGTGACTGAATCTATGTTTTTGTTGTCTCTGTGCTCTTTAAAACTTGCAGATGTACTAGACAAACTAAAATGTCAAATATGATGCATGTTTTCTCGCCCATTTTACTTTGACGAGCTGCAAACATCTAGTTTCTGATGTCAACAAATTAGCTAGTGGTGACAGGGAACTGTGTCATTTATCGTGAATATAAAACTGATCATGCAGACGTAGGAGCCGCTGACATCGGAAAGACACAGGAAAGTCTCAAGATATATTTGTGTTTGAATTAGTCAAAAAGACTGCGTGACCAGATCATTTTCATTCGTGAATCCCCCAAGACTCCTGATCTGTGAAAGATGTGAATAAAGACATGTTGATGACACATTTTGTCGGTGAAGACTTTGACATTTTAAATAAACCTTTTCTTCAAGTTAAATCTGTTTAAAAGTCGCTTTTAATGTTCGAAGGTCCTTAACCTGAACCATGAGTGTCATTGCAACTGATGCTGGTGTTTAGCAGATGCGATGATGCATAACTTTCTAAAAAGAAAACTAATTATATTCAGATTTAGTGACTGCATCACTTTTTGATTTTCAATGCCTGCATCTTTGTGTACAAGCACTCATATTTTACTCCACAATCTCAGCTCAGGTTTTTGACACTCTTTAAGTCTTTGTGCGTCTAAAGTATCAAACAGACATGACCCCTCAGCATCACAGCGAACGCAGGAAATGCCAGCTGCATCTAACACCTCCTGAAATGGATCTTTTTCACAGACGATTAGTTTAATGTTTTACGCGTCGCCGGGCGGGTCGTCACAGGTTTGGTCTCGGCGGAGAATACAGACGTGGGCTGATGGCGTTGAAACGTGCTCTCAATCTGGAACGAATCAATACTTCATCCAGGACACAACTGACCCGGCGAAATGTTCACAGGGTATGCTTGGTTAGCTCCAGATGGTTCAGGATGATTGAAAAGTCAGCCGTTAAAGGGGTTCCTCTTTTCCATGACGGTTTTATGATGTTTGAGAACGCAAAGGCAAATAAGGAACCACCTGTTAATATTTTATTACTTCCATCCCCACACAAAGACTTGCATGGATTACTAAAAGCTAGTAACCGCATGTATTCACTGTTGTGTGAGGGAAGGAACCGTAATTTAGTTGCTTCAGCGATTGAGCTCCCGTAAAATTGAATACCACACAAACTGTGTAGTTTTCTCAAATCAGTATTTCCTGATTTTCAAAAAAAGATTAATTCAGTCTTTGACAGAGGTTGCTGTTTGATTATGTCACAAAAATGTAACTAATGTTAATGTAAAAAGAAAACAGAGAGAATAAAAACAAATATTAGGAACTAAATACATCGAGAAGCTCTGATCATTGAGTCAGAATCCAAAAATGGAAATTTCCAAGTGGAGTTGAACTTTGTCTCAATCAGAGCCCAGAAATAGAATAAAATAGCTTGTTATAGAAGAAGATTAGAGTTGGTAAGTGCAGCTTTTTTAACAAAACGTTAAACCAAATTAAATTAAGTT
Organism: Orestias chungarensis; assembly: GCA_032876305.1. NCBI lineage: Eukaryota > Metazoa > Chordata > Actinopteri > Cyprinodontiformes > Cyprinodontidae > Orestias > Orestias chungarensis. The sequence continues at coordinate 7,948,538 of JAVLVB010000779.1, read as the reverse complement.
TATGGATACATCGCCAATTAAATGGCAGCTTTAGGCATCTTCGAAGAGAAACAAACTGTTTGTTTCCATTCTTTATTTTATTTAGAAAATAAATCACTGAAATTAAAGCCTCTTCTCCAAGGCTGATCTTTCTGACAAAAGAAAAGAAGAATAAAACATTTAAAAAGGAAAAAAATACAAGACTTAATACACTTAAACACATAAACAAGAGAATATTAATAATAAATAATAAATAATAATTAATAAAAATATTAGGACATTAGCCAAAACAGATTTTATATACAAGCATCCAGTCAGAAGTGGGTAGAGAAGCCAAAGCATTTTAGTGAAAGTGGGATTACTTTAATATATTTATCTTAAGGTACAAATAAAAAGCTTTGGTCCAAAGAAGTAAAGTTATATCAGTCGTGTTATTTCCTCCTGACAGTTGATTGCATTGAGTTAATAACTTTGCAGCCAATCTTCATACTAAGTTTCTGTTTGAATGTAGTTTGTCACAGGAAGAGAGCTGCAGCCGAGTGTGAGCTCAGTGTTACTCAGTGCAGCTGTAGGCATGCAGTAGCTTTTTGAGAAGTTGATTTGGGTGACAGCTAAACTGTCTATCTATCCATCTATCTATCTATCTATCTAT
>JAVLVB010000779.1:7909827-7947807 GCA_032876305.1 Orestias chungarensis | reverse complement strand
CTGTCTGCAGCAGAGCAGCTTCCATGCCACACGTTGATGCTGGAGCACAAGACGCTCTCCACCACACATCTGTAGAAGGAGGTGAGGACTGAGCTCCCGAGTCCAGCTCTTCTCAGCCTCCTCAAGAAGTAGAGCCTCTGGTGTGCCTTCCTGACCAGAATGGAAGTGTTGTTGCTCCAGGAGAGGTTGTTACTCAGGTGTACACCCAAGTTCCTGTAGCTGTTGACCACTTCCACCGCAGATCCTCCCATGTGCACGGGGAGGTGGGCATGCTTGCCCCTTCTGAAGTCCACTATCATCTCCTTGGTTTTCTTTTCGTTAATGGAGAGGTTGTTCTCTCTGCACCAACCCTCCAGGTGTTCCACCTCCTGCCTGTAGCTGGACTCATCCCTGTTTGAGCATAATCAAGACCAAGTAAGACAGCAGACGGTTACATTATAAAAGAACATCCCAAGTTACAAAACTAAAGGGCAAACATGACATTGGGCATGCACCTAACATTAAAGCAATATTCCGAGAAACAGCAAAGACACCCTGGGAAACCGTTGAAAAGTTGCAAATATCCACAAGTCAGGTGTGGAAATCTGCTGACCAGAAACAATCCTGTCTCTTGCTGTAAGCTTTGTAGCTCACTAAGTAGACATTTTGGAGGTTACCCTCTGGTGAGATGAGTTAGATATCAAACTGCACATCAGCCCTGAACCATTAGGAAACTTGGTGGTGGTAGCTTCATGCTACGGGCATCTTGTTCATAAGCAGAGTTACTGGATGAAAACTTTTAAGACTGAGCCAAAGTTTATGTACTTTGAGCAATAATGTGACCCCAATCAAATAGTTGTTGTTCAAATAAGTAAGGCACATTAATGTATGAAACTATTCCAATGAAAATCCAGACCAATTTGGTAGAGAATGCAACAAAAGACACTCAGTTGTATATTATTTTATTGACCTAAAAGGGTTGAATTTAAACAAACATGAGATAAAAGGATAAAATCATGTGTCAAAGTGTAAAAAGTTAAAGTAGTGAAATAATATTTCACAATAAAAAGTTTTTTTAGAAGGTCTCCTAGGCGAACAATGTAGTTTCCAAAGCAAGTTTCCTTTTTTTCAATGCATCAAATGAGTGTTATTAAAACAGCTATGTGTGCGTGCAAACAAGGACAGAGAAATCCTGGAATACAATAGCAGGAAGTGTCATGGTGGTTTTATCTTTAAACACATGCCTGGTCTTGGTTCCAACATCTCAAATAAAAAATAAAAAAAATGTTTTACTTGTTTTCCATCTTCTGTCTAATTTAAAATGTCACCAGATTATACATTTTTCATGCCTATAGATGTCCCTTACGCTGGCCAGCAATACTGTACTATATTCCCTGAAAACAATCTTAGCCGAGCTCCTTCTTAGGAAGAGCTTTTGTATGACGCTGCAAACACGGAGATGCGACACTTTGGTTTCTGATTGTCAGGGACTCTTGAAATGAGGTGTTAAAATGATGTGAGGTTTCTCCAAAGAAAAGTTTGAGCTCAGTAATTATGAAATTACTTTTACACACCATGTGGGTTGATACTGTACATGAGGGGCATTCCTTTCACACTCTTTCTCTTTCTCACCACAAACGTCCTCCTCCTCGACCCAAGAAGGTAGATTTAACTCATCGATGGTGTTGAAACACACACACACACTTTTTTAAGGTGAGGGGGATGTGAGAACCGGATGATGACTGTGAAAGGAGATACTCTACTTGCTGGAAGATCGTGACGTTCGCAATTACAATAGATTGACGCGTTTTTTTTTTTTGTTGGTTTGTTTTTAGTCCTGGTGTAAGAGGAAGTTTGCTTTCTTCGTCACTGTGGTTTCGAAGTCAGCTTCCTCTTGCTTTTCCTTCAGAGCATACAGAGTAGCACATTTCAGAATCAGATGCATTATCTTCTCCAGACGATTGGAAAAATGTAGAAGTGTAGGAAAAGTACTCGCCCCTTTACAAGACTTTTTCTGCAAGTGCAACGAATAAAGAAGATCATGAACAGTTTCTTTGACTTGGCTAGTCAAAAACCAATGTTTTTGAAGCATTCAGAGACATTTTGGTGTTCCTCAAGGTTATCATCCTGTCGCTAGATCCCACTGAGTTTCGATTTAAGGACAAGAACTGATGCCTAAACATTCTTCTGCTTTTCAAAATATCCTCATCAATTCACAGAATATTCCCTGATCTAATTTTTGAGATAGTTTTTGTTCAGATGTTGTTCTGGGTTCTTTTGTGACCTCCTGGAGGAGCCATCAATGCACTTTTGGAGTAATATTGGTAGCTGATACTGCATTAGACAACATCAACTTAGTTGTGACTAAGTTACAGGGACAAGACCGCAATGATATGACGTCTTTCTCTGCTCTTTAAAAATCTGGTCATAATTTGTCCTTACCTACCCGGAGTGTAAATCCCTCGTTCTGGGGAAACCCCTAAAAAAACTGTGAGAAGATGTTTGAAGGAGAGACAAAGCTTAAAAGTGTTATTTAGAAGATAAGGGCTAAGATAAGGCTGGTCAGTTCTCACTATTGTTCACTAGACTTCCAAAACCTTAAAAATTGCTTGGTTACACTTCCAAATTGATGTATGTCAATAACTTTGTTAATTTTTGTCTGATTTTACATTGGTTTGATAATCTGGAATGGGGGTAGACAGCCCTGTACAAACAAACATGAGGTTCTGCTTCATCACCAAATAACTGATGATTGTTCTTATTTTCTATCTGCACTGATGACAATGGGGAAATTCACGGGAATTTGAAAGCAGATCAAACAAACGTGATTTGAAAAAGTTACCCTGGATGGAAGTGGGGGTTTCATTTTTTCTCCCCCACCTTCCACTGCAGTCATTTCAGTCTCGGCCCAATACTGAAAAATTAGGTCTTGTCCTATTTGGGGATTTTACCTGCACGCCGTGTACACACACTCCTCACAGAGTCTCTCTCTATTTGCTGTTAAACAAGACTTCCCAGCCTTGAGCAGATCCAGGAAACTTTGAGAAAATAACACTTCATCCAGCAACTGAACTTGGCACAACATGAGGAAATTCATTGGAGAGAGAAAACAAGTTGGGTGGCGGGTGGTCAAAGGCAACCAAGAGCCAGTATGAGTGAGTCAGTGGTGGCGGGAGTCCCGGACCTGGAGAGGAATCGAAACAAAAACAGCAGCAGTCCTGTGAATATCTAAGAGCTGCAGGGTTTAGGGGGGAGTTCCTGTAGGGCTTCGAACGTCAGCCTGGACTGAGCGCCTCCTGCAGCTTTCCTGTGGGAACAGTGAGAACATTCCCCACCTTCGTTCACGCCTCCGCAAAGAGTCGGCGACAACAAACCTAACCGCGACGAGGTGCCCCCGTAAACCATGAAGGGAAGAGACAGTAAAGCAGGGTGTGAATTAGAACAGATGTGCTTCCTGTATGAGGCTGTGACCTCATTGCTGTACTTCCCATTACTCCCCAACACTTTTTCACAGCAGTCATTCAAGTGGCTGTAACATTTAGATACTTTATTCTTCAATAAGTTAAACTTCTACTTTTAAGTTTTAATTTAAACCGCAAACGTTCCCCCCCTAACTTTAACTGATCCAAATTAACTTAGAAAAGATCCCACACTGTATCCTTGTAGTCAATGGAAAATGTGTTAAACAGTGATTTCCAGGCTTTCACTGGCCCCTTCCTCCAACTGCTGTTCCAAGAGAGCTCTGATGTCAAGTTTTTTTTTATGTGTACCAACAAGTCCCACATAAAAGAGATCAATGACAACCACATATCTGTAAAGCCGAACATGTTTTTTACTTTCTGTCACAGATGTTAAAAAAACTCCACCTGTGCCACATTTGTAAGACATCCGTACTCTTCCCCTCGTTCAGACTTCAGAGCACTATATGACGTACCAGAGATGAACTAAGCAAACATACTTTGTATGTCTGTATCAAATCATGGCCTGAGTCCATATTATCATTGTGTGGATGAATCGAGTTTCATCAAACTTTGCTCCCAAGCGAAATAGACAATCTCCTCTGTGGGAATCCAAAGTTGTTCCCTGACCAGTGGAGAGACATAGCTTCTCCAGCATATCTTCCTCTGGGTCTCCTCCCAGTTTGACGTGCTCGTAACACCTTAGCCACTCTGGTTGGATGCTCTTGATGCGGAGCAGCTGCTCTACTCTGAGCCTCTCCTGGATGAATAAGCTTCTCATCCAACCACCACTGGGACAGAGACACGTAGAGAAGAGCAACCACCCAGAGCTCATGACCAAATAGGAGGGTAAGAACGAAGATCGACTGGATATAAAAATTTTGGCATTTCGGCTCAGCTCTCTCTTGTCCGTGACAGACCAGTACAAACACTGGTTACCTTAACTGGTAGCTTTTGCTTCGGTCGGATGAAAGTTAAATTGACATTTTCAGCCAGAAAGACTTTAGCTGGAGCAAGAAAGAAACCACTGAATAAATACTTTAAAAACCTTTTTTAAGCAACACTAAGTAACTTTTTAACTTTCATAAAACATTTTCATAACGTTTGCGATAATACGTCTACCTACAGCTCATTGAATGATTCCTCTGTTATGGATGGTGGCAGGAACCCTGCCACACAAAACAGCTTCAAATGTGCTGACTGCTTTACGCCATACGTCATTTCCCCCGTTTCTTGTTTTCAAAATCATCATGTTACAGTGTTTCGCCACAATTAAATTCATTACCTCATCACTATTCATCCTTCACGCAGCCACTGGAAACAGAAATGTACTTGAGTCCAACAGCAGGCGACCAGGAGGTCAAGATTTTATAATGCTTTGTGCTGGTCATCATGGGAAAAGCAGTCTTCCTTCAGGCAAATCCCTAACACTTTTGTCCACAGTGGCCGCCAAAAATCAACAGAAACTGAAACTTCTTTAGGGTTGCTTTAATACCCACCGACAATGACCCAAAACTACAGGCTAAACCAACACTGAATTGCTTGGTAAGGATGAAAGGGAGCCAGGATGATCCAAGAGAGACTGTGACAGAGGAGGTGTCAGACACAGATGTGTTGCAGACATTAAACCCGGTTCTGCAGGAGCCCAGTGCGTGTGGCCTGCTAAGTTTGAGTGGGCAGATGACAAGGGAGGAATGTGAGAGTGGGAACGCTCAAAACGGCGGGCACCATTCATGTGACCTGCAAACAGACAACAGATGTTTGTCCGCCTCTGTGGTGACAAAGATGGAGAGTAAATGTAAAATTCAAAATATTCTCAGAAGAAATGCCAAGGATGACAGCATATAGATGAGTTCAACACTTTCACTTGATGCAACCCGACCAAAAAACTGTATCAGAAGCAAAGATTGTCCCACGGATTTACATAAACATTCAGTTTGAATCGTTTCAAACACTCAAAACAAGTCAAGGATTCCACATTTCTGATATTTGGTCCCCTGCTTTAACATCTTACTTTAAAACAATCAACAGATTTCCTAAATTTATCTGGAAGTATGCATAAGATATAGATACCTATAAGCTCATCTTCTTCCTTTGTTTTCAACAGTAATGTTTTTAATCTTTTCAAATCATCATGCACAAACCAATAATCTACAATAATCCTGGCTATACCTGTAACACTTTACATATATCGTTCTGACATCCCATTTTTAAATGTGGTTGTGGATTCACTCTGACATCCTTTAGCAAAATCCACCTTTGCATCAGACTACTTGTCGATAACTTAACCACACTAAGTCTTAAGGCAAATATGACCCCCCAAAAAAGCCTAAAAACGATCGGTATAATGTTTTTTTCTTACTTTTCTGTACTTAAAAAGGCAAAATCAGTTTATTATGTTTCTTAAAACTACAAAGCATGTTCTTTAATTTAGTCAAGGAAAAGGAGACTGAGTCATGTCAGGATGCTGCCATCTAGTGTTATGTAGGCTCAAAGGTTGCAATTTTGCCCAGTAGTATCCATTTTCACTTTGTGCAATTATATGTTCACATAGCAATATGGAAAACTGTTGTTTTTGTTCCCATAAAAAACAGTGACAGCAGTGGGTTAGTTTATACTGATATGTCACTTAAATTGTACAATTTATACTTGTACTAGGATTCTGCCTGAAAACATTCTAACAGTTCACCATCAAAATCTACCGTACATACATATTTTAAGTTTTTTTTCTAAGTTCCTACATGTGGTTTTAAAAAAAAAAATGATTAGCTGTATTGAAATGTGTCATTAATCCAAACCATTAAGAAACACCAGGTGGAACATTCTTCATTGTCCTAAAAGAGAGAGTGGTCGTTTCTTGCATTTGTTTATCCATCTATTTTTTTCACAGTTTTTCTGGTTTTGAATATTTTAGAGTCAAATTTTTTTGTGCAACAAATGTCACCATCAAGGCATTTCAAAGTGCTCTTTACATGATAAAAATGTTACGCCACAACTGTTGGAAACTGGAAACAATCTCCAAACCTTAAAACAGTTCCAGGAAACCTTTTTTTCAAATACCATCATCAAAATCATTAAATGTAATCATTATTAAGACCGAATAAAGACACACACAAAAAAAAATCCGGTTTCCTGGTCTCATTAATCCAAGCCAACTCTCAAGAAAAGTGTGTCTATTCTGGATATAAAGGAACTCAGTGTTTAAACATTTTGGCACTTTTCTGGAAGTTTGTTTTCAAAACAGAGGACCAAAAAAACATGAAACTTATCCATGGTTGGATCTGGTTCCGGGGATGCATTGTAGATCTTAAACGGTGTACCTGAACGGTCTGAAAGGTACAACAGTAACTGTCCTGTTGACAAGTCCAGGGAAATCAGTTATTGATGCAATTGTTAAAACACTGACTTCCTTCTGTGACTTTTTATTCCGAACGTGTGGATTTCCAGACAAAGTAAAAACTGCAAATTTCAAACCACTATATAAAACTGGGAAGAGAGACCAGTTTATAAATTATAGACCGGTTTCTCTACTTCCACAATTTATTTCAAGATTTTAGAAAAAAACAACTATTTATCAACAGACTGGACAATCAACTCTCAGACGACAATAAAGATTTAGATCATAAACATCCAAAGCAATGTCACTCATGGAATCAACAGTTGAAATCACTACATCCATGAATAAAAGGAAATCTAACAAGGAACTATTTGCTTATGAGGGAGAAGCGTTATTTAACTAGAAGGCAACAAGTAGTTAAAATGAATAGGGTTCAGTCATCACGTTTGCCTGTGGTGTCCCCCATGGGTCCGTATTTGAACCACAAATCATGTAAGGTTTAAAAGTTTTTGCAGATAATAAAACTGTTTTTTGTACAGGTAAGGGGTTACAACAGGTTTTGGATGAAATCATAAATGAACAAACAAAAAAAGTGGTTTAATACAAAAAACCTTGAGAATTAATCTGAGATGGAATATGAGATGAAACAACTTAAACTATGCTTCAGCATGTATGTTGTCCTTCCTTCTGCTAAACGAAAGATTAAACATGCAGCTGCTTTCCCAGGTTCTGCCACTAGATGGAGATTTAACAGTAAATTTGTAACTACTTTTATGTGCTGTGAAATTAAGAGGATTACCACAGAAGCCATAGGTGACATGTGATTCTAGACTGAAGCATTTTATGAACAGTCATCTCAGCTTTCTTACAAACTTCTAGAACCTAAACACATTGTGACTAAACTATTTTGCGAGTATGTTGTCAAATAACTTCAAATAGAAATAGGAAAGCAACATAATTAGAAATGGCTAGGTCAAAATGTAGGAAATATGTTTATAAAACAGGATCTGTGGTTGAAATGTGAATGTCTGATCATCCTCACATTTGAAACTGGAAAGTGGAACCCGATAAGGACAGTGGTGAATTAAGCCTTCAGGAGGAATGTAGGAGTGATATAAATAACTCACATGTTGGCTTGAAAGAAAGGGAAGCCTGAGAGAGGTTTTGTTATACTTACATCATGGGTTCAAACAGCGATATCTCCAAATATGTACATGTAAAAAAACAGCAATTATGCTATGTCCCACCATGGTTTACACCAGATTACAGAGAAAGGGAAGGGGCTGTCCAATATTGTATTCTAACGATCTTCTGCTTTTTACAAAACAGTTGAAAATAGTTCAGTTTTTAAATTTTTGATGCGTTTTATTTGGTCCTGTGTTAATGGACAAGAACATTAAATGGAGATATAATGAAATTTCTGTTAAAGAAAGTCGTGTGGGGGGAGGGTGGGTGCATTTACTAGCACAATCAAGTAACTATGTTACATTCAGTTGTGTTACACACACACACACACACACACACACACACACACATACACATACACACACATACACATACATATACATATATATATATAAACTTAAAAGACATTTTACTTTGCATCATAGGAGTATCTTACTGCTTAAAACTGACCTCTGTCTCTTTAAAAACCTTCCAACACATCATCACTAAACTGCTTCTAATTGCCTCCTATTGATGCCATTTTCAACTGTTTTTAGTAGCGTTGTGCTTCGTTGTACAAACAAGCCACAATCATAGTTTTTAGAAACTCGGGATATGGCTCCTTAGCAGGATCACTCAAATATCCATGAAGGAGTCAAAGCATCACTAAGTGTTAAATTTAATATAAGCCTCCAATTGTCAATTTTGAAACCATTTAACATAAATTCAAGTTTTTGTTTTTGTGGGATGTAGTAGTTGGACTACATTTGAAAGGTTTGTCAAAAAAGACAAAACACAGCTAAACAAAAAGAAAGTAATATTTAATCTAGGATACCAATAACTCAGACAAATACTTAACAAGTGTTACTTTCTATTGACAGAAACCAAAAAGAAAACATGCAGCTAATGTCAGACATTCGCAGTATTAAGGTCCTGGGTTACAGTTTAACCTGAGGCCTTTTTGAATAGATGTGCCTGTTCTAACTAATTTGTGCACAATTTAACAGGTTCTCCAATTCTTTCTTGTTTTGTTCAGAGAACTGAGTACATAGATTTTTTTTAAAAGAAACACATGTTCTCTCTGTCATGTTGCGGTTTAGACTTTGGACCCACATAAACAGAGAACTCTCAGGAGACGTTAATAATGATTTATTTTTGTGGATATTTTTGGGGAAGAGATCCAAACTGATCGGCAGCAGGAAACAGCAGTGAATGGCATGGAACGGGAAACAGCTGGACAACAGGGAATGGCAGGGAACAGTGAGCGTCAACGACGTGGGAGACCGGGAGCTTCTAAGGGTGAGGACAAGTGAGGTGAGTCAACAGTTGAGTGCGAGGGAAAATAAATGAAGGGAACGATCTTACTTGAGATGGTGAGTTGATTCGCCATGGAGGGGTGAGTCTTTCCAGAGGGGATGATGAGGTATGTTCCAGAGGGGGTCAGAGCAGTAGATGGTTGATGCTGGAGCGGACAGATCAAGCTAGCCAAGAGGAGTGGGAACCAGATGGCGAGGGAAGCCAGGGAGGAACTGCAGAGTTAGAGCGCTGGATGCAAGGGAAAACCTGGGGCAGAGACACAACGGTTGTTTAGAGCGTGGGAAAAAAAAACAAAGTAACAAAATAACGGTGAGTCCAAAACCATACAAAAATCTATATAGATAGCAGGGAGCAAAAATTCTAGAGACTGCAAAAACACTAGAGATCAAAAAACACTAGAGACTACAGGAGGCATACAAAAATCCAAGGTTGCTGAAAAACACAAAACACTAGAGACTGCTATGAGCATACAAAAAATTTAAGGGAGCACTGAGGACAAATTACCAGTGGTAGATAATACTCAGGCGGTGAGTAGCTGGTTCACCACTCCTCTTATACTGGCCCAGCTCGTCAGTGGAAACCAGTTGCACCTGTGGAAGGAGCTCCAGCATCAGAGAAACAAACGACCCCCTCTGGGAACCTGGGGAAGTGCCTAGAAAAGACACAATGACACTCTCCTGATCAGACCAACACAAACTTTAATTTTTTTCTCTTTTAAAGTTGCGCAGAAGAAGATTAGAGATCTGACCACTGCTTGGATTTGTTCAAAACAGATCACATGATAAAGAAATAACAAAGCTTTTTATTTGCAAGATACATTGAGTTCCAGGGGTAAACTGGCCTCTAAAGAGAGGAAAGTTTAAAGATGTGACAGAGCAACACGACCGGAACAAGGATAACTGGGCAAAGTTTGAACTGAGACCCTTTATAGCGTTGTTGTGAAATATTTTCTTACATTTCTTTGCTTCTTTTTCATCCCTTAAACAGATTTCCTTGAGTAGCATCTGTCGGCAGAAAACTTTCCTGAGATGTCAAATTGTCTCAGTCGGTAGAGCTGCTGTTTGGTCTCCAGAATTGGTAACCGAATTGGTGGTCCTGTTTAATGTTTGGGTTTTAAATAAGGTCTGTACTGCAGCATCAAAATTAAGTTTTTGTTTCATTGCCTGGACAGAAGGACATCAGCCACCAGCCTTCTAGTACATCCAGCTGGATTCAGACATGTTTCTACAAAGAACATCAAAAACCATGACACTGCAGTCTCTTTCTTGCTAGTATTTATACTGTTAGTCCATGTGGAGATCTAAATAATCCATCTTGTTATAAAAATAATGTTCAGCATAGTTGCAGCTCAAAGCCTCTTTTCCCCATTTGATTTAACCCATTTTCATTTGAGCAAAACAGTCTACAAAGAGTTGGTAATGCTAGCCCTCTTCTAAAACTAAATGTTATACATCATCATAGGTGACCTTTGTCTCTATCGAAAATAAGATTCAATCTGATGTGTGTGTAAAGTGTGGTTTGACAAAGAAAATCCTGAGTATAAGCTCGGTGCAAAATAAGTTTTATGGTGCAAAATAAATTTCTGTATCTTAGCTTTATTAGAAACATGCAGTAGGCCAGAAATACAGGATAGATTTAACAGCTTAGATAAAATCAGGGTTGAAAAACAAATTACATTTATTTGGATCTCAAAAAAATGCCATAAACCTGAAACACAGAGACCAACAACATTTTTTGTCACATGAAAGTGTTGAACAATTTTAGTTAGATTTTAAAAACAATAAGTAGTGCACAATGTAGTTAAGTTGAGGAAGCACCATTTAGACTTTTACACCATCTAACAGGATTTTGTTGCCTGTTTTATCTTGATCTGTCTATTAACTCTGAACAAATTCCCTGTCCTGTTTAATAAAGGTCTCCCAAGAGCTTGTTGTTGCCACCCCTATGTTTTGCAATGTGGATGTTGGGATATGGATGATGCAGCATTTTAGATTTCCTCCAAACATAGCTGTTTGAACATAAACCAAAATGTTAGGCTTTGGTTTATTCTGGTCGGTTGCCCACAAATCTTGTTTCAAAATGTAAACAAGGCTTCCAAGAGCTGTTTTATTGCCATTTTTTCAAAAGGGCCAGAATTTGGGACGTAATGTACAATAACTCTCCTATTAAAAGATCATCTTCAACTCAACCCAGTTTATAAATAACTTATCCATTCCAAAAAGGCATTATATGTTGTAACCAGTATTTTGTTTTCCATTACCACACAGAAACAAATAAATACATTAAAATCATCCATTACCTGAACTATTTTTAAACTATTATGTGAAAACCAGAGGATCATTACAATACAATGAGGGACATCCTCAGTGCTTATCTGTGTAATGTGCTGTAAACCCTGGTGTGAAATAGCAGAAATTCAGTTTTGTTACATATTTGGACATGCTACTGTCTGAACCAATGACATAAATGTGACGAAGATTCTTTGAAACCCAAAAAACTGAATGGTGATTTGGGCAGGAAAGATCTCCAGTAGCAGTCAGTATTGAAAAAATGTGATTAGGCCTCTGACTAAAGCCTTTTTCTCTATGACAGTCTGGTGACAGTTCTCAGCAAGCAATGCTAATCCAGCTAATTTGCTAACGTTACCTGAACCTTCAAGAAGCTAATTAGAAATTTCAATTCCAATTCAGAAATATTTAATTACATTAATGGGACATAAAAAACGCATTTTTGACCAGACCTAGCCTTCTTTATCAAGGTTTTATTAGCCTTTTGAAGAACCCGATTCCAGTGCTGTTGCCCAACAGAGGATGGAAGAAGAAATTACACTCCTGTGCTGTATAGGAGATTTTTCATACAAGATCCAATGATTGCCACACCATCCCATGAAGCATTCCTCTCAGTACTGTGAGAGGATTGTACCCTGTGGTGCTCCTCTGCTGTGAACCACCTGGTTAGACAAACAATCCTCTGGTCTGAAGTATTCTGTCATAACAGCTGTCCAAAAGTATTCGGGAACCAGAGGGATTAACCAAATATATGATGAAGCTATTCTACCAAGAGAACATATCCGAACTGCTCCAATACGATGTTACTATGAGTGGAGCTCCTGCAGAGTTTCAGTTACCTTATTGGGTGCTTCTCTGCTTTATAATCTCCTTACACGCTCTGTTGGTTTAAATGCATGGTTATTTCTGTTTTTTTTGTTTTGTTTTATTTTACAAAGGAGTGATTTAAGAAAGCTCTGTAAGAAATCTGGTTTTCACTAACAAACCTCTGAGACCTTTACAGAACAGCTCGATTGACTCTGAGTTTAAAGTATAAACATACATTATCTTTACCAGTTAGGTAACTTCTTGTGACAATTGCAGTCTATCATCTTAAATATCAAAAAAAACACCTGGAAGTTTTGTATTGTTTGGCATTTTTTGGCATTATTCTATGTTCATGTTTATGCATTTACCAGACGCTTTTACCCAAGGCGACTTACAACGTAGACACATTGTTACACTTATTATCGATCTGACCATAAGCTAACTAGACAAAAATCCCAAGTCAGAGTCATTGGTGACAGTGAAGAGATAGAGGGAAGTACAGAGAGAATAGCAGAGGGGGTACAGCACTATGGTTAAGAGTTAGGATAGGAGATGCTCTTTGAAGAGGTGGGTCTTCAAGAGTTTCTTGAAGATAGACAGGGACGCTGCTGTTCTTGCGGCGCATGGTAGGTAATTTCACAATCTTGGAACACAAAAAAACAGTCTGGATTGTCTTAAGCATAGTGTAGGCACTGCTAGACGACAATCCATTGATGACCGAAGTGACCAAGTTGTGCAATTAGCCTTTACAAGAATGTTCAAGTAGATGGGAGCTGTACCCTTAAGCACTTTGTAGGCTAGCATTAGGGACTTGAATTTGATGCAGGCAGCCAGTGGTAACCAGTGAAGCTCAATGAACAGAGGGGTGACATGACACTTTCTGGGCCTATTGAAGACCAGATGCACCGCCAGGTTCTGGGTCATTTGAAAGGGTTTTACCGTACAGGCTGGGAGACCAGTTAGGAGTGCATTGCAATAGTTAAGGCGGGAGATAACCATAGACTGAACCAACAGCTGGGTAGCATGTTGAGTTGGGTATGGCAAAGGGCAGCTGATTATTCTGATTTGGGTTTGCATGCTTCCAGTTTTTCTGTATGTACACAGATTGGCATATTAAACATATTGATTCTCAAAACACATCTAGTTGGTAGTAAGCATTGAACATGTGTTGGACCCCATATCACAATCATGTGACCTCTTGGAAAGGAAGAGTATCACAAAAGAGAACAGAGGTATGCCTGACCTGACTGGTTTGTCATAACCTTCCTGGTGTTCATCCCATTGGGAGATGTAGATATTTTAAGTGCAGAATGTGAGATGTATCAGACGTAACTTTATCTCCTGATACAGAGTGCACAACTGAATAGGGTTGTAAGATGTTGAAGTAAGTAAGTTAATTACATTTATTGGCTGCTTGTCATCACCTTGTTTCACAAACCTCTCAGTCAGATTGCTGCTTGGACAGAACGCCAAGCTTGAAGCAGCAGCTGAGTATTCAGTGCTAAGACTTTTGCAGTTTTAGATGTCACTAATAATCACGCAGACAGGAGGGAGGTAAAGGATTACATTCTGCATGTAGGGTCGAACTAGAGCGAATGAGAGTGCCGCTTATCTCCAAGAATCTTAATTCGCCATCTTTCAAATCATGACTTAATAGAGTCACATCCTGAATTGCCTGTAATTCTTCATGTATTGAATGCTTGGATAAATGTTCCCTCTGGTTTAGGATGCAGTTTAGCTGGAAGGATATTTGCTGTTAACCATTCTAAATTTGTACAGTTGTTATGATGTTTAATCGTGGAAACAATGTATTGTTTTTTGTAAATGGGGAGTATCGATTAGCTTCACAATAACTGAAATAGCATCCGAACTAGGACTCAAAATCCCAAAGGGGTTGAAAATTTGGCTTTGCTTGGCTTTGTAACCATACGGCCAGACAGACATTTGAAGAGGAGGAACAAAAGCAAATTAGAGGGATTAGAAATGCTTACCAATAACTGATGAGTTCATCCAGAACATGTTACTGTAATATATCCTCTCTGCTGCTGATATTGAGCTTATTAGCATGTCATGACAGACATGAGACTGTGATAAAATAACAGACTTTAGTCAGAAGCCTTTGGATTTGTTTCAAGATGGACTGCTACTTAATATCCTTCCTGCCCTGAGATTTGAATATATGGTATGACTTCTGATAAGTATTTTTAAATTGGCTTCTCTAAGGGTTTTGGACTTTAAAATGAATATGGTATTAGAAGAACCCAGAATAAAATTTGAAGAACTGCAGACCTAGCTTTAGCGCAAAAAAGGCCTCCAGGGAGGACCTGTAAGCTCAAAACCACTGCTGACCCAAAGGGCCGTGAACCTGAACTATGATTAAACATTAGTTTTTTAACAGTTCTTTACATTTGAGTTGTTGAAAAAGGATGTGAGGCGGAACCAGCAAGTTCAACTGTGAAACTGAAATTCAAAGTGCTTAACTTCCATTAAAGCACTGAATCAATCTCTAAACTATCTAAGCTAGGTTCTGTGAAGCTTTTAAAAGCTAAGCTAAAGACCCACTTGCATTCTGTGATATACATTTTAAGTTTTACTTATTATCACTTTGTATGTTATCTAGTTTTTACACTGTATTGTATTATTTTGGTTTTCACATCAACGTAACAGTTCAAAACTTTGTTTGGTTGGCCCTATTAAAGTCAGTATTATATTTATTTTTCAACGTTAAATAGGTTCATCGTCAAAATCTCTCTTTGCAGAATGAAAGCATCTCTGCAAACAAGAGTTTAACCTCAGAAATAAGAAACACTGTTCACCATTTCAACATGGTTGACGGTGACAAAACAGTCAAATTAAACTAGCAAATACTTTTTCACAAAGGATGAAAATATCTAAAACTGTTGTTTGTGTTTAGTTAGGTTGTATTTGTCTAATATTAGAATGTTTTTGATGATCATCTGAATAGATTGCTCTTTTAATGAACGCTTGACATAAGTGCAACAAAAGCAACATCAGAGGAAAAGTGTGGGAGTGAAAACAATTTTTTTCTTCAGCACTGTGCTTGTGTCATTTAATCTCTGATATACTGTTATAGCGTCAAAGTTCTGTTTTGGAAAAACATGGGATTGTGCTTTCTAAAATTAACAACCAAATGCTATAAATTGAAATACAATGTTCTCCTTGGACTGGAAACATCTAAAATAATAAATGGTAATCATAAGTATAAATAGGATGTGGAATTCTGGGAGGGAAAACAAACAGATGCAAAGCGCAGCTGATAGCATCTTTTACGCTTCATTTACATCTGCATGCAAACTAAGGATCTGACTTTAGCTGTGTGTTTTTTTGGGGGGGGGTTTTCAGAGTGAACAGGCTGTCAAATCGGCTGTTAAACTATTTTCTGTGCTCTCCTCCCATCTTATAATTTCTGGATCAGTATATGGCTGTCTTAATGGTTTAGAAAGATTTCGCATCAAACTTCCAGCCTTTATAGACGCTTAATTGAAGGTTTAGCACAAATTAAGGGGGTGTACAGAGAAATGGCATTGATTTTGTGCCATAACAAATTAAGTAAGCATGGCATCAATGACTGTGAAAGTATTAATTGAGTAAAACATTGTGAGCCTGTATATGTTTGTATGGTGTCTTACATAAGTATTCGTACCTCTTTAACTTCTCAACCACAATCATGCACAGTCAAATTTAATAACGCAGAATATGCAGTCTGATGGGGCTCGTTTGACAGATTAAAAGTATGTTAAAAATAATATTTCAGATGGTATCAAACCTAATGATCAATGGACCCACAATTTTCCATTAAAAAAGTTTGTTTTTAATGACCTGATGTAAAATTCTACTTTTAAATGCCATGTCTTCATTAGCTGTCTGTGGAAAATCATCATAATTAACAGAATCAAAAGCTTCAAACATCCGCCTCAGCGTAATTACTGTATATAATTGGTTTCAACAAGTGAAGTAAAAATAGATAACTTTTCAATAATAGTCCAATTCAATGAATGTGACTGTATGTCATTAGGGAGTTTATCTCACAGACAAACCCGGTGGGTTCCAGCATCACGGTAGCATTACAGGGGGCTGTCCTCCCACCACTTCTTTTTTTTTACTCTAAACATCTCATACTTTCAGTACGAGTCAGACACCTCTCATCTGTAGAGATACTCAGATGACTCTGCAGTCGTCAGTTGGATCAGAAATGGGCAAGAAGCCGACTACACACACCTGGGGGACCCCGTTAATCTACAACTCTTTAAAGAACCTAGGATTAATAAAGTATTTTTGAATTCATTTGAAATGCAAAATTTAGAAGGAATTTATATAAATCTCTCTTTTCTCAATTTTTTGACTGTATCACAGATTAAAAATACATTTTTTTATAATATGCGTTCAGTGTATTCTTTTACTTTTTTCCCAGCCAGCTGTTGTAATAACTCTTAATTTTGAAATTGATAAACAAACACACTCTAAATTGTACACCAACTCTCTGGACCCCCATCGCTCTTAATTTAATCTCTGTGGAAAACGGATTCAGATTGCAAAATTGGCCCTCACTTATTGATTTAACTTGACTCTAAATCTGCTGTTTTACAATCCAAGCAACAACAAAAAAAGGACACAGTTTGATTTTAAGATATCAGGATATCTTTATGTGCCATGGGATTGGGTGTTTTAATGTAATATTACAATATCAGCCATTGTGAGCCATGTGCCAACATGGACACATGGCATGGGATTGTGCTTCTGTCTGAAACTCAAGTCTATTGCTCTTTGCAAGGCTATAAATACACATGTGAGTAATAAATAATAAGATTAATTGCACCTTAAATTACATTAACTATCCAAGCACCTTGTGGGAGTATAGCTGACATTGATATATCTTAAGTGAATGTTGAGTTTTAAAGCTCAGATAAAAGTTAATTGGAGAAATTAGCAAGCTTTTTCTGTCAATACTGCTTTAACAAACCTCTAAGAACAAAACATACCAAGAACTTCCTGTTTCTAAGTAAGTTTCCCTTTTTTTTTTTGTTTCCTGCTCAGGTTTATCATAACATGTAAAAAAAGAATAAAAAAAGAAAGAAAGAGTAAAGATTAGCCCAACAGCAGGAGGTGTGAGCATGGAGCCGGTCTCTACTTGCTGCGGGGAACGTTTTCATTCAGATTCACTAAAAGCTTTATCTGCGTCTGGAGGACAAAGCTGCGGTTCTTCGCTGAACGCGCGTCAACGGAATCCCGTAGTGCGTCATTAGACGGCCGCGCAGCCGAGCGAGCGCCCTGATTGGCCGCGGGCTGGAAAGCTCCCCGCCCACTGAGGACGCTCGCGTGGAAACCTCTGCGTGGCGTCATGGAGACTTTGGAGTAAAGTATAAGAGTCTCCGCGCGGAGACTGGCGCTCAGCTGGAGATGACACAGGCTGGCTGGTGGACGGGTTTTTAACTCTCGCTCGGACCAGAAAGGTATGAAACTCTTTTAGATATATACTAAAAACAACATTAACGCCTAGAAAATAAGCTGTTTGGGTGTTTGTTTCGACTGCTGCGTTGCTTTAGAGAAACCTGTTGAGAGCCAATTAGATATTAGTTAGCCTAAAGTTGTAGTTGTTGTAAAACTATTTTATCATTTTCTCGCTGATTTATTAGAGTGCATTTTAATCAGCATTAGCACTTTTCATGGGCAACTTAAAATATACAGGAATTTACACAATAGCTAAATTTATTTCTTTGTCCCATGGCTAGTAATCACAGAAAAACAACAAAAGACACAAAATTGACACAACAAATAACTAACAAACAGAAGCCATGTTGAGATGGGTTCATGTGTGTCTAAACACAGAGTTTGGGAAACGTGTTTTAGCATAAACTGGAAAATAACTAGTTTTTTTCTGTGTATATGGTGGATTACAATAAGTATTTAGTAACATCTTTACACATCGATACTACAAACCTAAGGTTGTTTGGTTGGGATATTGTATATATATTGTATTTAATACTAATTAAACGAGTAATATGGATAAGAAAAATTTGTCAGATGAAGAATGCATGGGTTATTTTTTTAGATTATTTAAGTTTGTTATGCTTGTTATGCATACTAGTAAGAGGTGGAAGATACACTGAAAAAAGTTCAGTAAATTCTCTGGTTGTGACATAACAAAATGTTGTAGCATATCTTTAACTTCACTAACAGTTTTTTATGTGTTTTCCAGTTCTCAGCCATGACTTGCATACATCCCCAGCATGGATCTCAGTTCTATGAGAACAGCATGAGCAGCCTAGAGTCTTGGCTGGACATGAGCGGCCCACGGGACCACCTCTTGACCTCCTCTGTGCCGAGTGCCGGTCAGGTGCTGCTCCCTACCGCCGACGACTACGAGGCCTACTCCTGCCAGTTCACCGCTGCTCCTGCCCACGTTGCATCTCCCTCGGGGGGGCAGGAGGGACAGTACAACACGGAAGAGCTTCAGGTTTACGGCTGCTACCCTGGGCCGCTCATGCTGAACTATCCGGCCGAGGCCCTGTCTCCCAGTGGGTCGGATTATTACGGCAGCCCGGCCGCAGCCTCGTCCCCATCAACACCCGGATTGCCGGGTCAGCAGGCCTCTAGCTGGGATTCGGTCTTCGGGGCATATTCGGCCAGTCCCGAATGTTGGATGGCTAAGGACATCTCAGGACCAAACACAACAACTTTATTTCCATTCAGCTCTGGGCCTGCGGAGGACTTGTCTAATTTTGCTACGCCACTTTTACAAGGGCAGGAGCTTTTTGCTTTGGGTCGTCCTCTGCAATCTGGACTTACCTTCCCGTCCGTGGTGAGGGAGCAGGGCCTCAGTCTTCATGGCAGTGAACTCCAGGACGGGAGCTTATCGCCCAAGCAGAAAGCTCTACACGAGGGCGACTGCGCTGTCTGTGGAGACCATGCCTCCTGTCAGCACTACGGGGTCCGCACCTGTGAGGGATGTAAAGGCTTTTTCAAGGTAAATTTTTGACACATTTCCATGTTTCTAAAGGGAGAAAAAAGTCACTTGTTTGGTCAGATTCAAACTAATCCTCTCTTTTGTTTTCGCAGCGCACTGTGCAGAAAAACTCCAGGTATGTTTGCAATGCCAACAAAGACTGTCCGGTGGACAAGAGGAGGCGCAACCGGTGCCAGTTCTGCCGCTTCCAGAAGTGCCTCGCAGTGGGAATGGTGAAGGAAGGTGAGCATGATGCTGGAGATTTCTTGGAACTTCATATCTCAGATCGGCCTACAGAATACTAATTTTAAAATAAATTCTCGGAACCGTTTCACTTTTTTACCGTCCCATTGTTGTTACACACAAGGATTTCCTCTTTGTATTACAGAGAAAAAAACGAATCTGAGTTCTCCTAACTCTCAACATAAACCTCTTCCTCTTCTTTATTAACATCATTAAATTCTGTTAGCAAGTACCGAGTTAAATGTGCAACTTTAGTTGATAAGCTGCCTGCAAAACTGTTGCGGTTTACTTTTACATAAAAATAAATAGATTATCCTTGGAAGTCTCTTGCAGTCTAAATAAAATTAAACTAAATCAAGGTTCACCATCTTCATTCTTTTGCAGAAATTAATATGCTATGATGGTTTTAAGCAACAACTTTATATAATAAAGAGTTTCTGTAGTTTATTTGCATTGTGGATTTATACATTTAAAGGTCTTAGTCATATTTCAAATTAGATTTAAGGAGGATTCAGCCCCTTCTAACACTTCTATGAAACTCTCTTGATTCACTAAAGTTTGTTTCAACTTTTATTTGAAAAGTATGCCAATATTTTGGGTTTTATAAGGAAAAAATATAAAGTATTGTCATAAAGTCCCATTATTAAAAGTAAATATGCTACAACAAAAAAATATCTATTCATTTTAGTTTGACTTTAGAGGTGAGCTTCTCAAAGCCTACCTGTAAATTAGTCTTTCAATAGAAGGCCTGTAGATATGGCAATGGTTTCTTTTATGTCTTATCTCCCATTTAAATAATAAACTTCCATACACTCCGCATGTTAACCTGCTAAAATAAACTAAATGTGAATGTGTTTTTTTTGTTTGCTTGTTTTTTTAACAGTTGTGAGAACAGACAACCTGAAAGGACGTAGAGGCCGCCTACCTTCGAAGCCTAAGGCTGTTCAGGACTCGCCATTCCCCGTGTCCCCAGTGAACATGATTGCTTCCCTACTTAGGTCCCAAACAGAGTCAAACCCCAGAATCGGGGCTCTAGATTACTCTAAGGTGAGAATAAACTGGCATATTTGAGTGCGTATGGAGCGGCTTGCCTAAAGCTTGTGATTGAACATGTGTTTTCTTTTATTATTACTTCTTTTCAGTATGTTGAGCACAAATTCAGCACAGACCAGAAGGAAGATGTCAGCGATGTCAAACACTTTTACGACCTACTCACGGCATCTTTTGAGGCCATCAGGAAGTGGATGAAGGACATCCCTGGTTTCTCCGATTTCTGTCCTGAGGATCAGGAACTTCTGCGGGAATGTGCCTTTATTGAACTCTTCATTCTGCGTCTTGCGTACAGGTAACTACAATTTCCAATCCTATTTCTTTGCTTTTAAGCTATAAGGATACTTTAAGACATTTTTAGAAAATATATCAACTTTATTATCATATAATTTCTTTAGGTCAAACCCTGAAACGGGGGAACTCATCTTCTGCAATGGCACAGTTCTTCACAAAACGCAATGTGCTCGAAGCTTCGGGGAATGGATCGTCTCTATCCTGGAGTTTTCTCAAAGTCTTCACTGCATGAAGTTAGATGAGGAATCCTTCGCCTGCCTCAATGCCTTGGTCATAATCACTGGTGAGATTAACATCCTGGTCTTAGGGGCAAATCTAGAGAACTTGGGGGAACTAAGTTAGGTACAAAAAAGTACCAAGTACAGATGATGATATTCAAAATCATATATATTTGAAGTAATAGGGGATTTTAAGGTAATGAAAGGCTTCTGGTAAAAAAAACTATTAGGTTTTCTTACTTTATATTTGAATTTCAAGTGAAAAAAACCCAACAAAGTATTGTAAATTTGTGTTTTGTAATGGAAAATATAACAATAAGGTTAATGTTCGCCTTCCAACGGAACAATGGCCAATGAAACAGTATTAGTGGCCCAGTAAAGTCCTTTTTAAATGGGATTGAGAATATGTGGCAAGAATTCAAAACTGATGTACAGAGACACTCTTTGTCCAATCTGACTGAGACTGAGTTATGTTCCAAAGGTGAATGTACGGGAATTTTAGTGTTTAGACGTGCATTGCTTGTAGAGAAATGCTGTAAAAGAAAAGCAGTTGTGGTTGTTTAAAGTATTAAAGTACAAATGCATGTTATGTGCAACATTTCAGATTCTTATTTGCTACAACAAAGAAATCTAAAAATCACATAAACGTCTAATTTAAATGTTAGTGACTTGAACAAGAAAAAAAAAGGAAAAGTTCAAGGGTTATACTTACTTTAACATCCTATATCTTTACTTCAAAATGTTAAACTATAATGAATATGTCAAAAAAACAAAGCTCAGCATGTTTATTATTTCCACTTGCAGATCGTCACGGTTTAAAAGAGCCCAAACGTGTGGAGGACTTTCAGAACCAGCTCATCACCTGCCTTAAAAACCACATTTCTGGCTGCGGATCCGACTTCTTGCCGCCAAATTACTTGTCCAGACTTCTTGGGAAGCTGCCTGACCTCAGGACTCTGAGCATGCAAGGCCGCCAGCGAATCTTCTACCTGAAACTCTCAGATGTTGTTCCACAGCCTCCATTAGTGGAAAAGATATTCATGGACATGCTATTGTTTTGAAATTGCTTTCGGAGGAAGAAATCTCCAGCTTGTTCGCACAATTCAGGTGAAACTGCAGGAACTGAGGAGGTGTTACAGTTTGGTGCCACTTTTTAGTTAGTGCTCACAGTCGCAGTACCTGGATCCAGTACAATATGGATATCATGGTTGATGTTTTACAAAGCTGTGGTCTGGACATGGAGTTTGAAAGGTTCATTCAGACCAAACAGTGACTGTTTACAACCATGAACGGAGGAACTAATGCCAAACGTGTCCACTCAGCTATAATGTGAACACAAACATTCTCTGTTTAATCATTTCAGCAGGTACCAGCAGTACTTAAGGTTTTAGAGTAAATTTTGCTAATAAATTGTTTTAAACAATTTCCCAAAACCAACTTGTGATCCAGAAAGTCTTTCCACTGCTCAGCATTTCAAACAGTAGCCTCTTAAATGCTTAATTAGACTTTATAATTAACACCACCATAATGTTATGGTGATATTTGTTGTACCTCAAATCTACAAAGTTATACAGTGGTATCGTTCATGTATCATGAATCCGGATGGAGCAGCTAATATACTGTGTATTTTTTTAAGTACAGTCCTACACACTGTGGTTTTCTTTGTGTTTTTGAATCTGTGTTAAACATCCAACTGTTTCCGCACATGAAAAATATCCCATTGTAACAGGGAGATTACAAATGTTTTGTGGGTTTTTTTTAATAAAGATTCCAAAATCCAGTCTGGTTCAGTAACGAAATTTAAAACTTGAACGCTTTCATAGCCTGGCAACCATGTTGCGCTTATGCAACAACAGAAACTGGATAGTAAGCAGCACTGCGATTACACGGTCTCCCTGTGTGATGTTACACTGATAAAGATAGCGCAGACAGCAGCTCCCTCATGATCGGGCCAGCACCATGCCTCCCCTGTAACTCTGGAAAGCGAGAGCAACGAGAACGTGCCTCGTTCGGAACGCAGACAATAATAGATCACAAGCCGCGGTCGGACTCACAAGGCAAGAGGCCAGCATCCAAGAACCATACTGTTCCTCGCACACTGAGCATGACTCTCAGATGAAAAGCAAGTATCGTTTCTCTTTCCAGGACCGTTGGAGGTATGCATTTCAGAAACATGCCTGAATAAAGGCCAAGTGACTGGTTTCACGATCAAGTCAATCCAGCAGCGTGATTCGAACAGCATGTACCGTGTCATTCAATCCAAAAGTGAGGCAGCGGGATCGGTCAGACATGTCAAAAATGACCCCAGTTCCTCAAAAGTATGAGGTGAAGGCGTAAGAACACACTCCTTTCTGATTGAAAAGTGTGCCAGTGTCAGATGTGTGCGCCACAATGTAGCGTTGCCATGCAGCAACGCTACAAAGGTCCAAGGTCCAGTAGTTTTCCTACAGCATGCTTTGGTTCTCCGATTTCCTAATCAATAACATTTCATTACTGTGCAGAGGTGCCAGAGAACAACTCGCTTAAGGATATAGACAGGGAATACACCAAAATAAACCCTAAGAAAACTACAAAATTAGAGTGCTGTCTGTGCATATTTTTAAAGGAGATGTTCTCAAGACATTTATAACTACAACTAATATGCAATAAAGTGAAATCTATAATGCCACTGATATATATGACCGACAGCTGACATGCAACCAACACACTTGGAAAGGTCCAAAGTCCAGTAGTTTTTCTACAGCATGCTTTGGTTCTCTGATTTCATCCCACAAATCAAAAACATGAATACTAGGTTGCAGTATTTGGTTGCTCTAAAAGGCTCCTGGGAGTGACTGTGCCTCTAAATTGCCCTGGTATGGATTGGTGTCCATTGGTATTCCACTTAATGACTCCTGGAGATACGCAGGATCCTATGTGATCCTATAAAGAAAATGGATGGATGGAAGTTCAATTTTAAAGTAAGTTCTGTAGAAAACCAACAATAAGCTAAATGCTCGTTCTTGTAAATGCATTCAAATCCACATTCAAACACATATCAATTAAAGCCTTAACTTTCTCTACATCTACCTGTTTGCAAGTCAGGATGTAAGAGGCTTTTACACTTTAACAATTCAGGGTGACTGGAAAATAAATATGGATTTGGCTTTAGATTTCCGATCAAGGGGGGGGGTTCTAATCAATAGCATTTCATTACTGTGCAGAGGTGCCAGAGAACAACTCGCTTAAGGATAGAGACAAGGAATACACCAAAATAAACCCTAAGAAAACTACAAAAATAGAGTGCTGTCTGTGCATATTTTAAAAGATTAAATCAACTTTATTTGCCAGGTACATACAGGACATATTAGGAATTTGATTTGGTGTAATTACACCGAGGCAGCCATTTGCGGTGCCAGGTAGGCAGAAGCTCAAAGGATCTTGTCTAAGGACCCACACTGGATGCTGTGGTGTAGTTTGCCATGGGGTGGATTTGAACTCCCTGACCTTCCAATTGGAAGTCATGCAACATACCACTCGAGCTATCTAGCAGGCAGGAGATGTTCCCAAGACATTTATAACTACAACTAATATGCAATAAAGTGAAATCTTTAATGCCACCGACATATATGACAGCTGACATGCGACCAACACACTTGCACTATGTGTGGCACTCCGTGTACAGCTGTCGTCACTGAGGGGAGTTTTACAGCTGCAGGTTTTTATTTTTATTTTTACGAATGGCGCCATCTAGCGGCCAGCATGTTAAAAGCGTTGTGTAGATTAGATGCTACATTCATCTTTATTTTACCCGCTGTGAACAGTGGGTGTGTAAACACACCTGTTCAATTAGCTTCCCGAGAAGTTGATTTTGTTATTGACTCAAAACGATATTTTCTCTGTTACAGATCTGTTTTAAATTGTGTTATATGCTACAGAACCTCTTACTGTGTAAATACTAGTAAAATTTAACTCCATGAACATCTACAGGATGTATGAAAATGTACAGGATCTACAACAGGAGTGCCCACACTTTTCAAGCTTGCGAGCTACTTAAAAGATTACTAATCCTAAGGGATCTTCCAGCACTATGGAAGCAAATCGTTACCATGATTCAAAGGAAAAAGCATTTTCAGAAATGCTTTTTTTCATTTTAACAATGTGGCTGGATTATTTGACTCCTAAATGAAATTAGTAATCAATAATCCTCTTTGCATTTTAATTTTCTTCTTTAAGATTGCTCATTCTTTCACTTAATTCAATTTAAAATGAAGACTTTTGAGATTTATTTTTCTAAATATGTCCCAGCAAAGTTACCAAAATTCAATGCCTATTTATTTTATATTATTTACATCATCTTTTTGTATATTTTGACCCTTTAGAAGGATGTATAATTTAGATGTAATCTATAACACATTTTTCAAATTCTGTAAAGCACTTCTACAGCATGAAACATAATTTTTGCTCCAAATATAGGAAAGTAATCATTAATTTGACAAGATCGCTATACCAACTTGTACAAATATGCTTCTAAAATTAGTTAATAAAAAAAGTCCCTTTTTATTTAAAAAAAACCCTATTATACCATCTTTCCCCATTTTTATTCTGCAAAAATCAAAGTTGCAGAGTTTACAACACCTACTGAAGAACGTGCTGTTTAATGCCAATATCCATTGCCCAATAAGTTGTGTTCAGTTTAAATCAGTCTTTTTCACATTTGTGCTCATTTGCACACAGATCTACTTGCACTCTTATCACTTTAAACATTGCAGCTAATGCCTCATATTTACCTTCATGTTGGCAAAGTGATAAGGAAAAATTTAATCTTCCCAAACTGGTCAGGAAAATTAAAATAGCACCCACTGAATCATACGTACACTAATAAAAAATGTAGTTAATATTGAACATTTGGATAGATATGCCATGTTTTTGAATGCGCTTAGGTCAACAAAATACACTTTGGTATCAACTGAAAAACCGTTTATTAGAAAAAAAACAACAAACTGAAAAAAAAACGAAGGTAAAATAAAAACAAAATATAATAATAATTTATCCTTGGGAGTCATGTACTGCATTCCTGAAGAAAACATCAGGGTTTACAGCTTGAAATGGTCCCATCTTGATCCACATCAGTGGGAAAAGCTGCTTAAACTTTCACTTTTCAGTTGCCATCTTCAAATACTGTGTTATAAAGTAGCAAATGGGAACACTTTGTACTTACAGAAATGGTTCTTAAAGGAAATACAATGTTAAAATTAACTTAAAACAATTCTATGATGGATCCCATATGTTGAAGCATCTCTCGTATCCAGCGACTACAAATGAGATCCATGCATATTAATAGTCAGATTGAGAAACGTGGATCGTTTAACCCAAACTCAACTGGTCTAGAAACTCTATTAAACATTCAGCTTTAAGAAGCTGCAGTAAAAACTGCTTATAGATCTAACTGGACCACGGGAGAGTGCTGGGTGCTCTGAAGTTCGGACCCAGGTTGTTACTGGGCCTGGTTGCCTGACTGTGGACAGACAAAAACAAAAAACATTTAATATGAAGGAAACTAAGCACACAAAGTGCTGAGGTCAAGAACAGTACTTACTTTTGGGTCACATTTGAGCTTACACCCCAGATAAATGCAGTTTGACCATCATCTGCCTCTGCAGAACAAAATATGCTCGTTACCTTTGCCTATTAGAGTTAGGATTTATTTAGAGAATTATAGAACATGCATCAAAAGACTATTGGCTTTCTGAATGTCAGATACGGTAAAAGAGTCATCTAACCATAAACCGGTCGAGATCATTTAGTGTAATCTGTCAAATTCAGAATATAATTTAAGTTGCCAACATTCAGAGATCTGATTATTTAATCTGTTCCTGACAGAACACTTCGGTCCCAGACTGATAGATTTACTGCTGGTCCATAGAATCTATTAACGTTCGAAGGGAGGCAGATTTTTTACTTATCGTTTATCCTCTCCTGTAGAACCAGCTCCCAGTTTCAGTTCTTGAGACACACACTGTCTAGGCTTAAAACTTTCCTTTTTGATAAAGTTTATAGTTTCTTAAGTTCATTCTCTTTTAGCACTGTAGCTATATTGCAATAAGCCGTCAGAACAAACTGACTAATTTTCCTCAGATACTTTCTTTTACTACTCTACTTGTAAATTACAGATTTTATGCTGATGATACACAAATTTAGTTATCTATTAATCATGATGAATCCAGTCAGTTTGGTAGATTACAGGCATGTCTAGATAACATAAACATGTGGATGACTTTAAACTTTCTGCTCTTGAACTCTGAAAAGACAGAAGTTGTTATCTTTGGACCAGAACCTCTAAAAAAGAAATTGCTTAATCAGCCACTTGAGCTGCATAGCATCAGGTTGGCGTCTGGTGACAATGTAAAGAACCTTGGTGTTGTTTTTGATCAGGAAATGACTTTCAAGTCCCATATAAAACAGATCTGTAAGGTCATTTCAACAATTATCTTCATTTTATCCTTCTATAGAAGCTACATCTGGTTCTAGGGGATTCTGTTTAATGTTGCTACTTTCTCATTAACTAAACATTCCCCTTCCACTAACTTTAAAAAAATATATATTTTAACATTAAAAAAAAACATAATCCGTTTTCAAACCCTGTAGTCACTCAGCCAGGTTCTGGTTCAGGTTTTATCCAGGTAAATGTTTAGTTTCCCCTCTTAACACTCGCTACAGTCATGCTCCGTATATGGATGGCTGCAAAGTCAACTTAATGTAATCTGCTGGGTTTTCTATAACTTGTCTAACAAATATAAATAATGAACTGATGCACATATTGCTAACTAGAATCAATTTGAATGCACATTTGGTTTAATTTAAATGACGTATTGAATCTATAACCATAAACTGAATCAAAATTAAACCTTTGTCCCAGTCCTCAGTCATGTTTGGGTTGACCCAAGTGTTGACAGGTACATGCCAGCCTACATGTCCATTTGTGCTTCCAGCTGTAAAACAATGTAGAAATGGGTAATTTTACTCAAATGAATAAAAATCCCAGCTCTGGTTAGCAGACTGAAAACTAAATGATCTCACCGTCTTCTTTGTTCACAGATATTCTGTCCACACAGGTCTCGGTGTGGTGAGCGATCTCATGCCTGGGAACTAGGTGGCGAGCGTTAAATGGACAGGTCTTCAGCTCACTGGCCAGTTTTGGATGGTTCTTTAATGCAAGGTTAAAATCAGTAATCAGATGCAGAAGGACAGCCAATTTATTTACCCACTTTCAAAATCCAACAATGATATTTAGGTTAGTAGATGTGGGGAATAGTGGTTGCTGCATAACCGCTGCTTTGATGACCAGAACAGGCGGGTCATATATTTATTGCAATAATCTTTAAAGTCTTATTCTAAACCCTCAACTAAATCACTTCCTCCACTAATTTTGTATACTAAATTACTCCAACTAGACAACCCCTGTTCTTGTATGTATTTAAATATCAGATTGTGCCACTTGCATATGTGACACTAAATTGAATGCAACTATTCTAAAAATAAAATAATAAATATCAAATCAATTGAAAACTATTGGATATGTTACATTTTATGCAACAGTAATGAGAGACCTCTTAATTTTGCAGCAGAAGAAGTTAGACTGAACATTAGTACTTAAATAGGAAATGGTCTTTGGGTGTCTTAGATGTCTGCAAAACTTCATATCCCCAGAAGAATGTAAACCCATGGAAAAAGTGTTAGATCAAAGGTGTTTAAAGTTTTCTAGGTAGGTTCTTATATAATCTACTACAAAGTTTAATATTTGTATTTCATACTAGCATAAAAGCAACAAAAAGGGAGAAAAAAAAAAGTAAGCTAAACATTACAAAACTGTAAGTCAAACTGTATTCCACTTTTTCTGCAACTTTAAGAAGGTTGAGTGCCCTAAGAAAAATTATGCTTACATGATATTACAAGTTGTACGACCCTAACACACCTGCTAAAGTCTAACTTCATTAATGAAATACCAAAATGCTTATATAAATATACAAGAATGCAACATAAGTCCTCAAGAGATCAAATATTAAGAAAAAGAATCCATTCATTATTTTTGGGGGGAATAACATTTACAATAGATCTAGCATTTTATTTTCAGCGTAATACAGGTTTAAACCCACGTTACTTGCATTCCCATAATTGCATGATTAGACTCACCTTCCTGCACTTAATCAAGTGATATGGGAAGCGGCAAGAGCGGATTTGGTGATTTTTGTCAAAAGGACACTGGAGGAGTTTGTCTGGATCACAGTTTCCTCGGTCATCTAAGGGAGAGAATGTAAAACGTGTGATGATGGTGACCGACGGGTGTTACAGACAGGTAAAGATGTTAGGTTTTACCATATTTGTCCACCTCTTTCAGCCTCTCTCCAGAGGAAATCCTGCAGGGACCGGTGCTGGATCCGAATCTAACGGAGGCCATGTGGAGTTACAAAGGATGGCACAACCTGGGAGGAAATAAAAACATAAAAATTAAGGAGTCTACTTAGATGTTAACTGAAAAAAAAGGTAGATTCAAAGCCATTGGAGCCTCATTTAGAAAAATGAACATAGAATCCCGGTAGCTGAAATGATTAAGCCAATTTATAACCTTACAGACTCATACAACACACATTTCCTTCTTGACGCCTCAAAAAGTTACCTTAACCAATACAATTTAGCTTCTACCAGGTGTTGCCAAGGCTTTCTACTCCTGTTCCTTCAAAAGGAGACATGTAGCCGAAAACTTCACTTGGTTTAATTCATTTTAAGGACACGCAACATCTTTAATCTTTAAATGCAGCACATGCTTTCAACGACGCCTCAACCACAAAAACAAGTGTGCTAACAAGGAGCTAGCTTAAGCGCTAACTACGTGGATGGTCGTATTATTTCTTATATCGTCAATAAACAAAGCTAAACCCTGTGTGTGTCGTTTAAACCAGGTTATATCTAACCAAAGGGGTAAAGAAATAAAAGGTGCAACTTCACCACAGGACGGGAAACTTTGGTACTTTAAGAGGATTTTAATCTTGTCTCGAGCGCGTGCTCCTCCTCCAGGTTTACTCAGGTGACCACCGGCCTGTCTCGAGCG
The DNA here is from genome assembly GCA_032876305.1 of Orestias chungarensis. Taxonomy (NCBI): domain Eukaryota; kingdom Metazoa; phylum Chordata; class Actinopteri; order Cyprinodontiformes; family Cyprinodontidae; genus Orestias; species Orestias chungarensis. The sequence goes on along the minus strand of JAVLVB010000779.1, from coordinate 7,917,600 downwards.
CGTGCTCCTCCTCCAGGTTTACTCAGGTGACCACCGGCCTGCCGCGAGCTTCTCTGTGGCAAAACTGGGGTTTGTTTAAGTTTAAAAACCTGCTGCGTTCAATTTAGCTCGGAAATCAGACTTCCACCCCGCAGTGACGTCTCACCCAATTTCAGTGTTGCTTTTAAAGGAAATTCTGTGTTTTCACTGCTCAAAACCCGACGGCCATGCCTTATTTGGCCTCCTGGCTACACATGGGACCCACTAAAAGTTTGTAGATGGTGACTTTTGCTAAGGAGAGTGGAATTTTAAACCGGTGAACATAATTTGGTTTACTGCATTAAGTGTCCCACAGAGCCAATGACTGCAAAGATAATGCAGAATTGCAATTTATTTTTCTTATGGCTTGGGTTAACTGCGTCTTAAAGGATGTTCTTCATTAGAACGTTATCACAAGATGTTTATAAGCTAAGTTATCTTGTTTATATCGCAGGAGGGGGAAGATCGGTTTGCTGATCCTTCTGTGCAAGGAGGGACACTCTGTCTAGTTTTAGGGCTAGGGCTAAAATTCTTCTGTTTGATAAAGCTTATAGTTAGGAACAGGTAGAAAGAAACAGGTAGGGGGTGGAAGAGTTCAGTCTAGACAGTGGGTTCTCCCTTCCTCTATCTCTCTCATATCTCACTCTACAGGGTTACATTATCCCTAAGCCATTTCTATAGTTCTGCTGCTATAGGCTACGGGTAGTGAAAGACAATCTGACCACTTCTCACTCTGCTACCATCTTCTTTTGTCCAATCTGCCTTAGTTGCTTTTATTTATTGGGTAATTTTATTATATAACTATATATGTTAGGCAATTAGATTTTAAGGTGAAAAAACTTCCGGTGTCAGCGCTTGTGCAGTGCCATTTTGAAATATGCCTGTTCAGCATGGTATTGTGGCCTGACAGTGAAAATCAAAAATAAAATGCAGGTTATGCAGAACAACATGATCCGTTTTATATTAGGTAAACGTACTAGGTATCATGTCACTCTTAGTGATTTTAAGAAAGTGGATTTTCTGCCTGTAAGGCTAAGGGTTGAACAGTTAAAACTGAATCACATGTTCAACATTATCAATGGGATAGGCCCTAATTATTTGGGCTCCCAAATTGTAATGGTGCATACTCAACATGCCCATGAAACAAGAGCAAGTGTCCGCTCCTGTAAGGTACCATCTGCAAAGAACATGGCACGTAGCTCTTTCTTTTATACTGGGATTATGCTATGGAATAGCCTTCCATAAAATATTAAAATGGCAGAAACAAAAATTGTTTTTAAACACAGGGTTAGAGTTTTGTTGTGGAATAAAATAGAGAACTAGGAATGTGATGGTATACTTGTATGTGATATTTGTTGCATGTGTTTGTATGTATTGTCCTTTCCATCAGGGACCATGTTGGAAACAACTGTTTTACACTTTTACATGTCATCCCTTGGATACATTGTTTTTCCTATATCCATAAATAAACCAAACCAAAAAATCTATCTGTTCGCGCAGACAGCTTCATCGGCTGAGATGCTGTCAGCGACGTTCTACAACTGCTGCTATAAACTTTTCTTTTGCAGTTTCCTTTGCATCCTTTCGTGTCTTCTGTCTCTTCAAAGCCCCAGTTGTTTGGAGCAGACAACTGCTCATACTGAGCCATGGTCTGCTGCAGGTTTCTTCCTGTTACAGGGGAGTTATTCCTCTCTATGGTCGCTACATGCATGCTCAGTAGGGGGATTGCATTAAAGTCAACGACAACACAAGTTATCATTTATATGCTGACTCTGGAAGAGTGAATACTGCAAGTCAATGACCCGATGCAATCTGTTAAGTTTCCTTAGATTGGAAACTTTTTATATTGATTTATTTATTATGTATTTATGATTTGAATTGATTGCTTGCAAAGGGCCTTGAGTCGACATGTATTGTAAGTTGGCGCTGTATAAATAAAAACTGATTCTTGAATCTATTATTTGGGCGCAGGAGACAAAGGTATCATGAGCTGGTCATGAGGAGAGGGGTTTAAGAAAATACTTGTAGGATGTGCTTGCAACTCAGAGTCTCATGGAACCTCTTGCTTGATTCTAATTTAACATGGTGAGATCCAACAGTTTGGTCAAATTTCAAGTCTCTCTCTTGGGATGGGCGTGTGAAAGGGGCTGAGGATTCTGGGCTATAAAGAAAGTCAAAGTGCTTTTAAGTGGTTGTAGCGTGAAGAAATCACTGTTAGGAAGGGATGTCTGCTAAGTAAGGTGTGTACACACCTCATATGATGTATGGGAAAGGTAAACTTCAGGTTCTTCCTGGAACTCACGTCACACAGACAATGAGATCGGTACTCCAGATTGACATGCTGGCATAATTAATTTGGGTCCTTTGTTTAGGACATACAAAAATTAGAAGGAAAAAAACAGAAAATATATAAATACGGAAAATGTATTGGGGTTGTGTTTGAGAAAGTTTTGTAAACAGAGAATGTATAAGCATGTGAAGAAATGTAAAAATGGCAACTGTGGAAATTATGTTTGAATTATCTTTCATTGCTGTGTTTATTAGTATTTTTAAGACAACTATAACTTTGAATACATGCATATATTATAATCAATTGTTTGTTAACTATAACTTGGAATGTATGAGCTAAGGTTAAGCTGAATGAGAGCCAGCGCTCTCAATATCAAGTGGTGATATGTGGCCAGCAGTCTACGTTCCAGACCAGAAGCGCAGCACTAGGAGAGGAAACATCAGTGCACAAGATCTATGCTTGATTTATTATTTGACTATTATATTTGACTTTTACATTTTACTTATTGTGGGTTTATTGCATATATATGTATTGATTTAAATCATAATCTGTGGAATAGTAAGAGATACATATATTTCGGGGTCTAACTTTTGTTTTGCTAACATTTAAGTGATTATTACATTTAGATACGGATTGGAATGGTGTTTTGAAATTATGGTTTTGGTTACAGGTGGTAAGTATAAAACAAGCTGCAGGAGACAAGTGTATCAACTATTAAACCCTCCTGGGTGCCATGATTTTTAGGGTGACACATCCTGCTGAAACGGCTGTGACTTACAACAATAAGGTGATCTCTTAGTAGAGATCAAAAGGGGAAATTATGTTTGAATTATCTTTCATTGCTGTGTTTATTAGTATTTTTTAAAACAACTATAACTTTGAGTACATGCATATATTATAATCAATTGTTTGTTAACTATAACTTGGAAATTATGAGCTAAGGTTAAGCTGAATGAGAGTTTTGAGCAGAAGTGACCCAGCGACCTCCTTTCTGATAAGGGCAGTGGGAGTAGAAACGGAACTGGCTGAGACAGATAGAGGGGGATTAGGAGAACTCCTGGGTTTCATCAAGATATATGAAGGTTCACAAGAAGTATGTGTCCTTGATGTAAACATCTGTTGGGAGGCACTCAGCCAGACTGAACTAAGGTTGTAGCTGTTGTAAAACTGGGGGTATAAAACAAGACAGCATTCTTTTCTCCGCTGAGTCACTTGGTATTTTGCAGTTAAAAGTGTTCTCCCAACGTGAATGGTCATTTTGTATTATTAAAGCTGCATTCAGAAATCCACCGCTGCTTCTCTTCTTTTTTGCCATAAAGTATCCAAAGAACCGTTGAGAGGTGTAGAGAAGGAAAACGCAGAGTAATTTAGTGGTTTTCACCTCCACACAACACAAAAAATAAACCACCTTAACTACAGATTATGCCTTAGCTCCGTCTCTTTAGCCTCCTCTGCTACTTCTGCAGGCTCTAACTCTTGATCCAGATCTAAACTCCTGCCCCCCAGCAGCTCAAAAGCAACAACGTAAGTTTCAAGATCATTTTGTCAGTTTTTTGACACCTGAAGTAAACTTTGCACAAGCTACACCTGATTCACCAGAACATTACATTTTTGGAAGATACCTTTAACAACAGCAACCAGATTCCAACAACCCTCGGTAGACAACATTGAAGACATAAAAATATTAGTCCAGTTTGAACTGTGAATGATAAGAAAGATGCATTTAAAAGACTCCCTGATCCAGTTTATTTAGTTGAATGCTTTCTAAAAAACTATTTGTATTAAGACTGCAGTCGCACAGGTTTTCAAATCGGGAGTCTATTGGATAACAACTTCTTGAACATTGTGGAACATGGACCAGTCGATCCAGAGCATCATCATACAACAAGAGGATGAGCTTTTGGACAGTTTTCATTTACAGGATTTAGTCCTTAAATAACATTTAGAACAAATCAACCCTATTAACCTTACAGAACCACTGAACCTAGAAAACCCTGTTTGTCACATCGTCTTAAAAGAACTGCTACTTGACACTGACGCTGAAGTAAAGTGTGGACATGTTGACTCCAAAACAGAAGCGTGTTTTAAAGACGTCCATAGATATGCATGACACTCTCAAGTCTATGAGCAGCATAGGGACCAAGGTACCTGGATAATCGCAGTGGACAGCATGTCACAGATGAAGACCGAGACTATTGTTATTGTCAGCAAAGAGTCATCTTAAGCCAGAGGTGTTCCTCCTCCTGGAACTGGTTAACCTATCTAAGATGCTGACTGATGGGGTTGGAGCTCCAGGGAAGGGGAAAAGCAGGAGCTCAGAGGAAGCGAGGTGACACGCACAAACATTTTTACTGCAAAGAAGAAAATTGCTTGCTACTGATATAGGTTTTTTGAGAGAACTTTTGTGTTACGCTATTCATAGAATTTCTCCTCTTAGCTTTCTCTTGAAACTGTCATGTATGTTCACTATGAGACAGCATTTGATAAAGTTTAAATTAGCTGTCCTGAGGAGCTTTAATATTTTAGTTAATTCCAGAATAAAAATTATCTGTAAAGAGGACTTGGAGACCCTATGTGTATTCTAAGTGGGCCTTAGGTCCATCCTATAAAGAACAGCTCACACAACTATTTTCTGTGTTAAAGATATATTGTTGCTGTTGGATCAGTATTGTTATTTTCGCCTTAATATGATGTGTAGATTAGGGTTTTGCCTTTTTTACATACTAGATGACCTACAAGTAGTTACAATTTTGCCAAAAAATACATTTTAAGGCTTGATGCTTCATCATAATGCCACACTTACAGCTGATTAAGCTAAAACCAGTATAAAAATACAAGGAAATTACTGGTTTAAAAAAAGGAAATTGTATTTAAAATGGGACTAATTATTTTAAAAAATGTCAACAAACTCTAACAAATAGAATTAAACTGGAAAAAGATAAACACTGAGGTCATCTTAATGAAAATGAATATTCTAAGAAAATCAATTTAAACTACACAAATACTTTTTTTATTTGGAGTAATTTAACCTAAAAAGTGAACCTTTAGTGTTAATACTATCAAAGTCCTATGAAAATCCGCCATGAATGGAAAAACCCTAACTCAACACATGTATTCGGTGTATTACGGTAGAGGATCAACTCAGTTTCCTGTTTATTAGCGTCGTTACGGTAACCGGCTGTCCAACATGGCGCTCTCCTGTTCCAGGCTCTGCAGCCGGCTGTCTTTGACCCGACTCGGTGTTCCGAACCCAAACAGACCAAACATTGGCTTCTACCTTCGAACTGAACCCTGTCAGTCCAGGTTTGTCCCTAAATCTTCAAACTTCTCACGTTTTTTTTTGCCTGGTTATAGTCTACCTATGATGCTACAAAGCTAGCTAAACACCCAGAGGTTGGGAACATTCAGTTCTTGTCAAAGTTGTTTACCTGCTGATGATCTCAGGTGATGATCAGGAATGTTTTATTCACACTGGTTAATTAGTCAGCATCCCTTTATTATGCGTGTGTGTTTCCCACTAATACATCAGATGTTTCTGTTTTGTTTTTACCTGACAGGCTACTTCAGTGCAGGCATTACAGTTCCTCTAAAGTCAGACGAGGTTTTGGACGCTATGTTTCCTCCAGACTCCAGCAGGCAAATGCCAAATATGAAGGCTTCCTTAAGAGGCGATTTCCTCGATTCTACCTGCTTTATCACACATTTATGGAAGGTGAGAACAAAACGATTTGTCATCTCGGGCGTTTCTGCAACGCTGCTAAAAGGTTCACATGTTTGACAGCAGGTCTGCGTTTAAACCATCTTGTGCGGATGGTTTCTCAGCTTTCTGTTTTTAATATGAACACAGATGTAGAGGCGCATTGTGTATTTGGTTACAATTCTGTTAAAACTTTGCTTCTAAATGAAACCAACAAAAAAAATTGCTCAATAGAAACCGCTTAGAAATCATGAACTCACCTGGACAGGTTGGTGATAAAACTGTGTGGAGCAGGTTTATGTTATAAAACAATAAGCTTTCACGACAAAATGTAGTCCCGTTTAGTCCATCATCCAAAAATGGAAAGTTGTTGACCAACTGCAAACCAACCAACATATGACTGACAAAGCTCCTCAACTCAGGTGGGTAGGCTCAGTCCTCACCTGAATCCAAAGGAGGAATTACCTCCTAATTATGTGAATCTGGGTTAGTTGAGTTCCAGGAAGCTGGAACCTAAGGACAGGAGTTTGACATCAGTGGCCGTACAATGTGTAATAATGAACAACATATAACCGACACCCCAAATATATATATATATATATATATATATATATATATCTATAACCATTGAGTTCACAACGAAGAACTCTGTCACATCATTATGTGGGTTCACTTTTCTTCAGCAGGGACCGGATGGCTGGTCAGTAAATAGATCAATAAGAGATCTATTTATCAATTGATCAATAAGATCAATGATGCCTAACAGCGGAGTTTTGAACCATTGTTTGTTTCCCCTTTGCTTCCGTTTCTGCTTTTAAGCTAGCAGAGATGGAAGGGGTTTGTTCCTGTGGCATCAGTCTGATCATGCAACAGTTAATTTGATGCTGTGCAGGATTCTGGTTTGTTTAACCGAAACATTAAGGCAAAACTAGTGCTGGTGATATTTTCCAATGGTATCAAATATGAAGGAAAATATATGTAAACATCTGTAAATGTTACCTTTGAGCCATAACTGCAATATTAATATAGATATCGACCCAAATATAAAATTGCTAAGAAGTTTGTTTTTTCATCTATTGGCTGGGATCCTCCGCTTATGAAAGTTTTGTGCTAGAAATAGATATGTGTCTGTTTTGCTATTTGTGTTGAATTGTTACAATTAATGAACAAAATTAAACCCTCCATCGTTTCTCTGATATAATCTGTGTTTATTGTTATTTTGAGGAAACTGATTTACAGAGTGTATTCTTACAAATAACACCCAGTTCTGTCGTCCTCTCTTTGTGACTGTTTCACTGACTTGTTCAAGGATCTAAGATGCTGTTCCAGGACGGCAGAGATGTGAGAAGAATAAAAACTAAAATGCTGTTGGACGGAGTAAAGTTCCAGGATTTGCACTACAGAGAGATGGAGAAACTTAGACAGGTGAGTGTCTTTATTAAAGGCTTAAAGGAAAAATTATATTTTTCGGATATACTGTTGCTTAGATAAGATAAACCCCCCAACAAAAATAAATAAATAAAATAAATTTAAAAAAAAGAATGTTGGTTTAGTTATTATCAACCCCAATTGCATCTCATTAGTATTCCTTACAGAGGAATGCTTCTCTGAGTCAGTTTCATTGACTCTGTTGTGCTGAAAAAAATATTTGGATCCAACTGCATCTCAACTCTGCAAATGTAATTTCAGTCAAGCTTGTTCCCCATAGAAGAAATGTGCAAAACTGCTTTTCCTAATGTAGCTGACGTTCCTGTTTCTGTTTAGTCAT
>JAVLVB010000779.1:7862076-7909727 GCA_032876305.1 Orestias chungarensis | reverse complement strand
TTTTTTTTTTTTACTTTGTACCGTAGAGGAAAAATTATGTTTTAAGTAATTGGAATTGCACAAAAAAGTTTTGGGATTCCTATGAGATTCTCATCATAAAATCTAAGAAATTAATTTGTCACCAGTTACACATATTCACAACACATATCAGTGTTGTTTTGTTTAGGTTTGTACAGTTGCTAAAAACTAAAGATCTGATTATCTCCGGATCCTAGTGTTTTGGCGAATTATAGACCTATCTCTAAACTGCTTGTTATTTCAAAAAATCTTGAGTAAGTAGTCTATAATCAGCTAATGGCTTATCTTAATGAACATACTATTTTAGAGGTTTTTCAGTCTGGTTTTAAGCCATTCCACATCGCAGAGTCAGCTCTTTTAAAAGTTTTTATTGATTTTTAGCAACTGATTCCGGTGACTGTGTTGTTTTGGTGCTGTTGGATTTATCAGCTGCTTTTGATACAGTTGATCATGGCATTTTACTTTCGTGTTTGGAACAGTGGGTGGGCATCGGTCACATAGCTTTGGATTGGTTTAAATCTTATTTGGACAAGCATACTTTTTGTGTCTGTCTCGATGCCCATAGGTCCCCCTCTACTCCACTGTTGTGTGGTGTCCCACAGGGCTCAGTTCTAGGCCCTATTCTTTTCTTGCTGTACCTACTTCCTCTTGGCTCTATTTTTAGAAAATACGTGTTTACTTTTCATTGTTATGCAGATGACATACAGATATATTTACCATTAAAGAACACAGACTCTACCTCCCTTTGCTCTCTGTTTTTATGTTTGGAATATTTGAAGGCCTGGGTGGCCCTACATCTTTTGAAACTTAATGAAGATAAGACAGAGGTAATGATTTTCGGCAGATCCACTATAGATTCCCTTACCAATATTTTCTCTCTGGCCCAGTATGTCAAGCCGGTAGTTACAAATTTAGGGGTCAGGATGGATGCTGGTCTAAAGCTGGAAGCACACATTAGAGCCGTTGTAAAATCCAGCTTTTTCCATTTAAAACAGCTAGCCAAAGTGAAACCTATTCTTTCTAGACAGCATTTCGAAACAGTGATCCATGCATTTGTGACGACAGGGCTGGATTACTGTAATGTACTTTATATAGGAGTCGGTGATTTGCATATTTCCTAGCTCTAGAGGGTACAAAATGCTGCTGCACGTCTTTTAACAGGTACCTGAAAATTGTATCATATTTCCCCTATTTTGGCTTCCTTACACTGGTTGCCAGTACATTTTAGGATTGATATTTGTTTTTAAAGCTCTTAATGGCCTTGCCCCTCCCTATCTGTCTGAGCTGTTACATTCTTACACACCCTCCCGTTCCCTCAGGTCAGCTGATCAGTTGCTTCTGAAGGTGCCAAAGTCAAAGTGCAAGCTCAGAGGGGACTGTGCTTTTTCAGTCATAGCTCCCAAGTTTTGAAATGATCTTCCTTTGGGCATAAGACAGGCCTCTTCAGTCTGTGTTTTTAAGTCTCTCCTTAAGACCCATGTTTTTTCTTTGGCATTTGGCACAATCTGAGATGTTTCACTTTGTTTTATCATGTCCGTATATTAATATGTATTTTATGTTCGATTTTTTTACAATTGCATTGTATTTTATGATTGTGTACAGCACTTTGGTCCTGTCAGTGTATAAAGTGCTTTATAAATAAAGTTGGTATGGTATCTGATTTTCATTCTTTTCTCTACCATCTTGATGCCTCTGATGTCCATCACCATTAATGTAAACAATACTTCAGTTTCGCAGAGACCTGATTAAGGCCGTTCCGCTTGTGATTATAGCCATTCCTCCCTTCGCAAACTACCTGGTGTTTCTCCTGATGTGAGTTTCTCTTTTTTGGATTTTGCTGACCATATTTTGTTTATTGTATTATTAGCACAAGATATTTAAAACGTTCAAGTTAGTTGAACAACTTTTTTATGGCCTCTCTTCTCTCCCTGCGTGTCTGTCAGGTATTTGTTCCCTCGTCAGCTGCTGATTCCTCATTTCTGGACTCCCCGGCAGCAGCTGGAGTTTCGGAGGTTTTACCATTCGCACCGGGCCCAGCAACACCAACCAGTGCTCAAGGAGCTCGAGTCTAAGAGCCATCAGGTCAAAACAGGTCATCAACAACGACTGCTGAAGAATTTGTGTGCTAAGGTAAGAAAATATATCTCAAAAATCCAAAAAGTGAATGAAAGCAACTCTTTCTAACATGTGCATTAAGGCACAAAACATAAAATGTGGGGTCCGCTAATTGGAGTTCATGGTGGAAATGTGCAATGAGTCTTAAAATGGTAGTTTATTATAATAGTATAATAGTATAGTCACGTAATGAACCTTATACCTACAGTCAATCATTGGTAATATTGTACATCCATTATCCAATAATTTAGTGACGTTGTTTTCTAATGGTATCAAATATGAAGGAAAATATATGTAAATATCAGTGAATATTGCTTTTTAACCATAACTAGAATAGGTATTGACCCAAATTTTCATAATGCTGCACTCCTATTTTTACATATACACTTTAAAAAACATGAAATCCTACCAAGTATTTTGGTCTTTATTTTTGTGTAAATATTTGTTCATTTGGATAAGCAAACAACTTACTAAGGAGTAACTTTTCAGCAAGATATAGGAGTTAGTTTTAATAATTCTTGAATAAATATGAGTATTTTTCTGTATTTTTCAACTTTATCCAAGTAAAAAAATCTAGCAATGGAACTTTTTATCAAGTATTCCTGTCTCACAACAAGATCCTCTGTCTTGCTGAAACGTGACTGGTAAATTAGTTTTGTCTTGTTTCAAGTGTATTATAACGGTTGCACTAGAAAGTAGACAAAAATACTTAGCCTTAAGGCTAACTCTGCATGTGTATGTTTGCAATGGTAGGATAAAAAAAAAATGTTTCTTCCTTCTTAGCTCAAAAACAAATTGGGATGTAGAAAGCATCTAAGAGTTGATTGTTAACCTGCAGTTCTCCGACAGAGAGAGATAGAGATGTTTTCCATGATAGATAATTATGCGCCCTCTAGTACTTTAAACGGACCCACAGCCATGTGATGTTGATCCAAGTTTGTTTTGAGTGCTGTAGGTTGCAGATCTGGTCTTTAACAGGACTAATTTCTGTATCCATTCAGGTGCGAAATGGAGGCAACCCTAACGCGTCTGAAATCCTTGCTGTGAGAGGCTTGTTCTCTGGAGCCCCTCTGGCTTTAAATACATTGACTAATAATCATATGGTGAGTAAAACGTTTCTGCTAAAGCTTATTCGTCCTCCATTCTGGCGAACGTGTTTGAGCCTAATTCGTGTTTATGGCCGACCAGAGACACATCAGCCCCCTCCTCTTCCTGACGCCTCGTTTCCCGAGTTTCCTGATTGGTCGACGGCTGAACAGCCACGCCCTGGAGCTGTTCCAGCTGGACCGAGCGCTCAGCCGGCTGGGCCCTCACCAGCTGAGTGACTCCGAGCTTAGACAGGTTCGTCACACTGAGCGTTTTATTTTCCCAACCAAAAACCGTCTCTTCGGATAATTTAAGACTCTCCTCTTGCAGGCTTGTTATGTAAGGGGGATCAACGCTGACAGTCTTGGTACCGATCAGGCTCGAGAGTGGCTGTCCCAGTGGCTTAATGTGTCCTCCGCCTTGAAAGGTTTGTGTGTTTAGATGGAGGTTTTTTTGTATGAAGTATTTATGTGGCCCTCTGGAGGTTAAAAGTCACAACTGTTAAACTTATGAAGCTGCTCTAAAACATGATAAAAACACAATCAACGCAATGACTGCACCCTATCACCAGAGGGAAGTGTTGTCAATATTACATATAACTAAAGCAGTTACTAAATTTTAGCAGAAGATGAGATGCCAAACACCTGTTTGTGTCTCAAAAAGAAGTATTATCTTCTGGGTTATGAAACTGTCTGGTTGAAGGAAAAAAAACAAACCACATCAGTATGTTGACACAATACGCAGAACTAAGTGTATGCTTCTTTTAGAAGAACATCAGCTCTTCAAAGCAGTAAAAAACAGTCTAAACATGTTTGAATACAATATTACCTTCATACAGAGTAGCTTAAAGCAGTGTTTTTCAACCACTGCCAGGGCACACTAGTGTACCGTGGGTGATCCTCAGGTTTGCCGTGGAAATGATCCAATTTCACCTAATTGGTCTAAAAAGATTTTTTCAAATAATATGCAAATAATATGCCAATATGACATTTTCGAGTGTCTGTGTTGTAGTAGTTACTAGCGGCGTAATACTGTGATTTCCTTATCTTTAGATGGCAATATGTACATAGCATATGTTAAAATAAGAGATCAAGAGATAAAAATAAATTTTTGTGTTTATTTTATTCATATTCAAGACACTTTGATAAAAATTACTTATATTTAATATATTACATATTTAACATATGCGACTATAGAGTATCATTTGTTTACATTTTGGGTTGTTGGTGTGCCTTGTGATTCTTTCAATGAAAACAATGTACCTTGGCTCAAAAAAGGTTGAAAAACACTGGTTTAAAGGATCTGGTAGCATATTTTTGAAACCTTTACTTAACAATATGTGCATGTTACATAATGTTGGAGGATTTCTGGAGGTTGTTTTTGAATCTTGTTGATGACAATATTAATCCAGATTACTTTTCCTTCATCACAGCTTCCCCACTTCTGTTTGCTCATAAACCTCAACAACTTCAGTTTGGCTACTGCGATTTTGGAGAAAACGTATGAGCTACTTTGGGGGAGAATACATATTTTTTGTTGTTTAAAACAAACATTAAAACTGATATATAGAGTGCCACTAACCACCAGACTAGCTCAAATAGACAGAAATTGAAGAGTATTTATTAAAACATTATGATTAATAAGGAACTAGTCTTCTTGAGGATGATATTTCTGTAGCTAAGTATAACCCAGATCATGCAAGTGGATTGTATCTGCTTAAAGTTAATTTACTAACGTAACTTAATTAGCAGATTAATTTTCAGCAACATAAACTGCTGCTTGAGGCTGTTGCTGAACTTTCAACCTTCCGCTGTTGGTTGTGGCCATCAAACTCGCTATAGGTGTGACAGTCCTAACAGGAACTCAATTACAAACAAAAGTCTAAAAACTTTTAAATAAGACTACCTTTTTCTTCTATTACTTTTTTAATTTATTTAATGCAAGTGTGTCTCTACCCTAGAATTCTACATGTTAATCTGTCTCTTTTTTATTTTATTTTGCAGAGTCAGAGGTGTCTCTTCTATTGCACTGCATCGTACTTCTGTCAGCAAACTACCCAAGCCGTCACTGACAGGAAACCATGGTCCCTATCGTGTTGCATTGCAACATCTCCTTATTGCAAAGAAGAAAAAAAAGAACTACAGAAACTTACCTGGCAAGAATAGGTTCAGAAAAAAATTTACTCTGGACGTTTATCTGAAGGAACATTCAAAGCTTACGCTCTATAAAGAGTTGGTTTAAAAATATGATGTCAAACTAGCGGGAACACTTGTTTTTGTTTGCAGTTCTCATCCTTGGCAAAAGATTTAATGTAATTATGGATCACTTTCCGTCACAGTTTTCAATGTACTTTATTTTGAATTTCAGGTGATAGAACAACACAAAATAATGTGCATTGTGAAGACAAAGGTATGCATTGTTTCTTTTTGAGGACGCACAGGATTTTAATTAGGGCTATCATAGTATAAAGGTGACTTTTATCACTTCTTTCAGTCTCCTTCCCAATAATGTCCTGCTTTGTGTTGGTTTATCACATAAAGTCTTACTAAAATACAATGAACTGTGTGGCGATAGCAAGGGGAAAAAAATTAGAGGTTGTTGGGAGTGTAAATAGTATATCAAAGCAGTATTTAAAAAGTATTGTTAGGGTAAAATGATTATTTTTAACTGCTGTAAATGTGCAGTCTTCTTTTGTCTGCACATTGCACAAGTCGGGGAAACAACAATGATTCCACTTGAGAAAAAATCTAAAGTTCTTGATTCATTTTAGTAAACGTATATAGCTTTTATGTCAGCATTCAGAATGTACGGATGTGTTTCTTTTGCCGTTACCTCACGTTATGCTTCGTTCTTACTTTGTTTTCCAATTTAGATTTGGCTTTTGTTCAAAAGACTTAACATTTAATAAGAGGAAATACAACAAATAAGGGCTAAAGCCCATTTATGGTGACACAAGTCTGCTTACATGTCAAGAAGTTTAACTTTAGATGCATATTTAGGGATTCATTACACATGTGTATGGTTGTGATTGCACTTTACAGTTTACTTTTTGTACTCATCATTTTGTTATTGTGGAGGTTTAAATCGACGCATTTTAGCACAAAATTTCATGCAAGCGTTTCAGATATTTGAGTAAAACTTCAAAGCAGAACTAAACCACCCTTTCAACAGTAACTGGAGTTGTAAAGTCCACAACTGGACTTGTCATTGGCTTCCTGTGCCTTTCGCAAAATGTGTCACTCTGCAAAGCTTATGTTCTCTTTTAAAAGTTGTTGTTTTTTTGTGACAAAATATTATTTGAGTGTTACTTTGTGCCAATGTTGCATATAATGCTTTTTGCAATAAATATCGCCATGCTTGTGTGTCTTTACAGCTCGTCTTTAATGAAAACCCATGTTATTTACGGATACTTTATTACAAATGGGACTACGACCGGAACATAAAAACATAACCCGAAATATACATTCAGAATAGTAGACGGTACACGCTGTTAGATTTATCTCTAAACCCCAAGACATTCAACAGTTTTACTCTAGATGTAAATGGTTACCAATGGATGTACAGAATAAAAGCTGGAATAAAAATCTAACACAAAACTAAAAAACCCTGTTTTTGATAAAAGGGAAAAACATAATGTTCTGTGAATAATATTGGAACTTTTACTTGAAAATATGAACCTTTTTGAAAGAAAGCCCCCACTGACAAGGAGCTAACCACCTGTTAGTTATTTCTGTACCAATCACATGACTTCGTAGCCGCTGCGGATGCCTCTCATCAACAAGCAGGCGAACACAATGCCGGTAATCTGGAAAATAAATGGGATAAATTAATAAGAACACGAACCCTGGCATAATACAAGGCAGCAAATAGAACCCACTATGATGATAACAGATTTAAAATCTGATAACAGTTTATGGTTACAAGGCTCTAATGACCATTTTGGTTGCAAATACAGTCTAATTTTTCATCTGTGTACCAAATACACCCCCAACCCCTGTATATTTGTATTGCTACAGGCATACGGAGGTAAGTAGGCTTAGCTACCCAGGTGTTCAAAGTGAGAGACCTTAAATACAAACATTGAAGGTCATTAAATTTAAGATTAACAAATCTGAATGAAATCATCAGCCTCCCAGGTAACGGCGGTCACACCATTGGGGTTCGCTAGTGTTTTGAAAACCAAGTGTTTCTGAGTGAGATGATTAAAGACCCTCCTACATCCTCCAACGGCTTTGTTAAAAAAAAATATTTAAAAAAAGACACTTCCAGTCCGGTCCCTCTGTGTTGCTCTTCTGATAATTGTCCTTATATTTGTGCCCTCAATCAGAGAGTGACTGTTGTGGGAGCATATATCTACTTGCGTGTTTAAATCGTACACGTTCTCGGCTAATACGTGTCTTTTTTTGACACTCCCTTGACTCTTTCAGCTTTTGTAACTTAAACTATATGTAAAGGAACATAAACACCCACAGCTTCTAATAACTTAACGGAAACGCTGAAAAAGTTCTATAAAACATTAAACGCAGCGATAAATGCGATGCCCAGGTGTGTTGCTCCTTGCTGCTTTTCAGAAAGATCTTCAAGTGCACACAACATTGCAAAATAATAACTTTCCTTGACTTAAGTTTACCCTAACAAAAATAAGGGCGTAAATGTAATATCTCGGGTTTAAGAGGTTTAAAACATTATTTTATGTCATCATTATTGTTTATTTGGTTTATCTCGAGTTTTTTTTTTTGCTCATTAAAGAACTTTAAACCTCTCTTCTACAATTGTGCTTCAAATAAAGAACATTGTTTCTTAAATGAACAATAATAAATAAAGAATTATTTTGTGTTATGCAGTTTACAATGAGATTAAGAGCTTCTCCCAATTCAGATCAAATAGTCTGAAAGAAATTCTTAATTATTTACAAGTCAACGTTGCTTTTATGGTAATATGGTGATTTAAAAAGGTTTACCTACAAAACTGCTATGTTAAATACAATTATGCGGAAAAAAGTTGGACACACTAGTGCAACCGGTGTAAAACATTAGTGTACAGCCCCAAGAGATACAGTTAGGTCTGGGAGTAAGAAGGTAAAATATAAGGTAAACAATTGTGAATAAAGTAGCAAACTAAGCGCTGATGAGGGTAGATTAAAACCTTTATAATAAATCAAACTATAAAACTAACAATGAACAAAATGTTTCCCCCATTTATAAAACACATTAAAAACTCCTAATCATTTTTAATTTATATGGAGTGGATTGGTTTTTGCTCCGTGTTTTGGCTTTATACTTTAGTTAATTTTCTACTGGACACATAATTACCACGTCTAATCATGCCAATCATGTACCGCACATGATTATTTTTTTTACATTAGAGTCTCAAATAAAATACTAAATATATCCTCTGATGATATGCCTCGGTTCACTGGCAGTACGTACCTGCAAGGCAGCAATAACGAGAGCTGAAACTACCACCCACTGAATGTTACTCTTCAGGAAGGTCACCAAGACGTCATGACAACCCTAAGAAAAACAGAACAAAATGTAAACAGACATTTACATGCTAGCCTGTGACCTGTGAGAGGCAACATGCACTCAAGAGATCTTTGGCCCCCTGGACTTCTGTCAAACTTAGCTCAACTCACAGGTATTTACTGGAAAAAACTTAAAACAGCATGTTCCCTTTTCACTTGTGGGAAATTTTTACAGTTTATCAGCATGGGAAACAATACAATAGTTACAGCATGAAGAAAATAAATGAAAAATAGCTTTTTTGTGTGTTTAAAGTCAAAATCACACAGATCAAATAATTATTTGACAACTGGACAGAAAGAACTACAATAAATCAGAAAATCTACATTTTTAGCCACATTTACAAATATTCCATTAAATAAAATAGCTTGAAACTAAAAACCTTCTCCATTCACCTTGTTAGTCCACACGTTCAAAGCAGTTCCTACATGCAAGTACGTTCTGAGCCAATTCAACTAAACGTGCACGACGACCTGAAAGCAACATCCCCACCTTAAATCATGGTGGTGGCAGCATCATGGTGTGGGAATATTTTGCGTAGATGTGACAGGGAAGCTGATAACAGTAAACTAGAGTTTGGGAAAGACTTGATAATGCGGTTGACCTTTAGCGTTAGGACAGCAACGTCACCACAGAATAGTTTAGATCAAAGCATACTAATAAGACAGAGTCTACACCTAAAATTCAATGAAAATCTGCAGCAGGGTTTAAAGCTAGATTTTCACAGCTGCTGTCCATCCAGTTTGACTGAGCTAGAGCTTTTTTGATAACAGGAATGGGTGAAATTTTATTCTATAGATGTGATAAACTGATGGTGATGCCCAATATGACCTCTAGCTCTAACTTCAGCAAACGGTAGACTTGTAAAGTACAGACAGAAGAGGCTAAATGCACTTTTGTCTACAAAAAGTATTGACACCCATGTATAATCTCCTGTCCATTTTGCTCTTATTTTCTAACTGATGTTGGTCTATTGTTAAAAAAATCCCAGTAACATGCATAAAAGGTTTGTTGTGTGACATCTATAAGACCTCTCATACAACTCAGTGCCTACATCTCGACCACGTCTTTAAATGTGTGTTTACTTGTCCACTATACACAAAAATTTGATCTGAGTGCAGTTATGCTTGTGTAAAATATTTACATTCCATTTAGTTGGAATGTCGCTTGTGTTATACAGTCCTGATGGTTGGTGACATCCTTTTAAAACCTAATGTTCCTTGAAAGGGAATAAACACAGATGTTCTATTCAGGTTTACCTTCTGGTACACTTTGCTGGGGACTTTCATGGCTCCTTTTCCACAGTTTTGAGAGACATTCAGACAGCAGGAGTCAGGCACCGTGTTGTTGCCCAAGTCCCCCCAATCGTCGGAGCTGTTCACACCGCAGCACTTCCACTGGAAATAAGTCAACAAAAAACCTTGATTACATGGAAGGCGGCTTTAACATGACCCGACAGATGCCGTAAAGAGTGAGAAAGTCGGTTCTTGACGGAGAAACAGGATGCAGAATTGTTATGCAAACGCATTGCTGAGCAATGTAAACAGTGACCAGCTGAACATACGCCCTGTTGCAGTTTATCCACGGTGTCTTTGAAATCCTTGGAGGAGTTTTTGTAGTTGTTGACCATCTCAGTAAGGCCGTCCTGGACGACGGCGGAGAGCTACGTGGAAGACGCAACGTCGAGGCAAAGTTAACACAACCCTGTCTGCAGGAAACCCCGGAATATTTAGGAAGTAAAGTTTAACGCTCACCTTGTTTCTGTAAACGTATCCAAGAATTGCTGCGGCAATCTCAGCGATTATGATCAACGAGAGAAGGATGGCAAACTGAAAGAGAACAACAAGGCAAAGTAAGGGGAGCGGATATAAACTCTATGGCCAAAAGCATTGGCTCCCCTTACGATATAATTCAATTAAAATTTCGCAATCACCCTTGACCTTTAATGTTTAATGTTCAAGCAGGTAGTCACGAAAGCTGATTCTACAAACCCGATACAGTAGGTTCCATCGGGAGACTTTGTTACTATATATTCCACAGTGGACCTGACAGTATAAGAGGAAGTGGTAGACTGTGTAACACCACACAGTATGCAGATGCGGAGGCACATAGTGGACTTCCAAGCCTGGCTGTACATCAAGAAGTGCAATGCAAAGTGGAAGCACAACCCTGCTGCACTCTAAACCTTGTGGTAAACCGTCCCACAAGAGTTGAAGCTGTTACAGCTTCCATGGCACCTGCTGAAGCTTTCAGAGCTTCTGCTATTCAATAGTAAAAACATTTTACTTACAACTAGTTGATAAATATTTTTTTTTAAAGTGAAAAATATCTGCCGATGGAACTGGTACTTTTTTTTAATCAAGTCTTATTGACTAGAGCTCCTGTATCTGGCAGAAAATTTACTTTTAAGTTAGTTTTGTATTATTTCAGGTGAACTAACATGGTTATGATTTAGGATGGGGTCTCTCTCAAGTTTATATGTCTGTAATTTCATATGAACAAATACATTTGTCGCAACTGTGTGTTTTAGGCGCTGCTGAGAGATGCATTTCAAATGCTCTTCCTGCTCAGTATGGGACGAATCCCTCAGGATGCGATGCTTTAAAGGATGCGATGAGATTACCGTGGTGACCATGCATTGGTTCTCTTTCCAGGCACCGCAGCAGCCGAAGAAGGCGATGAAGAAAATCACAACACCCACTCCGATTATGAAGAGGGGAGCTGCAGAGGCTGAGGCATCACGGATCAGAAAGCTTTTGTGCAGCGAAACCTGCACGATGACTCCCACGACAATCAGCGCGAGTCCACATATCTGCAATAACAACAAGAAATTATTTTGGTTTTTGTCTCAACTAGCCTTTATTCTATTAACGCGGTAAAATCGCCTGAAGGAATATAACTTGATGAATGAAAAAGGAACGATGCGTTAGGTGTTTCTGGCCAATAAAACTCAGGGCAAATCTTTAATGTACCCAGGTAAAATCTATTTATGATTATGACCCTAAAAAGAATGACATTGACTCCTGATTCCAAAAAGATTATCTGTGGAAAATAAAGGTTCAAAAAATGGTTCATTTGCAATCCCGTTACCATTTCGGACAAACCTATTTTTACTTCACATATGTAAAAAATAAAACTTCCTATCTATATTATGAAACATTGCATATATTTGTTTTAGTTAAATAATTTGATGTATTATAGAAGTAAAAAGTCACAAAGCTCAAATCTGTATTTGGAATTTTTGTATTGTACTGTCTAAAGCAGGGGTGCCCAATACGTCCATCGCACGGCATTAAAAGAAGTAGATGACCACATCCAGCCTCCCGTTTGTCTTCGGATTCATATAGCGGGCAGCAAACTGATGCGCATTTAGGCACGCAAACACACGCTAACTCTACGTTAGCTTAACGTTACCCGCCTTAGCAAACTACGGTGTCGCGTAGCGAGTCTCCCAGTCTCTCTTAGCAGTAGCGGAGCTAGAGAAGCTACAGGCCGGGGTAGCACCAAACCCCCCTGAATTGTACATATATACAATTAAAATGTATGTCAAGCTAAAAGCGCAAAATATACAATAAAAATTATTTAAATAATATTAAATAAATAGGCTTTGTGCTTTTTTTCTGGGGGGGAAGGGGGGGGGGGTTGATGCCTTAGGATTGGTCACCTTTTAAGTATCTCGCAAAATCGAAACGTGTGGGCACCCCTAAAGCATTCACACAACCGCTGAATATGCTCCTAATTTTTATCTTCTAGAAAATGTGAAACTAAAATGTGTAAGAAAACTATAAAAATGAAATTTTATCCCCAAACCGAATATAACCGGACCCAGAGTCAAAGGGACTGGCTTATTTTGGTATCACAAGTGCAAAACAAAAGTACGTCTTGCTGAAGGAGAGCACTAATGAGGAAACTGAATAAATAAGCATTGCTCTTACACCATCACACAGGTTGGGAGTTACGACATACGTCGGTTCCTGAATGTGGAATATGATCGGATGAGACTTTGTAAGTTTTCTGGGTGGGGTGATGGTGGCGGTCCGGATCTCTTCCAAACAGTGTGTGGGTAATCTATTTGACCACGATCAGATCACACAGGCGGCTCTTAAGCAAACAACTGAGGAGCACATTCAGTGAGCTGTGAACGTGTTTATTAGAGATGCACGGCAGGAAATATGGCTTCTCCAGAAGCCACCTACAGGTTTCTCAGCATCACTGTAAACAAACTTTACATTAAATTTCACCAAAAACGCTGAAGGAAATTTAAATATTACATATTGTCTGAAAACAAACATTTTGGTTAAGATGTCATTCAGTGGTTGGTGACTTTTTTGGTCACAGCAGAGCAGATCTCTGAAAAGGTCTGAAAATCAGCCGCTGTTTTCTTTTGCTTTGACGTGGGAGATTTCTGACTGACGAACATGCCCACCAGTTTATTTCTGGGTGTTAGTGGTTAACAATATTTCCTCTATGGCTGTTGATTTAACAACAGGTCAGGCTTTTTGAAAAATAGCTAGAATATACACTACTGTGGATCCTTCGTTTATACTTCAAGATCACAGAGAACCACCAACCTGATGTCTTACAATTAGCACGCGTTGTATGCTTTAGTGGTGTATGGCTAAGATATGGCATGAAAAGAAGCATATTCTTTGAATGACAGCAGATCCAGCTCAATTTTAATATAAAAAAACAGAAGATATTCTATTGTTTTTACTCTTCCTTCAAACATTTTGTAAAAAAATAAATGTATTTTAGTTTTATTAACTCCTTTTATCACAATTTTGGCACTTTCAATCTTTGTACCTCAACCAGTTTCTACAACACTACAGTGTTTTCATGCTTCTACATGATTTTAAATCAATTTTATATATAAAAAAAAAAGTCTTTAGCTTGTAAATATCTGCAGCCAGCGCTCTCTGCTTTAAAAAAAACCCATTAGTTTCTCCTTTTTATGCGTGTTAAGGCCGGGCTTGCACTGAAAACCTTTTCTCATTGACACCAGTGTAAATATTTGAGTCAGGGTCAAACGGGTGGTTAATGGCCGACAGAGTAGGAGTGAAGAACAGCCGAACTGAGCCAATAAGGTCATCCTAATGCTGGGATAGATTAGAAACTAAAAGAACAGACGTTATAAAGATATATATATATATATATATATATATAATTATAATCAATATTATTAATTTCTAGGTGACTAAAACCTAAATGTGGAAATCAATTATACTTAAGGTACCTAAAAAATGGGGACAAGTTAGACCTTTACGAATCAATGTGGTAAAGTATCCTGGTAACTGTATCCTTAAAAATTATTAGTCAAATCTAAATCAGCTGTTAACTTCAGAGAAACCAAATGAGACAATGCTTCATGAAATGGTTACTGAGTAACACACTGGGGATTTTTTATGACGCGGTAACAAATGTGTGTGTTTATACATGTCATAAAACTGCAAATAAAACGCCTAGCTCTTATCAAGGCTAGGAAGGAAGGCTAAAATTAAGAACGACAGTAACAGCGTTTAACCATTTTCACATCCTGGTGTATCGCTGAAGACGTTTGGAGGTTGTAAACCAGAATAGGCGGAGCTCGGTACGCTGGTGAAAATAGATCAAGGCCGCCAAAACAATAAAAAAAACAGGAAAACGTGTTGATTTGAGGGAGTCACATGACTCTGTAAGACATTTAAATCTGGTCATATGATCCACATTCCCTGTAAAATTCCCCCAAAACACACAGACACACACACCCAGCACCTTGCAAACAAAAGATAAGCCTGAACCAGGACTTGATCAGTGTAAAAGTACACAAGTGATGTGTAAACACGGATGCCAAAAGGAGGAGGAAACCTGACTTTGACGTACGTTTACTTTACTTTATTATAACTTTAAAGTGGAGAAAAGGCTGCGTTGGATTCTGTCCTGTCCAAAATAATACTTCCCATGGTTAAAGGCAACAAAACTGGGTTAAGTGAAGTTCAAACCAGTTTAAACTGTACGTGTTTGTTAGGTTATTTCCACATAACCGCTAAGGTTCTAATCATTAGAGAATCAGCAGAAAAGGGGAACTTGGTCGCAGCTTACCCAGAAAATAAAGTTAAAGAAAAAAAGTAGATATTTGACGCATTTCATTCCACCTTCCACGGCCATGGCAGATGATGATCAGTCTCCTGGAGTTAACAGAGAGGAATTCAAATTAGACATGAAATACAGAAATAGAGATTACAGCAGATGTAACTAGAGTTCCAGCAGAAGTGGAAGATCTGAGTCATTTTCAGGAGGAAGCTCCGGTGTTATGGTCACTTTCTGAGCTGCTGCTGACACAAAACAACGCCTCAAAAAGCTGGAGTCAGAAGTTTCACACTTTTCCACTGATAACTTTCAACAATCCTGTTTAAAGTGCGCATCAGAAGTAAAAAAATAAATAAATAAAATAAATCATACAGTAAAAAAAATTGCAAAACCTAAACGAACTGCGAAAAAAGGGGGAAAACGTAATAAATGTTAATAAGTAAAATACTTGAAGTTGACATTTTTAAGTGATTTTTAATCGTGAATTACCGTAATGAACCGCTAATAACCGCCGACAAACAACACTAGCTTTGTCATAGTCATAACAGGCCAAATTACCCCAAATCAAATCCCTTTATCAGTTTAACTGAGTTAAACTTACATAAACACAGGAATTTAAGCCACTTACGTTTAATTTAAATCAAATTATCGCACAGTAAAAAGTCTGTGTTATTATTTTTAGAACCGTTAAACGGTCGCGTAGGAAGAAAAAACACGAAGCGAAACGCCTCGAAAAACGACGACGAAGAAAACTTATGCTTAAATACTTCGTTATATGTTGTTTCTTACCTTTGAGGACTAAGTGCTACGAATCCTTTAAAAGGTAGCAAATTCGTTTAAAAAAAATAAAGTTTGTCGAAGTTTTAGAGCGAGAATTAGGAGTTAACGCGCTCTCAGGCTTGAGCTTTTTTTTTACTCCCAAAAAACAACCTTCCCGTCTGATGATGATGCGTTTAAAGACCGCCCGTTAAATACAATTGGTCTTCTGGGTGGAGGAGGAAACTTGAGATGTTGTAGCTTGCTGTGTGTTAAAAAACAAAACAAAAAAACAGTTACATTTTTTCTTATTAATTAGTATAATTTAAGAGTGTGATTTATACAGTTAAATATTGTTATGATTGTATTATCTTAATGTTTACATTAGACTGTAGAAGTCTGAGTTTTAACAGTGATAAAGACTGAGTTTACAAAAGATGTGAAACAACTATTGCAAAACACAACCAGCTCAAGCATATCCAGATAATTATCCTCTTAAATTAGATTAATGCAGCTCAGACACCTATGTTGAAATTTTTTTAATGGACATTTACATGGCCTTAATTTACAATATAAAGATGATATTATTATGTTTTGCAATACATGTTTCACATTAGAAAATTCTTATAGGTCATATAGGTTTACTTTTTTAAATTAGAATTTTTAGTTTTCATACATATATATATATATATATATATATATATATATATATATATATATATATATATATATATATATATAAATATTCTTCAATTTCTCTCAGCAACATCACTTTGTTTGGACTAATTTTCTCTCGAGTTTTTGATCTTGTGCAACTGAAAGATTTGTTGCTTTTCTTTTCAATTTTTTTTACTCTTGGACTTTTGCTATTATGCACAAACGTAGCAACAAGGTGGTTTACAACTGGAATCAGCTGATTAACATCAGAAAAGCTGAAAAATCTCTTTGGGATAAATAAAGTATTTGCGAATAGAATGTGAATTGAATTAACAGACTTATATTTTCTCTCTGTCACACTGTAACTTGCAGTTTGTTTCCTAAAACTGTAATTTTTAATATTTACAGTAAATGTAGCTTTAACATTATCCCATTCAGCATATTCTGCCTATCCTTTTTGATCACATTCTAATTAAAGTTTACTATTGATGGCATATGAAAATAGGGCGTTATACAAGTAACTGAAATTGTAATATTCTGCTCAGTGTGTCATGTTATTATTTAGGCTTCTGACCCACATGAACCGAGAACTCTCAGGAGATTATTTACAATGAATTTTATTTTGGAAGATGAGGGAAAAGGGATCCGGCAGCGGGCAGCAACAGCAACGGACCAGCTTAACCTGAGACACGTGGAAATTGGGATGGATTCTGAATGAAGAAGGGAGACGGAGACGAACACAGGACGGATTGATGATGGACTCAATGGTGTAAGGGCCAATGAAGCGAGGCGAGAGCTTGCGTGAGACAGACTTCAGGGCGATATCTCGGGACGACAGCCATACCTGCTGACCGGGAGAGTAGTCGGGGGCCAGTGTGCGCCTCCGTTCCGCATATTTCTTATTCTGGGCAGAGGATCGTTGTAGGGCTGCGAAGGTCTCCTTCCAGATATTGCGAATGCGACAGATGTGATGGTGAACGGAGGTCACCGAGATATCCCTCTCGTCGGCTGGGAACAGTGGTGGCTGGTACCCTAAAGAGATCTGGAAGGGGGACAAACCATTGGCAGTAGAGAATTGGGGATTGTGGGCATACTCAACCCAGGGAAGGTGCTGGTTCCAGTCGGTCTGATGGGTGGAAGTTAGGCACTGGAGAGCTGCCTCGACCTCCTGGTTAAGTCGCTCTGTCTGACCGTTAGACTGGGGGTGGTAACCAGAAGTGAGACTGGTCTTGGCCCCAAGGGCTGCACAAAAATGTTTCCAGACTTGAGAAGCGAACTGGGGGCCACGGTCAGACAGGTATCAATGGGTATACCATGTAGCCGGAAGACATGTTTCACCAGGAGCCGGGAGTCTGGAAGGCAGAGGGTAGCTTGCGTAGGGGAATGAGATGGCAGGCCTTGGAAAAACGGTCAACAATGGTGAGAATAGTGGTCATACCTTGAGAGGGTGAAAGGCCGGTGATGAAATCTGCAGCGATGTGGGACCAGGGACGTTTGGAGATCTCGAGGGGGTGCAGAAGGCCCGAAGGAGGTTTATTGCCGGTTTTATTTCTCGAGCAGATGGGAGAGGCTTGAACATAGTCGACGACGTCTTTGTGGATGTTTGGCCACCAGAATCTACGGGAGATCAGAGCTATGGTCCGACTGGAACCAGGATGACAGGAGAGGCGAGAAGAGTGGAACCAGTGAATGAGTTGAGAACGGATGGAAAATGGTACATACATGGTTCTCTGAGGGGTGGTCCGAGGGTCAGATTCATGGAGGAGGGCGTTTTGGACGATGTAAACTCAGAGGCTTTCGGGACCAGATTCTGGAGGAGGTTTGTTATTTCATCCAAGGTGGGATAAGTAGTGGCTTGCTGTTCGGATAACGATCGGAGGACGGAGTCGTGGGAATGAAGCATGGCGGATTGGTCTGTTATAACCCTCCTGAGAGCCTCTTGTGGATCCGGATGCCCTGAGTGTTCTGTCATGTTATTATTTAGGCTTCTGACCCACATGAACCGAGAACTCTCAGGAGATTATTTACAATGATTTTTATTTTGGAAGATGAGGGAAAGGGGATCCGGCAGTGGGCACCAACAGGCAACAGCAACGAGTGGTGAGGAACGGGAGACAGAGGGGCGGCAGTAAATGGCAGGGAGCTAAAAACGTCTACGACGTGGGAGACCGGAAACCTCTGAGGGTGAGGACAGGCAAGGTGAGTAGCAGCAAACGGGTGAGGGAAAATTAATGGAACGTTCTTACTTGTGGGGAGGGAACAGTTGTCTCCAGGGAGGAGTGAGTGGTGAGTCTCTTTCAGCGGTGATGGTGAAGCCGTTGTCCAGGGGGTGTGTGCAGCTGATGGAGCTATGCTGGAGCGGGCAGACCGAGCTGAGCCAAGAGGAGTGGGAGCCAGATGGACGAGAGCAACCAGAGAGGATCTTGAGGTGATTTTGAGTTCTGGAGATGATGGTAACCTGAGGTGAACACAACAGTGGTTAGAGGCGTGGGGAAAAAAAGTAGCAAATAAAAGTTAACAAGGATGGTGGCAACAAGAGACAAAACGAGAAACATTCAAAAACTAGAAGCAATTAGAGATTTGGCACAGAGAAAGGGTTTAACCGGGAGTAAACAAACACTCAGGCGAGGAGTAGCTGATCCACCACTCCTCTTATACTGGCTCAGCTCATCAGCGCCAACCGGGTGCACCTGGGGTGGAAGGAGCTCCAGCAGAGGAGGAGCACTGGTGACCCACCTGTGGCAAACTGGAGAAGTGGCTGAAAGAAACTCACACTGACACAGTGTCCTGCATCACAAGAGTACTAGATTTTCAAGGTTTTAAATGTTTCAAATATATATATATACTTAAAATAAAACCTCAATACATGAATCCTCCCTCTCATACAAATATAAAAAGAATGCCTCGTATTAGCTTTTTTTAAACAGCAGAATTAGTCCATGAATTAATCCATAAAAACATATTAATTACCTAATTAATTACCTCTTGTCAAATAATTTCTAATAGATCAAATATAACTTTGACCTCTCATTTTTGAATAAATGTTTGTGCAATGTTAAAAAATAGTCTATAAAACAAAGGTCTGCTGGAATTTTGGCCCTGGAAAATCCACAAACAAGTCGTAAAAGTCAAATTTTGCTGTGGGTGTTGGAAATTTGTTTCCCCTGAAGTGCTTACCGTTTGATTATATTGTTCCGTATCTGAAATATTTCCCATTGCTAATAAAAATGTGTGTCATTTCTGATTTATGCTGCACCATGCTTGTATTGCTAATGGAGCTGACGAAATGACTTCCCGCCAGCTGGCACGAAACGCCTGTTTACTTTACCATAAAGTAAAAAAAAACAAAAAACTATCACCTGTGATGTCTGTGCAGATCATGTTGGCTGAAATATAACGCTAAAATGAATAGTACAGGCTTAGATATGAGAGTACAATGTAATTTATGATCACAAAGTGTTTGCAGTAGATAAAAAGGCTATTAACAGTAATACACTTACATGATGTTGGACATGGTGAATTGCACTTTCACTTATAAACACGGTCTTCAAGTATACAGCATGCAGTAAAAGATTACTGTGAGCAAATAGTTAGAGTGGTAATTGACCCAGTTTGCAGTCTCTGGAGCTCCAGATGCTAGATGGAGTTCAGGAAGACAATCCTCCACTAAACAGTCCTGCGTGCAAAAGCAGTGGTGGGTGTTGGTTCTGACATTGCTATCATTGCCGAGTGGATTGAGAGAATAACGATACAACATTTTGAGGCATGGCTGTGTATGTGTGAAGAAGGTTAATCTCAAGCTTTCATGCATAAAAAGGAAAAATAGCTTCAGACCTCTTACACAACTGCAAGATGGCTAGAATGATATTGCAACTTAACAGCAGAATCATGTGGTTCTCCTCTTGTCTAAGCAAATTACACTTTTTTGTTTTTTAATGTTTACATTTAATGTATCATAAGAAAGTCCATGAATATTTACTCATTTGTGACTGAAATATTGATTGCCATTAACAACGACAGTACAGCCGAGTTGTGCAGACTCGTTGGAAAACTTGGAGCATATTTCAACACATTAAAAAAGATGTTGAAATTCATCTCATGCAACAGTTATGGATATTTCACTTTACAGACTATGCATGAAATGTGTTGTTTTTTATTTCAGCTGGTTTTGTGCCTTTAAGTAAAATTTCATCATTGGTTCTCCATCTGTCCTCCAGAGAGAGGCATTTTTTTTCACATATCAAGGCGTCTAGTTTTGACATCAATATCATCTAAATCTAATTTATGTGCCATATGACATCATAAATACCAATACATTCATAGATACGACCAATTTTTGGTGTTCTGACTTTGTTTTATTGTATATTTTTCTAAATATAGAAATTAACAAGACATGTTTGTCTTGTAATGAGTTTTGAGGCACTTTAATGGTTGATTGGTTCAATATCAATATACTGAATTGTATTTTATTGACATCTACATTTAGTTTTCTAACCAAAAGAACAGTTTTAAACAAATACAATATATTGTCTGGTTCATCAAGAGATCAAAATATTTATTAAAGTTGATGTCTCATCCCAGATTTTTATTTCAAACGGGGAAAAAAAAAGCTTTTGTCAAAGAAAGTAGACTTTTTACATATATTCAATTAAACGTGATGAAATCAACAACAAAGTCTAAACAGTGCAAGTTAAAAGACTTTGGATATATGCGCATCCTCGGATTTTTTCCAACTTTAACTGTATAGTATAGATTTCTGCTGTATAATCTGTATATTTGACTAAGGTGGATTGAAAAAAGGAAGATCTTGAGAAGGTTTGGGAAGGTTTGGGATTTTGGTTTCATGCATTATCATTTTTTGGTGTACTGCTTTTCTAGATTTTGTCTGGTCCTTATTCAGAAATTATTATTATAAGAGTAATAAAGGTCAGTGGTATACAATTGTTGGCCTCTGACACATCTTTGTTATTTATGTATTATTTTAAAAGTGCAAGAAAAGAAGCAATAACTCAAATGAGTGTAAAATGCAAAATAAGGACAAATCGGGACCGTTTAGCCGCCACTGTGATTCACATGTGATTCACCACTGTTACTCCCACGTAACGAAAAGCTGAATGGTTTAAATCATCAGTTTAACCCATGATAACCTAAAGTGACGTATTGTCAGCCTTCCACTGCAGTCATGTGGCAATGTGAGTTGGAATCATTTCCTTAAACCTAATCGGTTTTAAAAGGGGTTTCTGCCACGAAACATATAATTAATAGGAGTAAATGGCACATGTCATTAATATTCATACATTAACAATCATACATTACACTTGACGTATTTAGAGCAAATTAGTTAACATGACAGGCATAAACTTGTCATGATACCATTTTACATTGAACATTGTAAATAGCAAAGAAAAGTCTGTAAGACATTTTAATCAGTCAATTAACCAATCAACAAATCAATCCATTCATTGTACTGTTTCTTTTAGTTTTTTAAACTTTAAATTAGATTTAATGCTTAAGTTTCTGACCTAAACTGAAGGGCTGATTGTCAGTGTTTGATGCTGTTTTCCAAGTTTATTACTGTGGATGTTAATGGGATCAAAAACCTATTTTTTCTAAATTCGGTATCTATTTCAGAAACATTTTCTGAATCTAAACTCTGAATTTATACCAGGAATTCGGTTATTAATTTGGTGATTAACATAAAAGTTGAAGTCCTTAAAGTCTCTTGTGCAACTTTTCCTATCACATGAATATTCTTGGACAGGAGGTTGTGAACAATCAGCTTCTTTAACAATGAGGGGTTTCCTCGCTAACTGGAGGGTAAGTGATTGTTTAATAGGCCAAAGGACGTAAAATTTCTGAATCCAAAATGTTTGTTGGTGTTGAGAAGTATTAAAATTCTTGTTAAAAATACTTGTGAATCAAGTTAGATCACAATAAATTAGTAAAACATTTTACATGTTTAGATCCCTATGTATTTATTTCTAATATTACCACACCTAAATTTTGGTTTTAACGTTTGGATATTACTAGCATGCAACCATTATTTATTCTTTAAAATAGAGTATTGAAAATTATAATTAAACACAAACTCTTTATTTTGAATGCAAAAATCCCAAGGCTACGTTGATTAATAGGAATACATGGAGCATGAATACTTGGAAAGATAAGATATCAGTGTGTCATACAGAAATCCAAGTGGGATAGAGGTGAAGCTGAGTTTTCAAGTGCCTTGGTATCAGCTGATGTATTAAATCAAATATATAAACAATACATACTTGTACATGAACTAATTTTGCATTGCAAAAAAACCAAACAAAAAAAAAAATCAGGCATTTCAAGAGATTAAATGTTTGACTAATATACCTGAGCAACTTTTACAAAAAGCCACATAAAACTCTAATTTATAAATATATAAATACATAACATGAAATAAATAAACATATCATTAAATAAATAAATGTATCATAAAACACATACCTGTAGATCTAATTAATTGTATTCTTAAATCATGAAATACATCAATAAATAATTGAATACACCATTAAATAATTAAATACATTTGGAAAGCAGAATATAAACATTTTAATATTTAAACAGCATATTTCAGAATTTCATTGCGTATTTACTTACTTATTGATGTATTTCATGATTTAAAGATACATTTACTTAATTAATGGTAAATCTATAGGTATGTGTCTTATGATATATTTATTTAATTAATGCTATATTTATTTATTTCATGATATATTTAAATATATATTTATTTCAAGATACAGTTATTTATATAGTTTTATATATATTTAATTAAATGTTGTCACCCTTAGCCCTCCATATAGAACTCTTACAAAAGTTATCATAGTCAAGGAAATACTGTTAAAAATTGACAGTAAAGTTTTAAATGTCGGCTTTAGTACATACTCTCTTAATAATATTTCATTTCCTTGGTTAGGATGGCGACCGGAAGAAAGATTCAAACGTCGATGACGTACAACTTGCCCTGTGCTTCTGATTGGCTCCCCCGCCGGTAACTCATCTGGCGGTTGCTAAGCGACGAGGACCGGAAAAGACGTTGGAGGAGGAGGGAGTTAACGGAATCATCATGGCGGGATGCATGAAAACTGTCGATGGCTACATCTGGAGAGGTTCTAAGTTTCTGGTTTTCACGGTGCTGTTTATGTGTTTACCTCAAACTTCACGACAACACCGAGGTAAGAAGCTGCGAGCCAAACCAGGCGGAGAGACCGTCCATTACATTAAAGTTATTTTTAACTAGCTACGGCTAATAAATGTTAGCTTTACCGTTTTTTAAGTTGAATTTGAGCGAGTTGGTTTAAGTGTTGTGGTTCTTTTAGCAGAACAGGGCCTATTTTAACGATTGTTAGCTTCATTAGACAGTAATACCGGTTCATCCGACAGCTCATTTCCTTCGTGGGAAGTTGTTGCTGCTGCCCTTCATAGTGGAGTTGGGAATTTGCATCCTGTCAATTTATTGGCGTTGACATGACATCCCAGATCAAAAACCAGGTTATTTTCATACAGATTCACTAATCCACCGTGTTTTGCATGTAGGGAGCAAACTAAACATGACTCGTAATGTATTCAAACATCACTGTTTTTCACACTAATGTTGAAATTAAACTTTTTTTTTTCTCTATGCCATCTGCAGTAAACCGTTTATTCCTCCTTATATATCTATTTAGTTGTGTTTTTATGTCTTTCTGGTAATTTTTCTGTGAATCAAAGGAAATGTTTAACTTATTGCACAACAATTAGAAGCAAGAACAGCAAAAAAAAACAAAATACACAAACCTTTTTATGCTAATTTGTTGTATATAATGAGACATTAAAATTTAGATATTACAGTATTCTCACCAGTGCCAAAGGACAACAACAACAAAGAATCGAATATTTTCCAACCCTAAGCAGATCAATGGAAAAACAGAAAGCATCAGAGCAATACATTCATCGTCTATACGAATGCTTTTCCTCTCAGACTGAGCAAGAAGAGAAAACATCTTTTTAAAAGGAAATGGAATCTCAAAGTGTATTTTTTTGTTTTCTTGTAAGAAAAGTCCTGTTAGAAAGTAAAACCATGTTCTTCCCAGGTAACCTCCCACCTATAATTGATCTGCAAGATGGCGAGCAGCACGCCATTTCAGGGCCCAACCGGTTCTGTTACGAAAACCCGGTTGCTCCGACCTGGAAGCAAACGTGGACACGAATTCAGGCAAGTAGAACATGTGCTGTCATAGTTCTCTTTCTGGGTGCCAAATCACAACAAATATGTAACTGGGATTTGATAGTTGGGGCCATAAACCGCTTTAAAGCGAACATTTAAATTTTTTTTATTCCTTGCTTCTCCTATATTATTTAAAACTGCTATCAGGATGTAACCGGGGGATTAGAATTTCGTCCCACCTCATGTACCACATGTGATGTGATGACAAATAAAATTCCTTGATTCCTACATATTCATTTTTTTTCGTATGATTAATTGACCTCGAATAATTAGTTTTTTTTCTGTGACTCTTATTCTAAACTGAGGTTTTTGAGGATTAAAGGTGGAATATGTAAAGAAAACAAAAAACCTCATAGTTTGAGTTGATCCAGTCAATTGAACAGAGGTCGTAGTTTTTAATTTACTGGCCACAATACAAAACCTAGATGAAAACAAAAGCAAGTTCATAACTACATCAACCTTTAGCAGTCAATCATTAAGCTAACGATTGAATTTCCTGAGGGAGTCTTCCCAAAGGATAAATAAACTACAAGTCTTAGTTTAAATCCTGTCTTTAAAGTTTTACTTGCAGGATCTTGCATAGACCCCCTCTGCGTCAAGACATTTGGATTGTAGAATCATGCACTGTGCAGTGATGGTTTATTTTTTAAAGTGTACGCTAAGTGTAAATTTGTGACAGGTCAAAATATGGAGTTCAAAGGTGTTTAAGGTGGAAACCGTGGAGGGGGTAGAAGAGCTGCAGGAGCTGGAGCGCTTCAGCTTGTGGAGCTGGTTTCAAGGTTTTTTACGTGAGCGGCACAACCAAACGTTCATTAACATCAATCTGTTCAGCAAGAAGACATGCTTCAGGGTGGATCCTACCGCCGGAGCCCAGTACACTGTCAAACCTGTCCGCAGTAAGTGAAGTATATTTACTATCAGTCAAAAGAGACAGATTTAGAAACCTCACTCTGATCAATAGCAGTAGTTTGTTTTACATTTTTTCTTTAGCTCCTCCTAAGGAGGGATAAGATGACAAACATTTTACATTTACCTGAAAGTAAACTTCACTAAGGATATTGGTAAAGCTATGATGTCAGAAATGTTGCTTTTATGCTTTACTTCTTTTTGAAAATAAAAGTGTATTTTTGAATAAATACTAAGCTAAGGCAAATGCAGAGCAGGTAAACTAATAAACATAATAAAACCCTCTGTGAACCCTCGTTAAGCTATTTCTTTTTTAGAGGTTCTGGTTCAAAGATAACTTCTGTCTTTTTAGAGTTCAAGAGCAGAACATTTAAAGTCATCCACATTTTTATGTTATCTAAACATGCTTATAATCTGCCAAACTGACTGTATTCATCAGGATTTATAGATAAATAGAGTTGTGTATCATCAGCATAACAGTGGAAATTAACACCATACTGTCTGATGATTTTACCTATAGGGAGCATGTATATAGTAAATACAATTGGGCCAAGTACAGAACCCTGTGGTAGTCCACAAGTAACCTTACAATGCGGAGAAGATTTGTCATTTAGATGAACAAACTGGGATCTATTTGACAAATACGATTTAAACCAGCCTAGTGCTGTTCCCTTGATCCCCACAGTTTGTTCGAGCCTTTCAATGAGGATATTGTGATTGACTGTGTCAAAAGCAGCACTGAGATCCAACAGAACTAGAATAGACACAGGTCCATTGTCTGAGGCCATGAGACTATCATTAGTACCTTTAAGGAGAGCTGTCTCAGTGCTATGATGAGCTCTGAAACCTGACTGAAACTGTTCAAATAGATCATTATTCCTCAAATGCTCTCTCAGTTGATTAGCAATAAAAAAGGAAGATTAGAAATGGGGCTGTGATTTATCAAGTCTTCTTGATCAACAGAAGGTTTCCTAAGTAAGGGTTTTAAACAGGGCCTCAAGTACATAGCCATTCACTAATGACAGATTAATCATATCCAAATTCCAGGTAATAATAATAGGAAATACTTCTTTTAACAATTTGGTTGGGATTGGGTCCCACATACAAGTTGAAGGCTTAGATAAAGACAATATTGTTAAAACAAAAACAATTTTAAAGTGTTGTAATCTGTTAATTTAAAATGACTCTCAGGAATCTTTCCTTTTGTTTTTTAAATCCAGAGCTTGACACAAGTTTATCTTTTCAATGAGCTTAAGTGAGTCTGAAGTTTGTCAATCGGAGTTCCTACTTTATGATGCTTCAGACCTTTAACTAAAATAAAAATATTAAAATAACAAAAAAATGTCTTTTGTTGATGTATATAGACTTACTTTTAACACGTGTCGTCATTTCACAGAATAACTATAGAAACAACTATACGGTTTGTGACAAGGATAATTGTTTCATGTCAGGGTTTAGTGAGAGTACACAAATATTCCTTAGTCAGACAAGCCAACGAAGGAGTAAAGTCACGAGAGTCAAAGTAAATGTTGCATCATGTTTCATGTATAATTAACAGGTAACTTTCTTCTATTCCAGAGTTTGATATCTATCTGTTTTTGGTCTTCCTCGCCGGGGCGTTGCTGTTTGTTTTTGCAGAATCTCTCAGCAGGTATTTAACTGTTAAAAATTGGCAATTTTAACTTTTAAACTGGATTTCTTTAAAAAAAACAATCTTTGTTTTGATCCTCTTTCAAAGGAGTCAACTTTTCTTCTACTCTGCTGGAATGAGCACAGGCATGCTCGCCTCCCTCATCATCCTCTTTTTCATTCTGTCACGCTTTTTGCCAAAGGTACTTTATTTTTTTCCTATGAAACTGTTATTACTTCATAATTAACGTCTTGATGATCCAATGTTTGATTGTTTTGCATCTGCTGATCTCCACAGAAAAGCCCCTTCTACATGCTAATCGTGGGCGGGTGGTCGTTCTCTCTGTATGCCATTCAGCTCGTCTGCAGGAACCTCGGGGTAATTCTGCGAGAGCACTGGCATGTCGCATTGGGTAAATACTCCTCACCAACACAGACATGCAAACTGGAACTGGAAGAGCAACTTGAGCAATACTTATGATTTCTACTGGGCTTGCAAAATATCCATAACCCATGAAACCCATTCGTGTTTTGTCTTGTTATAAACTTCAATATATTTTCTGCAACAGACGGAGCGTAGAGTAATGTTCAGTTGTTCTCTATTGTTTACAAGTAAAGCCCTTAAACATGGTTATATTCCAACATTCATTTTTATCCTGCAAAAGCAACTTAAGTAGTGGAGGAAAAATCTTTAGAGTTTTGTTAAGAGAAAACAGTGGGGGTGGTACTTTTTTGAAGACGCTAAAATCACTGGTAACAAATACTGCTTTTTAAAAACGTAGAAATTTAAATTCATTACAAATCAATCATAAATTTTTTTAAATTGTTTTGTTTTTGTTTTTTTAGGGGGGGGTTATATTACATAATTTCTCTGTAATATTACAGCTGGTAATATTACAGAGAAACCTTGCAACTCAGTGGAAGCGGTGTTGACTACAAAGGCTTACTGAACCTTCACATGTTTTCTGTGTGTATAACAAAAACTGTGCATCATTCTTACTTTGCATCGTTATGACTGCTCGTCTTGGTCTGTTATAAGAAACACTTAAAATTTGGTTTAATCAGACCAAAGCAGTTAAAGTAAGATGATATTACACAGTCCTCCAACATGGGTCATGTAATTCTCCTCTTTTTTTAAGTATATTATTTGTTTCTTTTTTGCTCAGGTTATGTGACAGTGGTGGGATTCATCAGTTTTGCTGTTTGCTACCGCTACGGCCCCCTGGTGGACAAGAAGAGCATCAACATCCTATCTTGGACGCTGCAGCTGTTTGGACTGCTTCTAATTTATCTGGGAATACAGATCCAGCAAGTTGCCTTTGCCATTATCGTTGCATCTTTGCTCTCCAAAAACCTGGAGTACCCAGTCACTCTGGCAATGACGGCATGGAGGTATGCAGCGCTCAAATGCCGACAGTAGGTGGCGTAAGAGTACAGGAAGAGCCAAATCTACTGTAGAAGGTTAATTTAGTATTGTTTTGATTGTTTTCTCTCTTTAATTCACATACATTGAATTAAAAGTCTAAACACCCATTAAAATACTTGATTTTTGTTCTATGAAAATAACTAATCCTTTTCTTTTAAACTACATTTATTCTTTTTTGTGAAATTTCTGTCTACAGAGTTCTTCAGGTGACCACTCTGACTTTAGTTCAAATTTAATTCTAAATTCAGGCTAAATAACTTTAAAAGTTTCATCTTAAATTTTTATGTATAATAATGCCATAAAATATTTTGTGTTATTAGAGCAGAGTAAATTGTCCCGTGAGGAGCAAAGCACAGATCATTCAGTTTTAAATGGAAATGCTTCCTAATTCAGACATATGGACAAAAATGGAGCTTGTTATGACTCATCAAACCAAACCAACTAAAACCAGAACAGTCATCTTGTAAAACTGTATGTTGAATATTTATTATTCCGATGTTTCTAAAAAAACAAACAAAAAAAAAACGTGGAAAATAAAGGATTTGGCAGAAGAAGAAAAAAATTAAACGGCAAAATATATAGTTTTAACAAAATGTAACCAAGTATTTCTTTTTAGGGTTTTCACACCAAGGTATTGAGCTTTTCTCCTCTATCTTCCTGTTTTCCAGTTGAATGTGATATTGGATTAAAAAAGAAAAGAAAAATGTTGATATATTATTTATCAAGGTCTTTAGTTTCTCCAGCACATTTCAGGAGGGCTGTGCAGGTCCAGGTTTGGCTTTTAGATCCATCTCGTCTGCTCTGGTTTCCAGGAAAGTGAGAAGCTACATTTACTGGAAGCCACAGGCGCGCCGGCTGCTCACCGAGGAGGAGTACCAGAAAGAGGCAGAAGAAGAAACCCGGCGCGCTCTGGAGGAGCTGCGGAAATACTGCAACAGCCCCGAGTTCAGTCCCTGGAAGGCCGTGTCGAGGCTCCAGTCTCCAAAAAGGTCCCAGTTTGGAGTTTTAGACTTCTCTTTATAAAATGTGTTGAAAAGAAGATAAATGGAGTTCTTTGTGGAAATTTAATGTAACGCAATTTAGATAACGACCTGACCCCTTTAGCTTCTTTAGTCTGTCACTTCTGAAAACTGTCCAGATAAGAGATGACTAAGTGACCTTTTAGAGCTCTGTGTTTTCATTACTCATTTTCAAGGGTCTAAATAGGTACCATAACTGATGCATAATCCATCGTGGTCTTCCCCAGATTACCTCACAGATTAATTTCTCATGAAGTTAGTTCTGTATTTTTTCTGCAAATTAGCATTTTTCTAAATGTATATTTCTAACAAATCTTCAAACAACCCAATGATGAAGTTGGGTTCTGGTTCATTAAAGAGGTAAAGATTGAAGTGGATCAGTTTTTTTAATTTTTTTATTGTGAGTTTAGCTGCGGGCGAGTCTTCTACTGAAAAGTCTGATGTGATAAATCAAGGGTAACATTTAAAACACAGTGTTAATGGCACTTTAATATATACAACTTTTTTTTTTATCACCAAGCCTAAATATGTTTTTTGTTTTGTTTTTTCATTTTAGAAAGATGGAAAATTATTAAATAAATAAAATACCTTTACAGTCACAAAATTGTTATTTTGGTATAATTGATAAAAGGAAAATTATTTATTCAGATATTAATTAAAATCAGTTGTAAACTGACGGATTCACAATAAGCTCTGTAGTTCCCAGCAGTTGAACTACAAACTAATTGTCACAAATGCATATAAAAGTTTAATTTCCTCAAAAAATTGTATGTGTAATCAGCCATGTTGGATTTTTAAGTTTAGTTTTATTTTTTTAATTTTTATTTTATTTGAAACCCTAGTTACAAGATTCCAGATGTTTAGTCATTCACATAAAAAACTAAAAAAACAATAAAGGAATGAAATATTTTACTAAACCATCACAATGACCAGCTGCTATACCAGTGGAATAAATATATTTTAAGTCCTTTAAAAAATAAAGCCTAAATTAAAAAAGTGGGAATTTCTGGGTTCTTCAGGCTTTTATAATTTTTTTCGTATCAAAATAAATGTATTTTAGTTCTGTTAGTGGCTCTTTCTAGAAGAGAAATGAGAAATCCAGGATGAAAAAAGGGTTTCACAAATTACTAATCTATTGGTTCTTTTACATATTCAACAGGTTTGCTGATTTTATCGAAGGTTCCCCCCACTTGATGCCAAACGAGGCGTCCGTCCACGCACAGGAATACGGTTTTGGAGGAACGTTTTTCGAGGAGGAGTTCTTTGACACTGATGATGACGACGAGGAACAGGAACTGAAGCCGATGATGAAGCCTGAGTGAGATAATGGAGCAGGGGGGAGATAAACCCCCCCCAACAAAACAACTGTTATCCTCACTCAGAAGGGCCGGTTTGGGGAACGCCTCGCTGCGCATGTCCAAAACAGATTCAGAGAGACTTGGTGGAGGAAATCTCTGGAATGGTTCACAGACGGAACCAGATTTGTTTTTTTTTTTAAAAGACTGAGTGCAGCGTACAGATTCTCCAGCGGCTAAATGAGCTGCTATTACGGGATTAAGAGCTTTAGAATGAGGTTTTTACTTCTTAACATTTATTGTTCAAAACCTTTTTGATCAGAATGACTAAAGCGAAGATTTGCCCCATGTGTCCTTCACTCTTTCTTACGTTATACATTTTAATCAACATGTCTGTGGAACTGGCCCAAAATATTTTGAATAAAAATTATGTTTCTGTTTGTATATAGTTACACTTAGCCTTGCTTTAAAGACTTAAAATTTTATTTTTGATTTAATTATCCTGTCCTAAACACACATTTGTTACTCTTTTTTTCAGGGGTCGTTGTCAAAACATTTATTTATTAAAACCAGTTTTCTTCATCCGTCTGGATGAACACATTTGTTTCATACAATATTTTAAAAAATTGGGAACATGTTTCAAATTCTAGGAATTATTACTTATGGAGTCTTAAGAAATAATTGATGTAAAATGCTTAATCAAATGAAATTTATATCCAGGTAATATTGGTAGCATAGCCACAATTCAACCTGAGAGGAAA
This sequence comes from Orestias chungarensis, assembly GCA_032876305.1. NCBI lineage: Eukaryota > Metazoa > Chordata > Actinopteri > Cyprinodontiformes > Cyprinodontidae > Orestias > Orestias chungarensis. The sequence continues at coordinate 7,878,232 of JAVLVB010000779.1, read as the reverse complement.
CTTTTTTGTTACAAGAACCGAAATTTAGAATTCAGAAAATTGCACTTTTTTATTATTTAAACTGTTTTTCTAAGGTAGACTGATAATATTGATTTACCTCAGTGTGAAACATTTTCACACAATCCATCAATCAAACATTTAGAGCTCTCAGAAAGTCTAGTATAATTTCACTATTTACCTGGTCTTATCAAAAATGGTAAATATAATTTTGGGGAATTTTCTGCCACAGTCTGACGTTCAAGGATAGTTCACACATTTTCGATATTAATAAGGTTAAAGTTTTGTTTTCTAAGTAATGTTATCCTTCATAATCCACTCCAAAACTCGTTTTTATGGGCATTTGGGATCGTATTGTCATGTTTGCATAATTAAGTAAAAATTGTCAATCTAAGATGAAAGGAAATGAATGACTGATCAGGAACAAAAAGGCTTATTATTAATATGAGAAACAAGGATCTCTGTCCACTGTAAAGCAAATGTTACAGGCTGGACGCACATCTAGAAGCACCTGCTCCAGTATTAAAACCTAGTTGGTTTTAATTTGCAGCTGCACACGTGGAAAGGTTAACATGTATTCTTTTAAAGTTTTTTATGGACAGACCAGATAAAATTACTGTAAGCTGTTGGGCTACGATTTCAAGAATGAAATCATGAAGGAGCCTAGGAAAGCCCCGCACCTACAGATGAGCACGGTGCTGGTCGGGTCATGCTGAGGGGGTTCTGTCATTACACTTCAGCAGCTACGTATCGATGCCAAACATGCATCTTCTCATTATCAAGCTTTTAAAAAAAACAAACCATGACCTAAATTTGAAGGTCCTGAAATCAACGTTGGACCACGATCGTCCAGCTTTAACCAAAGTTTGTGAAAATTCGTGCAACAAAAAAACAGTTGGTCGAGCTGCAGCTTCAGCTAATTTTAATAAAATCAGAGCAGGCAGGTCTGTTTCCATGGCTATAATTTCAACCAAATTTTTCTTGAGGCATCAGATTCTTTTGTTCTCATCAAAGCCCCAAACGGATTAAATATAGACCAGTATTAAATTGTTTCAGTAACTAATACCTCAGTGTTGATCAATGGAGGAATTGCTGTCTTTTAAAAAAGTTGAGCTCAATCTCCGAAAAACAGATAAAAATTTTTATATCTGTCGATTTACCTAATCCATCTTTGTCTTTCTGCGAAACTTGGAAACTTTGAACCGGTGACTGTGCACTGAAACTAAAGCCAGGAATAAACCAAACCAAAAAAGAGAAGAAAAACTTTCAGAGCTGATAACGTTATCTTTCATCCCCAGCTCATCGTTTATATGTTTGAAAAGTAAAACCTCACATCTATCCTTTTTCTCCTGCTCTCCTCACTCTAGTTTCAGCACGTGCCACCACGCTGCGTCCAAAGCCAGGGAACAACCAAACGACGCCGCAGGAAATGCTTACACACAATTACTCGACAGGTTAGAAACAGCTGATACAGCGGGCGACATTTGCATTTCCCAAGGCTCGGCTCGCCAGTCGACATCAACGCGGCCCGACATTTCTTTTGAAACTACTTCCCCGAAACGTGCATCACCAACAGGGAAACCCTCGCTCCAATGCAAACGGGATTCCATCTAACACGGAACGGGGAGGGGGGCGGGGAACTCCCTGTGGATGTGAAGAACCTACTCATGTAAAGCGTCTGGAGTTCCCCACGGCTCTAAACGCTGGCCTGAATACGACCAATGCGCTACAATAGAACGTCAGACCATAAGGACTCAGCTGTTTTTTTTTGTTTTACTGGACTCAGTGAACGCCAAATGCTTACAGGGAGAAATGTACTCAATTATTAATTCAAGCAAACTTGTTTCAAAAAATTTTATTTAGAAAAAAAACAACTAAATTAGCGATTCAACAATCAAACTTCTCAGTCAGTAAAAACATTTGGAATGTGTTTTTGTTTTTAATTTTTGATGAAACCTATGGTTAAAGTAATGGCCGTCCAATCTGATGGGGGTTTAATTCAGTCTCTCTGTAGTTTTGCAGCTACTTACTGATGCCGAACAAAGACAATATGTCCCTTCATCCTTACTGAGCCGATTTCTTCCACTTCCATCCATTTTGCATTAATTGCATCACTTCAGCTGTTAACTTTCAGTTTTCTCTCGGGTGCCATAAACTCCCATGTTCTCCTCCTGCTAGGGTTTTAACATAGAAAATCACCCACTCTGCTTCTTTTTGTGTTAGCCGTCTCAGGTTCTGCCGGAGGTTTCTTCGCTGTAAAGCGGAAGAAGCCACTGTCGCTGCATGCATGCTCAGTATGAGGGGAAAAAACTGTCTATTGTCTCAGCATGCCGGTCCAGCAAGGATGCTGCAAGTCAGACTCGTTGCAATTTGCTGGGTTTCCGCAGATATAAAAACAACAACTTGTTAAAGTAATCAAATTCAGGATGCTTTTTTGGATAGCTGGGATCAACTGGATTATATGCGATTGGTTTGCTGTTAATTTTCTTGCAAATTGCCAGTAATGTCTTTTCAAATCGCATTTTGATCTTCCACCTTGCAGAGGAAGCTCAAAAATGTTTGGAACAATCTGTAAAAGGAGATTTGGAAAAAAAAAAACTCCCAAAAACTATGCAATTGTCTTAAAATAGCTTGAGAAAACAAACTGCATAAATATATATATTTTTTTCAAATTTCTACTTTAGAAGTTTGTTATTTGCTTGAAATATCTGAACAAATCTCAAAAAAAATACGTACTTATCTTTACTCGCTAAAATATTTATTGTAGACATGGAAATGTATGTTGGATTAAGTAGAAAAACTGACTGTTTCATAATTATGGCAATAAACTCAGCTTTAAATAATTGAAACCAGTGCAAACTAAAGGGGGGGAGAAACATCACAAAATGAAACCAGTGCAGTTTAAACCTTCAAAAACACATGCACCCGATCTTGTTTTATTATCAAAACACGTTTACTACGACAAAATGGTGCGTTCAGTTTTTCCAGACCTTCAGATTACTCCTCCATTTTTTCCTCTTCTTCAAACGTTCACTCAGTAAACAGTTCAGGAAGAGCAAAAAACAAACAAACAATAAGTCCAGTTTTTGGTGCATAAAGTCCCAGTTTTAGGTTTGAGGATGTGTCAGTACTTGTTGATGCCAAATATCCGAACTCCGTGAAGCTGCGGCAGCTTCGGGATGAGGACGGTCAGCAGGGAGCACGTGTTGATCAAAAAATGCGTCGGATCATATTTTGTGTAGAAACTGGCGAGAATGTGCCTGTGAAGGAAACACGAAATCAAATCAATTGAGAGATTTAGCAGCTTTTGTACAAATGCTTACAAAAATATGAATACACCTGAAACTTTCCCACGTTTATCCGCTTGTTTCGGGATATTTGATTAGATTTTGATGCAATAGGAAAACGCGTTCACTGTGGTTTCACTTGCTTTAGTAAGAAAATCTGAAAAGTGTGGCATAGGTTGGGGTTTAGTTGCCCCCCAACCAGTATTTGGAGGTTTATTACAACCCCTTTTGTTTTGTTAAACACATTTTAGCATGTATGTGTTAAACAGCAGCTTTCCCATCTTCCCACAAACTCTGCACTTTGACTAGGCCATTCCAACATAAATACGCTTAGTTGTGGCTCTCGCTGTACGTTTATGGTTGGCCTGAGAAAAAGATAAACCTTTATTGGAGCCTTTAGCAAATTTATTTTTACCCAACTTTGGTACGTTCACGATTGAGCCATACATGTTTGATCGTAGGAGGACAAAACTGGTAGGGCTTAAAAACAAATCCCCACCACACCAATCAGGCTTTTATTTAAAAAAGAACCTGCACAATGCTACTTCTGTACTGCTCTGTGTTGGTTTATTAGATAAAATCCAAGTAAAAGATGAAGATTGAGGTTTTAATCTAAAGGAAATACAGAGAACTTAAGTTACAAAAAGTAAATTTTTATGGCACCTCGTCTTAATAAATTGAATCAAAAAACATAATTTACAAAATGACCTCAAAAGATCTCAAACAGTCTTATTAAAAATAATCTACTTAGTTTACTTTTCTGGTATGAATCCAGTTATTCTGTCTCGCCGTTGCATTGTGCAAATAATAAGGTAATTTCCTCCCTCGCATATGGTAAAATAACCAATCTGTTTTATTTATTAAAATGATTTGAATGGAAGTGTTGCCAACATCCTGTCCTGCCCGGCTGCTAGCCGACTGTGGCGTAGAGTCCGCTAGTTTGCATACCCCGCGTAACTCACGACGTGCGTGGGGGAGCATCTGAATGCCTGGTGTGAACTCAAACCCACACCTGCCCACGTGTGACGGATAACCCGAACTCTGGGAACATTAAACAAACACCTGATGCGTTCTAAAACCCCAGGATAGGGTGCATTTGTTGCCTTTAGTGAGCAGGAAACTGATGTCGTGCCTGGAGTTGAGTGGCATTCATCATCCAGTTTCTCAGGGCATTGTTCACAATGTAGTGGTCATCAGCATGGGATGTGGCCAAAGGACGTCCACTTCTACCCCATTCTGTAACTCTTCCAGTCTCTCGGTATCTCTGTTAACCTGCTGATGACACTCTGTGACACTCTGAGCTCGGTAGCCACGTCCGTCTGAGAACGTCCTGTTTGAAGCATTGCAATGGCCAAGTACTGTTGATCCATTGTTAGGTGTCGTCTTGGTCTCATGATGTCAAAATGTGAACAGCCTGATGAGGACGACTGTTTAAACACCAGCTGTAATTGAACCAGGACATTTATTGGTCGATTCGAGGATCAAACACCTGTTGTGACTTTTGCCGTTAAGTTAACAGTTGGACAGGTGCATTCAAAAGCTTAGAGAAGGTCACATTAAGTTCATCTGTTAAGGTTTGAATGCATTTTGGGCTCATCTTGAAATTCAACCCGACAGCCAAATATCCCTAACTTTTTGTGAGTAGTGTATATATAAAAAATTGTGGACAGTGCTGTGCTTCTTTAAGATCTTAAGACACCTATGAAATATTTTACCTTTTCTCCTGCTATGGTTCCTTTTGGTAAACTGTTGCTCATTTACTCCACCATGGTGCCGACTGTACAGGTTCTTTAGGCCACCATGCTTGTTGTCTGCTCCTGGTTTTACCCACAAACTATTCCCAGAACCCAAGGAATTTTCCCCAAGTTTAATTTAATCTGAACATTCCCAAACGTTAGCACACTGGCGGTCCTTTGTTGGACGACATTCAGTCAAGGAAACAACTAAACACGTTTACAGACAGGATCAATTCAGTCCGGGCACGGCGACCCGCGTTTGCATGTTTTAAATCAGCCACGAATACTCACAGAACGATTGGCGAGATGGTGAGGAACTTGCGCGAAGACGTGAACTGGACGCCGTAGTCCATCTGCTCCCAGTGTGTGAGCAGACGGGCTTTGCCTTGATCGGGAGTCTCAAATGGGGTTCCCTTCACTGTGTGTATAAACAAATACATCGCCTGTAGAAAAGATCAGAGAGATGCAACCGTCGGTAATCTGTCACAAAAACTTTCATGCATCAAAATCAAAAACAGTTTGACGACGGAAGTACTGAGAAACGGATTCGCTTCAGTGAATTTTGAGTACAGAAACTCACAATTTATTGGTAATAATGATCCTCAGACTTTTGCTACTGTAAGTTTCTCTCCACATTGGGGGTAGAAAATGCAATCAAAGGAAACAGTAAAAGATTAAACACTCATACAGAGCATCCAAACGCAAAGTGAACGCTTCAAGTTGATGACTCAATGCAGTTTTCTTACTACAAACCTTTTAAAATAAATTAAATAAAACATTACATACCTGATTCAACTGAAATATGTTTATTTGACTTGGGATCTGTCTGACTGGATTAAACTTATCTTTATAAAGTGCCTTCAAACAACATTTTTTGTAAAGTGGTGCTATATAAATGAACTAAAATGAATTGAATTTAACTGGATGTCTGAGCCAAAATAGTTTTAATATTTATTAAAAACAAATAAATATTTGGTGCCAGAAACCTATTTTCAATTTCCTAATTAGGGCTGCAACTAACGACTATTTTAATAGTCGACTATTCACCAACTATTGAAACGATTAGTCGACAAATCGTTTAATTATTCATTTTTTCTTAAATTTCGCATGAAATTGCTTTAGTTATGTGGGATAATAAACAGAAGAAAGATGGGTACTTCAATGAAATATGCATCTTTTATTCAACTAAAACAAAGCACATTTTATGGGGTGCATTCAGTGGTGAATTTCAAAACAACTTTACAATTCTCAACAGTCTGAAATCTAACTGTTTTAAACACTGACTTTGTAGATACAAATTCAAGTTGTAAGCACGGACTCTGGAACTGGGCTAACATTCGTCGAAACCCGCCACCATCGACCACAGAGAGCGGCCTCATATAATAGATCAGCATCTGTAATACTGACTCAGTGAGGACAGTCGCCTGTTGCGGGGCGCACATCTGCTTCTTTTGTAGAAAGGAGTCCATGGTGGCTCTCTTCGTCGGACTGCATGTATTTAATTTAAAATACGTTTGTCAGGCATATGTCAGGCATAACGTTAAAGCTCTCTTTAAAGGAAAAAACGCTTAGAAAATGTATATTGTACACCAAAAACAAAACGTATTGGTGTGAGTGTTGCTTGAAAGTTTAACGTTACCGAAGTGAGTCAGACTTCCGACATGCGTTCTTTTTAAATGCTCTATACGTCTTCTTTGCAAACCTTGCAAGTAATCTTTTTATTCGCCGTATCCAGACAAAAATGCCCCCAAACTTTAGAAGTTTTTGTACGCGTTGCTAATGTGCTGGACGCCGCCATTTCTCTGTGGGTTACCGCTCGAGGCCATTGTGCACCTGACTCTCGGCAGATTGTAATTAAGCGAGATGCCTCACTCTGTTGGAAAAATACGTCTGGCCACAAAAGTCGACAGTGGCATTCATTGTCGACTATTTCTATTGTCGATTTTTTGTCGACAAAGTCGACGAATCGTTGCAGCCCTATTACTAATTTTGACTTTTTTCAGTTTCCTCTTGATCTTTTTGTGTTTTAGAGCCCCCAGTCGGTCATACGGAGCTCGGTTCTGCTGGAGGTTTATTGCTGTTAATGAGGAGTTTCTCCTCTCCACTGTCGCTACATGCATAGGCTGTATGAGGGATTGTTGCAAGTCAATGGTTTGAAGTAATCTTCTGGGTTTCCTTGGATTGAAAACTTTTTAAACAAAGTTTTAAACTAAGTTCATTAACATCTCTTTTTTCTTTCAGATAGCTTAATCTCTTCTGATAGGGATGCTGCGTCTCCATCTGGCCAGACGTGAATGGCAGCATGTGGAATGGACTGTTTGTGCTGGAGAACCGATGTAATCCGATGTTAATATATTCCTACTTTTGGTGATAAAGGGCCGATATCGGATCGGGAAATCTCTACGGAGGACGATATAGATGTTGTAAATTTTCCCAGCGACTTTTGAATCTGAAGCATGAAACCAGTTTGGCTTCATCGTGTCAAGAAACATGAATGGAGAAAAGGAGAAAAGACAAACAGGCAACATGTAAAACTGATCTGTATTTATGTGTTTACATGATGATGTTACTCAATAGGAATTTGAAACTGACTTTGTAAGGTTGGAATAAGCTTGTTTTAGTGCAGTTTACATTCTAATTTGATTGTCTACGGATACGAACTACGACCCCAAATTCCACAGGAGTTTAGAATAAATGCTTCATGAATTCAGAGCAGAGAACGGGGGAGGAACTTCAAAACAATCCTTGATCATATCTTGATTTATAACCAGGCAGATCTTTAAAGAGGAGCAGCAAAAGCAAATGAGGTGGAATAGCATCATTCAGGAGAATATTGTCAGTCTTGCTTAGATACTGAGCTGTTAACATTTCATGACATATCTTACAGCAACAGACTTCAGTTAGAAGCCTAGATAGATTGGTTGCAAACCTGACTGCTACCAGAGATCATTCCTGCCCAGAGCATCACTATCCACAGCATATCTGAAGATACTTGGAGGATAAGAGTTACAATGTTTTAATTTGCCTTCAGGATTAGTAAACGTGTTGTTGTAAGATTTTTGGAAAATTAAATCCAGAATATTTGGCATAAGTAAAAACTTTCTTTCAGAAAATCCAATGTAAAATGTTTCTCTTGAAATTAAAAAACAACAACAAGTGATTAATTTCACTTCTAACAGGAAAGTTGCTCTTTTTTGCTGGTGTGGGAGGACCGTCTATTAAAAATGCAAAACAATAAAATGTGTCAGTCATTGTAGTTAAAGTCATGCGGTGATAGGTGTTTTGTAACTCGAGAGAGTTGCTGGTTCATCACCTTTGCCCTGGCATCTGCTCTGAATGTATGTGAAATACCAAAAGCTACAGGAAAACACCTGAATTAAATACGACCTGGAAAAACCAAAACTGACCGACAAAAGTATAAACGCAAACAAATCAGTCGAGACTAACGATGACCGGGAACTATGAATTATTTAAGATTTTTATTTGTGAGTTAATGAGCTAAAAATGTTAGAGTTGACGAATAAAAACAGGAAAAGTTTGTCATTTTCAGTCCTCTTCACTCGCACACTGCCATCAGAAATCACTTTTCTATAAATCACAGTTCGTCTGTACATAATTTAGTCCCAGTATAAATCGAGCTGTCCTCTGAACGTTTTGTTAACTTACGAACATTACAAAAAAAAAACCTAACCAAGGAGAGGTCAGGGAGAAATTAAAGCAGATTTATGATCCAAAATAATGTCACAAGCTTTGAATATCTCAAAAATCTCTGTTTAATCAATTATCAGAAAGTAATAACAGTGATAACAAGGAAACATGTCGTTCGCCATCCAACTAAATTGGCAGGATGAGCAAATAGCTTTAATCAGAGAAGCAGCCAAGAGGCCTAAACCTATGCTGGTGATGCAGAAATGGTTGGAATGATCTGTTAAAAGGACAGCAAAAACAAAAATCACTTGGCTTTAATGAAAGCCTGATTAAAAAAACTATTTAAGAATCTCTGTTTGCAAAACAAAAAAAGGTGTTTTGGTAAGATGAGGTCAAATGTAGTGGCAGACTTGCAAAAATGCTTTATATTATTAGAAACTAACACTAATAGTTATGGGTTTAAATCTACAAATCTGATGTTTTTTTTTTTTTTTAAAAGCATAAGAAGTCCGGTTTCCAACAAGAACAGAGAGAGAAGCAGAAATATAGATAAAAGATGATCCTATGATCGGATGAGACACAACTGACTTCTTTTAATACATGCACAAAACTATTTATGTTGGGAACTTTAAACTGTGGCACACCGTAAATAGAACATTTTAGTTTCAGCTGTAATTGTTAGGTATTGTATGTTATTTTTATTTTTTTTACATTGTACTCACTGAGACGGACTTAATACAAATGCACGCCACACTTTCCAGAATTTGTTTGATAAGAAATATTTAAAAACAATTAGCTCCCCACAAAATCCAAATGAAACACATTAAAAGGTTTGCAGTTGTAATAGAACAATGCAAAAACGTTTGGTATAAGCGTGGCAGGCAGTGAAAGAAGCTAAAAAACGGAGAGCAACAGCAGCTAACACACTGTGACACACTGGGAACGACGCTCTTTACCCTCAGATACAGACATAACCCATCATGTCAGCTTGAAAACCGCTGGGAAGGTAAATTAACTTTGTGTTCAGGTTTCAGCCGCGTTCACACTCACCAGGTTGTGGATGACGTTGGTGAGGGTCCAGACCAGCGGGACGGATATGAAAGGAATGCTGAGCAGAACAATGTGCAGCGCCACGGTCAGCAGAAGATAGGTGAGCCATATTCCCCTGCTGTTCATCACCCGCGTGTTAGGGTTCACCTCGCTGTGAGCTACGCCAACGTTCATCTAGTAGGAGAGGGAAATTTTAAAAAGCAGGTCAAAGTGCTTTGCTTTGTACTTTAAGGTGACAGCAAGCACTAAACTATAGATGACTGGTTATGGGACAGCGAACTGATGCCGTTTTGTTATGTGACTACGTCTTTAAAAATGACGGTTTTGAGATTCCTTCACTGTCTATAAGTACACACAGTGTAATTACAGTATTAATTTTCATGATTATGGCCAAAAATATAATAAAAACCCCTCATTTAAATGAATACAAAAGGCTAATAAAATATTATATATTTGAAAATCGACAGAATATAGCCTTCGCAATCATGGGCAATCTGTTACCATACAAAAGTATCAATGGAAAGTTAGGTGGAAGGAAAAAATGTGTGCTATTAAAAGATCCTCAAGCAACAAGGACAACAGAATCCCTGAACAGATTATGAAATGAAGAATACGGAGAATGAAGCAACGGCGTCTGCTAGTGTTGGTCTACTGGGTTTTATCAAGTCTAAAGTTCGTAATCATTAACCTCTGTGCAGAAACTACTCGCAGAAGGAGCAGCAGGTATGTGTTCAGAGCAAACATTGTTCAGTAAGCGAACAGCCCTTTAGTATGCAGTCCTAGGTTTGATTTTTATTTGCTATGAGCCAAATACATCTAAATTAACCTAAATATGTGTAATAACATATTTTGAGCTTCTTTTTATGCAAGTTAGTATATTAAATGTATTTCTCAAAGGAAGCTGTGATAAACATGCAAAAAGTCTAAAAAGGGAATTTAGTTTTTTTGTTGTTTGTTTCAGGCTGCGCCCCCCCAGCAGCTGTATAGATATGACCCCGCCCGGGTAAACTGCTCTGGGTGAGGAAAACACGCGCCTCCAAAACAACCAACAGGCTAACGTGTTTTAGCCTCAGTTTGAGCCACAAACAAGGCAGCAACAAACCGCCACAAATAAACACGATTGACCCAACTATTATAAGATCTTTATAAGCAGCCACACCGTGGCTGTAAAGTTCAAACTGTAGGCAATGATGTAAAAAACAACGCTAGCAAGCTAACACCTGCGGCGTTTCCCAGCTGCGTTGAAATTAAACGCCCGAGGCAAAAGTTTTCATCCCCCACTGAACGAGGATCCGCTCAGAGCTACTCTAGTGGGTCTAGACGGACTTAAAAACGTGTCGTGTAAGCGAGGCTAACTTCACCTTCCTGTGTTGTCGCAGGTCACCAGGAAACTTGAGGTTTGTTCTTCTTCGTGTGTCGTCGCCCCGCCCTCGCCTGGTGGACGCTGGATCCTCTGGCTGCTGGGGGGGAGAAGTGCTGCCCTGCTCAGCCTGCAGTTCCGTCCGGAAAGGTTTGTGCTGAAGCGGGTTAGTGGGTCAGCCGACGAGGACGAACAATGTTTAGAAATATTGCATATTTATATATACATATATGATATAAATATTTCTGTTTTAATCCCAATGTGGAAAAAAGAAGAAATACTCTTACATGTCAGTGAATTTCCAACCAAGTTTGCATGTGGGGCTGTTTCAAGGACCTCACAGCTTTTTTTTCCCAATCTATAAAGACTAGAAAGAATATAGTTGCATACATTTATCAGTTCAATAAAGGTTTCTATTGTATTTAACTGTAATGTCAATGTTCTGCAGCACACTTTTGTCGCCTTGGGAAATTAAATTTAGTCACGTTAAAACCTGCATACTTACTTTCTATTTCACTTGAATTTAAATATGAGTTTTCAATCAGGAATATAATAAAATATAACAGTTATTGTCCCTCTGTGGGGAAATTTGAGTCTACTGGCAGAAACATGACAGGTAAGTGGAAGCATGTACATTTATGTAAAAAAAAACAAAAAACACAGACACATTATTAGCATACAGTACATTAGGCGCAAATTCTCTGCCCAAGAAAAAAAGATGTAAGTATTGTGCAGCTATGATGACTCTGGAGTTGTCGGGTGTATCAGAGATGGAGAAGATGCTGTGTACAGAGAGCTGGTGGAGCGCTTTGTGGCATGGTGTGGGAACAATCATCTCATCTTTAAGATTTCAGGAGAAACAGGGTCAGATCGACCCCTATTTACATCAGGGGAGAAGAAGTAGAGATGGTTGAGGAGTACAAATACCTCAGTGTTTATCTGGACAACCGACTGGACCGGAGACGAAACAGCAAAGCCGTCAACTAGAAGGGACAGAGCCAACTTTACTTCCTGAGGAAGCTAAAATCCTGCAAGGTTTGCAGCAAGGTGTTGCAGATCTTCTATAAGTCCGTTGTTGAGAGTGTCGTCTCCTCTGCCATCATCTGTTGGCGCAACACCGTCAGTGTGAGGGACCTAAAAAAGCTCATCAACTTGATAAAGAAGGCTGGGTCTGTTCTGGAGACAAATGTGAAATCTCTGGAGATGATGATGGAAAGAAGGATTTTACATAAAATCAAGAAAATCATGGACAGCCCTGAAAATCCTCTTTGTGACACTGTAACTGGAAAACAAAGTCTCCTCAGTCAGAGACTTTAGGGTTAGGGGGTTAGGGTTAGGGTAGTTCTAAAACGGACCACTACAGTAGATCTTCCCTGCCCACACCAATTACCATCTGTAATAAGTCCTTTGGTAAATGAGTTACTTGAACAACATTTTCTTTTCTTTTGGGGTAAATACAATATTTTTGATTTAGATCTTTGATTGATTTAAATGAGAAGGATAATTCAAATGATAAAGTGTATATCTGTGCATGAAAAAAAGAGAAAACAGACTACTTACAAGTAATGAAAACAACTAAGCAAATTGCAAATGGAATGTCATTTTTAATTAGGAAAACTGTACAAATACCAGCAAAGGTTTAAAAGAGTTTGATAGGAGAATGGACCAAAGTTAACACTACTTTGTCTGTGATTGAAGGAGTTCTCCAGTTCTGTCAAGTTTAAATACATCCCTAATCAACATCTAAATCAGACGGATGACTTACCAGTGTTCAAGTTGAACGAGTTTCAGTAAGTAGGGCGACGTCAGTCAGTCCTGCACTGGGTCACAGTTTAAAAAAATCCTATTTGTGTTTTTACATCCACAAAAACTGCGAAGCTGTTTGTTTTCTTCTAACAGGAACAAACTAAAAATATCAGCACAATCTACCTTAAACAACAACCAGTGTGAAAATAATGCTGAGTAGACTCTCTCTGATTGCCAGATGATCTCATAAAACAACAGTTTTTTAAAAAACATTTTTATTTAAAAGCAGAACTCAAATGGGAATATGGAATACAACAATATAGGCATTCATTATTCAACAGGAAACAAAGACAACAAAGAACTTTAAAGCTACAATAAAGTGAAAAAAAGAAGAAAACCTACATTTACCGACACAGCAGGGAAACTGTTCTACGGTAATGTCATCACAAGAGAGATTTGCAGAACAAGATCATCTCTAATTGTACCAATATACAGCAAAGCTAATCACACCAATCAAGCCCGATTGTTTAGACGCACTTTCAAATCTGATCCTAAATGTAAGACGTCGTAATTCAGGTCCAAGGTCTGAATTTCAAATCCAAAATCAAAACTCATCTGTTCCAAGTAGCTTTTTCCTTCTGACATTAGTGTCTCATTTAAAAATACTATTTTCGAATTGATTTATTGCTGTTCAATATTTTGCTTATTAATGCCTATTTTGAACTTAACTGCAAAGACAGGTCCCAATTATTTATTCCTTGAAGTCAAGTTCATTTGTATAACGCATTTCAGCAGCAAGCCAGTTCAAGGTGGTTTATATGATTACAACTTGTTCCAGAAGTATCACATCACATTACAATATTACGTCAAAGCATTTCATCTTGTTATCAAAATCCTAAAGAACAACTGTTATTCAATTTTATTAATCGTTGTTTTAGATCGTTATTAATCAAAGACAACCTTAAATAAATGTTATTTTTTTAGCCATGATTTCTTAGAACTTGGTGTTATGTATCTGATTTGCAGTTTGCTGGGAGTTTGTTTCAAATTCGAGGAACATAAAAAACTATTTAGGCAACCAAACAAGGCAGGAAATGTAGAAACAAATCAAAAAGGAATTCCACCCTTTCCTTCCACATATCTTTCAATTTGAATTTAACTGAAAGTCACAAAGAGCCAGAATAAAATCTTATCATCACCCTTGGTTAGTGTGAAATGTAGAGTTGAGTATATTTCTCCTGTTGCTTATTTTATTTTCACTAAAAATCATCACAGAGTCAGAGTTTATGAGTCAAAGGAAAAAACGCAGAACAGCTTGATTGTCTTAGTCAGCAGTTTTTTTTTTAACCTCTTAAATTTCTGTGGGAGGAATGTGAGGGTGGCTGAAATTAATGCTGTAAAACTGAGTCTCCCAGAGAAGAAACTTCCTTGTTTGAGGCATGCGCCAGCTCTACAAAGAGCTCATTACTACTTCCTCATCCCCTTTGAACGTGAGACCTTCCTGTTTTTCTGGCTTTGAATTACCAGTGAACTATTATTGCATAATTTCTATACATTGGCATGTCTGCCTGACTGGGAGGAAGTATGCAGGAAACTGTGGATCTCCAAAGAGAGAGGAATGTTTTAGGAAAGCACAGCTTCCTTCTTGTGCTAGCATGTTGTTTAGACTCATTCATTAAATATTACAAATAATAATAAAAGGGAGTTCCACAGTCCAGGTAAGTTCACACATGTCCTTTGTGAGTGGATCCTTTTCCTCAGAAAGACTAAAAGAACTGTTGCATCATGTAAAAAAGCACAAGAAGGATGGAGTTTTTTTTTCTTTTTTCATTATAAACATTTTTTATTACTCATAAAAAAAGGGGGGATTTAATTATAACACCAAAATAAACTGGATTGCATTTTTATAAATACGAAAATAAATACAATAAATACAAAGTGTATAAATATTTTAGATAACCATTCCATAGGAAATACAATCTTCCATGAACACATGAGAGGAACAGGAGATGAAACACTGATTATCAGCAACAGGAATCCGCGCTGCAGGCTTTAATCCGTGCGACCGTACAACCGGCAGCTGCGAGGGTCTTAGGAGCATCTCTGGGCCGAGCTCCCGGAGTGATGACCCGGATCTCCAACCGCGAACACTCTGGCGGTGAGGATGGAGAAGGAGAAGAGTCTCTCGAGGGTGTAGCGGCAGACTAGCGCCTGCTTCCAGTGGTCGACGGAAGGATGCTCGACTTTTCTTTCATCGGGTTCCTATTGGGGGAGAACACAAAGTGATCAGAAACACTCCAGCTCCCATTAAACCCCCCCCTCCATACACACACAGTCGCAGTCTGCTGGACAAACCTACCCTCTCGCTGTTCACCCCCAGCGATTTCATACATTTCTTCATGTCTTTGTGCAGCTTCTTCAGCGCCGGCCTCACGTTGCTGGTCAACTTGGAGCAGCTTTCAAATGCAGAAATCATCTCCACTTTAGAGGCGTAGCCCTCCAGCACCTCAGCGATCTTCTGGACGCAAGGCTGCCGGGGAAAATCACAAATGCATCCTTTCGTTTCAATGTGCAATAGCTCCTATCTCTGTGATTTGGTCCAATATGGGCCATTTTAAGGGGGGGGGGGGGGTAATATGTGTTTTATTAAGATTTATGTTACCACAGGCTTCTCTTTGAGGCTTGCAGGATCACACATGTCGTTTTCTTCAATCCAGGCGAGGGTGCTGGAGAAACGTGCCAGATCTGTGGAGCCGTTTCGTGCCTGCGTTTGGAGGTCAAACGGTGAATAAACTTTGCAACGAGATGGCTTCCAATAATAAAGGATGCAAACGTGAAAGGAAAAGAAGAAAAAAAACCTGCAGTTGTTGGAGTTTAAAGTAACTTTTACTGACCTTAGTTGATGCAGTTTTAGCGTGCTGGTTGAGATCGATGGAGCTGGTCCTGATTTCGGAACATGCATCCTGACTCCCGGCTGGAGCTGCAGATGCGGACAGGAGAAACGCGCAAAGAGCGGCAAGGATGGCAAACAAGGATTCATTCATGCTGAGGTTTTTCGTCTTGATATCTGTCTCCACTGCTCTCTGTTCTCCCTACAAGCAGATAGATGATTTGTTTTGGTGGATGTAAATCAAGCCTATTTAAAGGGAGGCGGGGTGACGTCTGCTGGAGTAGTCATGATTGGAGTTTCCTCACGATGAGGAAGCAATGCCTCTGTTAATGATGCTGCTGGTTAGTTTAAAAATGATTGCGAATAATGATAATGATAATAATAAAATAAAAAATACATACATGCATAAACAAAGCAGGTGTGTGAGAAAACCAGCAGGCTT